>CABFVX010000238.1:134944-242060 GCA_902151425.1 Timema shepardi | reverse complement strand
CTTCCTTTGGGCCCTGGCGCCCCCCCCCCCCCCCCCCGCACCCCAAAAAGAGGGTTGTTCGATAGCGTTCGGCTCGTTCGGTTCCGTTTAGCGCGTGTTCTTGGACAGGTATTCACTTGAGCATTTTACTCCGAACGAACAGAACTAATAGAACGCACACGAACGAATACTCAAGTGAATACGCACCTTAAAAAACATAATATTGTTGAATAGTATTTTCTAAAAATATAATATATTAAATTAATTTCTGACCACTGAAAGTAGGCCCAACTTTTAAAGCTTTTCAATAATGTCATGATAAAAAATGAGTCAAAGGTTTTTTTTTTTCAAAAGAGAACGTTACTATATTTCCTTCAGATATATGTTCCATTGTTATTCTTAAAGAAATAACTAATCATTCACAAGGAAATTAAAAAATTGTAAAAAATATTTCTAGACATGGAATAGTCGTAAATATTTTCCAGTAAAATTACATGAATGTTTTGATTAGTGACTAAATAGGTTTTATGTTAATCTTGAATTTATTTTATCTTACGATGATTTGCATTAGGGCTACGTCTACTCCTTTTAATTCTTATTTTAACAATTACATTTTATTTCTGTTTTATTGGAAATTGTTATGATTTTTGAAACTTACAATGCATAGCTCAATAACAAGGTCTGATGGAAATCTTTCGTGTTATTTTCATGTCTATGCCAACCCCTTTGACGGTTTTGTTAAAAGAGTTTTTGACATAGGCTTAAAACTTCAATGAGCATGAGAAACGTTTACATGTAACAATGCAAATATTGTTAAAGGTCCTTGGTTATGTTTTTTAGAACTACAAACTGTTTGGTTTTATAAAGAACTTATTTTTTTACAGAAAAAATAAAATTATAAAAATAATTCAAACATAGAAGGCTCAGCCTTAAAAATATATTTGGAAAAAATGCTATAAGCTAGTTTAATGGTTGTATCCCTTATGAGTTAGAAAATTATATAATTTTCTTTATTAATCTTTGCTTTTGTTTACTCAGGGGATCGTTATTCGATCTTTTTGGCCTGTTTTGACGGGTATTTCCCATCTTTTAAGAATTTAATTAAGGCGGTAAATGCCCTTTAGTAAAATATGTTTTAAAATAAAAAAATTCACTTAAAATTTAGTATTCAGTTTCTGTTTGATAATAATATGTCTATTCATACAAAATTGGGACACAGCCATATTTTTAATTACAATATTTCAGCAACCCACCGCTTTCTTTGAGGAACGCGTTTCTGTATATCTGAATTTACTTTGTGTAGTAAATGTAATAATTGCTTTTCATAAACCTACTTTTTCATTCATTAATCTGTAGAAAGATAATATAATTGTGATGTTCTTTCTCCTTTACCTCTTGCTATATATTTTTCCTTGCATCTAAGAGTACACTATTTTCCTTTTAGACATCTTTATAAATGTTGAGTTATCAGTTTTTGTTAAGTGGGAAAGAGGAGTTGAGTCAATGTTTTTGTTGGTAGTGGAGGGTTTTTTTGAGGTCTACAAATTGGATTGGACATAGAATTGGTGGGGCTTCTGTTGGTTTGAGTTTAAGGGGTGGCCAAGATAAAGAAGTAAAAAGTAAGTGGGGTGGGGTTTAGATAGATGTGAGCTGGAACATATCCTGTTACTTCACCACTTGCCTTCGTTACGTCTCACGAGTTGTGGTGATAAAGGGGGGCAAAGAGGTTGGAAGTGGGAGTGAGCGGGTGTAGGGGGGGGGGGGGGNGGGGGGGGGGGGGGGGGGGGGTGGGGGGGGGGGGGGGGTGATCCTTCCAAAGAAAACCGCCAACACCAGAATTTGGTTAGCTCTACTAGTATTCGTCAAGTAATCGCTCTTTCCACCGCTTCCTCCTCGCTATATAATGAACACCTTAAGACGGATTAGTTAAAGAAAATCACCTTTTGAATAATCCTATTTAGTTCCCCTCACTCCTATCTCTTACCGTGGGTTGTTCATTAATAAACTAGGAGGAAGGTGGGTTTGTTTGCTATGCTATTAAGAAAATATGTAAATTCCTTTGCGCAAGAACATGTAGGTCTTAATTGTCTAACGGAATCGTAGTTAGGGTGAACTGAAGGTTGAAATATCAGGGTTATAGCTTTATGTTAAATATTTGATAAGATTTTTTTCTTCAAATTTTATGTTTTAAACATAAATTTTTTAAATAGATTAGAAGTTTTTCTGCCTTTATTTATCTCTTCGGTGATATTTAGATGTTGGCATTTAGGCCTATGTAATTATAAAAATGAACGTAAATCTCCCAACTAAACAGATTGTTCATACATAAAGTTCATCATATCACAAAATAATTGCATATCACTAATAATAATTTACTTAATGTTGCAAAAGATAATTATAGCAAAATTTTCTATCTAGCCTCCACCACCTCCCTAGAAAAATTAACTTTCTATGCTCTTGCCTGCAGTACATTATATTTTATGGTAAATATCAATTGTTTATCTTCCACAACGATGTTTGTATATTTAACAAGACGCTAAGACCTGCGTTAGATTATCTTTGAGCTTGGACGCCGCTAATGAGGATATAAAGGTTCTAGCCTCAGGAGGGTGCACTAAGAGTTGTTCTAGCATGTGAATTATAACGGCGGTTTTCCCCGTTTTTTCCAGTTTTGTAATCATCCCTATGATATTCCATCTGTTGACAGTAACTAACAGAGGACCGGTATTTATATGATAACCAAGCAGCCATTCCTGGTTAAATTAATAAAATGGTAACGACATGTCTAAGGTGAATTGGATTGATCGTCTCTGGAAGGTTCTGTTGAAGATATTTACAATTTATTTACATGTTTTTGGACTAATATACAACTGTGGTAATATTTATTTGAATTTAAAATTTCAATAGGACACAGGAATCAAACCCGATAGCTTTGGCTTAGTGCGCCAATGTTCTAACCACTGAGCTATCCAGGGGTCATGCCTAGCAAGTTCTTGCCTCATATCCTGGACACAGGATGACTCCTGGATAGATCAGTGGTCAAAGAATTGATGTACTAAGCCAAAGGTTCCTGGTTCAATTCACGTGGCCTAGTGTCATTTTTCAATTTATATATTTAGATGCGACTATAACCGTAACTAACAAATATAATAACATGGGTATTTAATCCATCGATTGTTGTAAGGCCAGACCCAAGGGCTGTGTTTGTATTGTAAAACCCATTTTCAAAGTTAAAGTTTAAAAATAAAATAAAGCTGGTTCAGTCCAGTTTGAGGGTGATGGGACGTTGAGGTTTGGATCCGGGCTGGATACAGTGAGGCTGTTTTATTCCTAAATAATATCCCACTATCTATTAATGCAAATGTGGATACATTTACTCTAAATTCTATCTTTTATATACTCGTATGTAGGCCTACAGAATATTTAAAAAGTACCCGTTAAATGTATACATAAAGAAATCAAGTATGTTATTGAAACAACTCATTGACTGTTATTTTAATGAAATCTCGATCATAAAAAGGTACTTTATTTTTTTTCTTATGCTCTATATCTTTCTTCAATGTTTCTTTCCTGAGATATATTTTACAATACGTTCATTAAAGTAGATTATATCTACATGTATGTGAAAATAGCTACCCTGTCAATATTTTACAACACAAGGCCCTACACAATAATTATGAGGTATTACTTTTGACTTTATCATACAGAGTAAGCATTGTAATCGTGAAGTGAATAATGTTATATCTCTAGAATATTATGCAGATTGGCGTTTTATCTTCGCCATTGCTAAAAAAAAGGGGGGGGGGGTTAAAATCTAACTATCCATATTTAAATCTGGACTTGGGGCTACATTCAAAACAATTTAAAGATTTCGTTTACACTTAATATTTAGATGAATTATAATTATACCTAGGGAATAAATTGTAATTTTAATTGTATATCAAAAATTAAGGTTGGCTTACTGATAGCTGATTTTTGAGAATTAGAAATTTTTCGTGTATGGCTTTGATTATTTTTTTAAAATGATTATTTGGGGAGTGTTGTAAATTATAAATTACAATGTATAACTATTGTATCGGGGAAAACTTGATTTAAGTGTATTTGCTGGTAACCTATTTTTGAAATTTTGTATTCAAATTGTAAGAGTAAATGAGAAAGTATAAACGATTGTAATTTTTTTCCGTTAATTTTTGTGCCGTGTCTTATAACCCATTCGTACTATCCACCTTTAATTACACTCATTGGGTGGGGATGAGGAATGTGTAGGCTAGATTAAATGTAGCCTCATTTTCGTGAAGGAAGATCTCCCTCATTACTCCTGGTGGAGATTTGAACCCCAACAACTTCCCATAAATGACTTGACGAGCTTGACGTTTAGTCTGCGTGCTCACTGATTATATTTTTTAGCACCACGTCTTACTCCCCATTCTGGTTATACGCATATTTGCCAATTACTCAAATCTGTTAAAGAAGAGTAAGTTTAAACCTAGAGGAAGTTTACCCACATGTTCGTGGAGGGAGAGAGGAAAACCATTTAGGACAATCACCCTCAGTACACCCTATTGTAAATTTAACCCTAAGCTCCCCATTATCGGCAGTTTAAGTCCCGAGGTGGAAAACATATTTTTCAATAAAACCACCGGTGGTGAGAATGAGAAGTGAAATTTGCCACTCCATGAAATACTGAGAGATTATATTGCTCGATCGAACATTTAAAACAACAAACTCTGTTTGAACAATTTTATACCAAACATTAACACTTTGACTACTACTCAGTTAAAGCTGTCTTATATGCAAATTAAGAAAATTGTTCAAACTGAAGATTTAAAACAATTTCATGCGAAATTTGACAAACCTTTTGTCTGAAGAGAGGCAGAGATGAAACAAGATGTTGGGAAAGGGAGTTGAGGGGAGTATTGCGTGGCAGTGTTGCGTCAATGACTCATTCAGAAATTGGAGTGCGGGAAATAACAAGCTATATAACCTGCACACGCCGTCAGGAAAGAGTTGATTTTACAGTGAGAGCTGGAAAATTAAAATACGCCATTTTTTTTTATTTTTTTTTGCTAATTCGCCACTTGTGGATGGTCTAGTGTATTACGAGAGTAACAACCTAGTTTATGCAGCCACCGAAGTGAGTCACATTCATTTAACTCTGAGAATAAATTATACTAGCTTTAGTTGACAGCTTAACAGCACATTTTCCTCTACTCTTCTTACGTCAACTACCCGAAGGTTGGCTTGATGTGATTTCTATCCGTCCAAACTCGGCATGCGCTCATCCCTTCGGCTAGTTGGTGCTGCATTCACCCTCTGGTAAAAAAAAACCTCATGTACTTGGGGAGCTCAGAAAGTGTGGAAGTTCCCCATTACGTTGCACACTGAATTTTTATGAGCAAGCGTGAAAGGTCCATCAATTTGGCGAAAAGGGTATTTTCAAATAACTTCCAGGGTTCTTTTATATGTCACAACCAACATGGACCGACGGATCTACTTCCCCTCTGAAGGAAATTGTGCAATACGGATGTTTGTTTATCGCTCAAGAAAAAAACCCAACGACCTCACCTGGGTTTGAACTCACGAACATTGGGTCCTGAGGAGAGCACTTTACCCCAATACCACGGAGGTAGACCTTTTTCCTATAAAGTGTGTTAGTCATCCATAGATAAAAAATAGCCTTTTATCACCGTTTCTGCCTTAATTCATGGCGACATACATCATGTACCACAGCAGACATCACACAATCAAATGCTCGTGTGGACGTATTTTTTTAACTCGTCCGTATTGTCGAGACTAACGAAGGATGGACGGGTGACAAATGGCAATCACTGTTGGCAACCAGTGGGACATGAGTAGTGGTGGTGCCACACCGATTACAATCAGCCCCCTACTGAATAATGAAGACCCGCCCTTGCAGTTCTGTCTCACTCGTACCCGCTCCTTCAACCGACTTATCTGTCTCTCTCTCTCTCTCTCTGCATGGCAGATCTACCATGTTGTAGTTTGGGAGGCCGACAACAGGTGTCGTCAGATCCTGGCTCGGTCCCAGGTGGTCCCGATTAGTACGTGTCTGAACACCTAAACCTAGTCGACTGCTTACTGAGAAAATTTGTCGGACTCACTTATTATCAACGAGGTACAGTTATTTATAACCAAGTTACTGGGTTTGTTTCTTTTTATTGGGTAATTTAACGTTCTAGACTCTGGAATTTATTGTTTTTACCTAAAACTAAGGTAGGATAGTTCATAAACGAAGCATTAACTAACAGTATAACACTAATCAGGTGATTGCGAATGAGGGGGATGGGGGATGTTTGGACCGGTGCTATGTATACATAGAATTTCTTACTAATGGACTTTTGAAACACCTTTAATAAAATACAAACAAATTTGATTGCGGTCAAAATTAATAATATATTTTAACATATTTATTATTAGTGTTATTTTATAGGTACTGCATTGATAATAGTTCTAAAAAGTGACAGCTGCGGATCATATAGCATGACGAATGAATTCGTGAAAATATATCTAGTAGCTTTTCATAACTGACAGATATGTACGTACATTCTTAATAAATCCTGGGCATAACATTCCTACTTGTGTGGAAAAATGTGAACAGCTGTCTTTATGAGTTATAACTAAAAGCTGCTACACACGTACACGTATAGTTTGTTGTTGATTTTATTTACAACGCTTTTTCTTTTTGGCAGTGGGATTGATCTCTTTTAGTTTTCCCACCAATATGCAGCTCCTTTTTTGGTTCGGTAATGATAATCTCTTCATTTAATTTTATACAGATATTGTTCACCTTTGTAAATTTCTATAAACTCTTCTATGCATTCTCAGTTGATACCCCGTAGCCAGCCAATAATTTCAAGGTGGGTTTGGTGGGTGGGAGGGTAGAAAAAAATATACATGATAAATAGTTCTAGAGGCTATCTGAATTATTTTTATGGCAACATAACCCACTAACTGCCGAGGGCTAGAAAAAATTCTTAATATTAACCGCCTCTAGAAGCTATCTGAGGTGACTTTTATGGCAAAATAACCACCCAACTGCCGAAGGCTAAGAAAAATTCTAAATATTAAACACCTCTAGAAGCTATCTGAAGTTTATTTTATGGCAAAATAACCACCTAGTTACCGAAGGATAGAAAAAATTCTAAATATTAAACACCTCTAGAAGCTATCTGAAGTTTATTTTATGGCAAAATAAACACCCAGTTACCGAAGGCTAAGAAAAATTCTAAATATTAAACACCTCTAGAAGCTATTTGAAGTTTATTTTATGGCAAAATAACCACCTAGTTACCGAAGGCTAAGAAAAATTCTAAACTTTAAACACCTCTAGAAGCTATTTGAAGTTTATTTTATGGCAAAATAACCACCTAGTTACCGAAGGCTAAGAAAAATTCTAAATATTAAACACCTCTAGAAGCTATCTGAAGTTTATTTTATGGCAAAATAACCACCTAGTTACCGAAGGATAGAAAAAATTCTAAATATTAAACACCTCTAGAAGCTATTTGAAGTGCATTTTATGGCAAAATAACCACCAAAATGCCCAAGAATAAGAAAAATTCTAAATATTAAACACCTCTAGAAGCTATCTGAAGTGTCTTTTATGGCAAAATAACCCCCAAAATGCCCAAGAATAAGAAAAATTCTAAATATTAAACACCTCTAGAAGCTATCTGAAGTGTCTTTTATGGCAAAATTACCCCCAAAATGCCGAAGAATAAGAAAAATTCTAAATATTAAACACTTCTAGAAGCTATTTGAAGTGCATTTTATGGCAAAATAACCACCAAAATGCCGAAGAATAAGGACAATTCTAAATATTAAACACCTCTAGAAGCTATCTGAAGTGTCTTTTATGGCAAAATAACCCCCAAAATGCCGAAGAATAAGAAAAAATCTAAATATTAAACACCTCTAGAAGCTATCTGAAGTGTCTTTTATGGCAAAATAACCCCCAAAATCACGAAGAATAAGAAAAATTCTAAATATTAAACACTTCTAGAAGCTCTCTGAAGTGTTTGTTTTATGGTAACACAGCCCCCTAATTTGTACTTGTAACTTGATTTTTATATCGTTCGAACCACAAATAAAGCCATATATGTCTTGTTCATAAAACTTCAGGGGCAAGGGGGGTTGAGCTCCCAAAACCTCCCTCTGACTACGGCCTTGGCCATCATTGTGTACAGCACTGTGTTTATAAAGAAAGAATAAAACGTATCTAATCAGTGAACGATACGGCGATGGCAACAGCAACAACTGAACTGAGCCGCCTGCGCCCTTCGGTACACACGCTCCGGTATGTCTGCACAGTTTGATCCGACGCAGGTATACCGAATGAAATGAACTATATGCTCCGGTTGCCTGTGCAGGCCGAAATAACTGTACAATTTTGTCATTCACACGTTCAGTTATACCGGACAGGCGTGCCTGTACAGGCAAACCTCACAGGTATACCTGTTCGTGTGTAGCGGCCTTAAAAGAGGAGTATACCCATATACTTTTTAGGGACACGTTTTGTTCTTTTTTACCCAGTGAAAGGTAAAAGTGGTGTTTTTTTTTGCATTGCGTCTTAATACATTTCGGTGCTATACAAATTGAATTACATTATTGAGATAGGAATAAGTATGGTAGAATTTAGAGAAAATGTATCCACATTTCTGATAAACCCCTATTAGTACACACAGCTGGGATTTAAACCATAATGTCACCATCACAGGAAAAAAACACACAATATATTTGGAATTTAGTCCCGGCCCTGTGGTCTATTGGTCATAGTTCCTAGTTATAGATCCATAGGTCCCGGATTCGATCCCCGACGCTTCCAAAATCTACTTGTGAAGCAGTTGGTCTGGAACGGGTTCAAACTCAATCTCGTGAGAACAAATAAGGAGCTACTTGAATAAATAAATAGCAGCTCCGGGTTAGAGAACTGAGATTAATGGCTAGAGGGTTCGTTGAGCTGACCACATGACACCCTTTATCCGCGAATGTTGGCACTATAATTGCTGAGGAAACTGCATGGTTACCAAAGGGTAACAGTGTTGCCATTCTCTCGTTTTTGCGTAGTCAATCTCCTCTCTTACTATAGACAAGTTTCACAACGCTGGTTACTCGAGTTTTCCAGTAGCTCCTTCTCACCCCAGCACACCATCTTACGACACAACTGAAAGCGAGGAGATTTAGCAACAGTTAACTGATAGAGAGGGAAAATAAAGCTTTTCTCCATAAGTCCTGCAGTTCCTTCAGCACTGATATTGGCTGTAACGGTGGTGGTCGCTCGGTTGTTATAACTCGTTTGTGGGTTAACACCATGGAGGTTTTTTCTTTTGTCCCATCACCCCCTGGTGCGGAAGTACACTACTTACAGTAGCCCCATGGCTTCTTTGGTGCTGACTGACATTAAGGTGTATACCTAAATTTTGACTGTCAGAAGTGACAGCTGCTAAACACATGTTTTTGCAGATCATATGGTTCGGCGTAGGGATACATAATTTGGTCTGGTAACTTTTCAAAACCGTCAGAAGTCGGCTGTGAGCTGTCAGTCAGCACCAAAGAAATCTAGGGGCTACTGTACTTTACTCTTAAAGGTATAGTATGATTTTGATAGGAATAACAGTAGAAATTATTTACTAAAGTTACTAAGACCCTTTTATTATATTCAAAGATCAAGTTATGTTATCTGCATCTGTTTCTTTTGTCAGATATTATCAATACCTATATAATAACACAAATAATATAGTACAATCTTATCAATTTTGGCTCCAAAGAAATATGTTTGAATATTCTAAACTGTTCTTCCAACCGAAATTAGGGTATAGCAAACTTATCTTGCTTGTTTGCACTTGGTATAGCTTATATGACACCTTGCGCCATAGTGAAGCCCGTTAAAGGTAAGACTATAAGCTTTCACTGTAAACGAAGTGTATATGAGTTAATTAACACATTGTTTTATTAAATACTGAAATAATTAAGTGGCGCTACGTTTATGGGAAAGTGTTTCAACAATTTTGTAAGCCTGTGGAACATTCTTAATTAAAATGTTTACTTTTTATGAACTGTCATCATAAAGTGTGTAGGTTTTTTTAAAAAGTGTAGCTATTAATTTTATTAGGTGTTTATGTTGAGTGTTGAATTTGACTGGAAGACATACACTGAAATAATATGTATGTATAAAGTGCTCTAAAAAAAAATAGGTAGAATTTGACAGCGTTAGATCTGTAAATCATTCACTAAACTCTGAGAGAAGAGGCTGAGATTCAATTTGGACTGAGTGCAAGAGATTTTCCTAATTGTTTTTCATATTAATCCCTCTGGGTTAGGTAAGGTTAAGTTTGTTCACCCAGTTAGTAAGCCTACCAGAACTCAAACAAAATATACGACTAAAAACATTATTTCTTATGCTACTTAGCAAGGTTTGGATTAAGTGAGTTATGAAACGCGCTTCAGACGTACAGAAATCCCTCATTAATTAAAAAGAGTTACGTATTTCAAAATTTCGTCCGAATCAAAATTGAGTTGAAAGAAATCAATCAACATGTTTCTATAGGGTTACAAATCTTCCAGGCTTAGTTAAATAAATAAATAAATTTAAAATTCACAAAAAGCTGAAAGCAACATATTTTCGACGATGATCCAAGCAAAATTTTGTGCACTGATATCAAAGTAAATGCTATAAACATAAATCTAGCCTTTCTCAAATAAATAAAGTCCAATTTTAACAGGATCTCAGCAAAGGATTGCAAGAAAATGAGGGTTGCTTTATTGGTTTGAAAGATTCGCAGCTTTAATTTCTATTAGAAATAATGTAGTGTTAGAGTATCTACTTTCAAGTAGACGGCACCCTTAATTAAACCAACAGTTATGAAGGCTCTACGTAATATTAAAGGAGTATAAACAGCAAAAATTAACAATTTTTAGAGTGGAACGGAAGGGAACACGAGCAAAATGAATATTTTGGCAGTTTTTAGAAAATAAAAACTTTTTGTTTGGCCAATGTAAAGAAATACTTTTTAATTTCATTAATTCAAGGTATCTTAACGCGCACTCTTTGAACTGACTGATTATATCAGCGCATAACATAAAAACTAACTTAAATCTGGACCAGACACAACATCCTATCCCCGGCCGTTAATTCATCACTGAAAAAGAATAAACTTATATTTCACCAATGATAAATGTTTCGACCATGTTTAGAATTTAACCTGGGACCCTTATATCAATAGAAAGACACGTTACCGACTGAGCTAAGGTGTCAGAAAAATGAATTTTACTCCAGTAGATACATCTAGTTTCGACATATTAACTCAGCCGGTAACGTGTCTGCTTACTGAGTTAAGAGTGCCAGGTTCGATTCCCGGTATAGCCGAAAATTTATAAATGTTACCGTTTCACAGTGATGAATTAACGACCAAGGACTGGATGTTGTGCTTGTTCTAGTCTTGAATTAGATTATAAGACATGTAAAGCTACGACAGGCCTAGAAAACCGGTAGGGGAAACTATATGACTTGAATAAAAAACTGACCCAGTGCACAAACTGGAAACATTAGACCTAATGGATGTAAGTAAGATACATATAGTTTAATTTTCTACATATTAAAAGCTCAACAGTTCTTGAATATATTTCATGAGAATCGCGGCATTTGATTATGTTTTTTATTCTTTATTTTATCACCACGTCTTACTACCCGTTCAGCTTATAATCTTATGTTCTAATTACACTAACGTTTTAGGGAATAGGAAAGTTATATTTATAGGATATGTACCCACTTTTGCGTGGAAGGAGAGTGGAAAACCATTTGGGAAAACCACCCTCCGTACACCCGACCGAGATTCGAACCTCAATTTCCCCGTAATCGGTAGTCTAGTCCATGCCTTGGACCATGCGGCCACCGAAGCGGGTATATAACTCTTTTCAATGAAGAGAAAAAGGCTTGAACAAATTTCGCAATGATAATGACAAATTAATATTACTATGCGTAGAAAAATAAAATTTATCTATCTGATGAAGCAATATTTTATTTATTTTGACCAAACTTTTTTGTCATAAAAATGAAAGAAATATGGGCATTAATTTAAATTCAATTTAATCCCACCCTTGTTAAACATAGAAATATACACACCATAAAATAATCCAATGTAGTGTAGCTATGACGTGTATCTCACTTGTATCTAATAATTTAAAAAAACGAAACATTCCTAATTTTAATTATTTTATCAGCTTTTCGACGCCCACCCACTCTCCCTGTTGGTGCCGTTTCAAGCGAAACTCCGAGTAGCTGAGCAACCGAAGGGACACTCCAAAACATTCAACGAATTCATGCAATCCATTATAACAGGTGACAATGAAAAGCAATTTATTGAATCAATGACCACAATTAAAACTTCATCGATGGGGAAGGCACCTATTAATTTACACGAAAGCATTTTTTTTTCAAGCATCCAATTAAAGGATATGTGAGAGGGAAAGAGCAGTTTTTAATTATAACGAATGTAAGAATGATTCAACTGATAGGTTTGATTTTAAACACATCTTAAAATTTATTTCGTAACAAAGATTTTTTTTATGTTTTCTATGTATTTCCTCATATTATCTTATAATAAAGTTATATTTGTATCATACTAAGTCACTACAATCTATCAAATCAATAAATACTAATATATTTTTCAAACTCCAAAGTAAATGGTCTCAATCAACATACAAAGATTTTCCTGCATGTACATTATGCGCACTTTATTTGTGATCAACTCGCATGGATGGCTGCACGGATAGGTAGTTTGACCTGAAAGCTCATTAGCGTTACAAAACAAATATTTCTCCAAAATGTGTTTCTAAGCGAGTTTTAACGACGAGAAATATTAGTTTGGGTAAAATGCATCCAATTTTTTTTTAGAGAGGATGAAAAAGCCACAGTAAAAAACACACGTGGAAAACCACCTTCAGTGTATCGGCCTAGACTCAAACCTTGGCCTCATAATCAAAAACAGCTACAAGAAAAGCGAGTCCAACACATTTTACTACTTGACTAACGCTATTAAAACTAACCACTCTAGAGGTACATGGCATTTAGGGAGAATTTTGAGGCAATGAACCAGAATACGCAACTATAGCTTATGTAAAGAAATTAGTCCAAAAGTAGAACTAATAGCATGAAACCCGAACTCCCAGTTTAAAGTTGAGAGTGCAAGACAGGTACAGTACACACTAACCTCATAGAAAGGATATTTTAAAAAGTACAAACATATTTTTTGTGGCAAAAATTGATAACAGTTACAGTATTTTCATGGTGCTATAAATGGGTATGATAATACCTATAAAAAGTGACAGCTAC
Organism: Timema shepardi; assembly: GCA_902151425.1. Classification (NCBI taxonomy): domain Eukaryota; kingdom Metazoa; phylum Arthropoda; class Insecta; order Phasmatodea; family Timematidae; genus Timema; species Timema shepardi. The sequence goes on along the minus strand of CABFVX010000238.1, from coordinate 228,730 downwards.
ATCTCAAATGACTTAACGTGCGTGCACATCAATATAGATCTGGTAGTTTTTGAAGCTACCCTATGAAAATTGTACCTTAGCTGTTGTACTGACATTAGAGTCCAGACAGGTCGCCGAGGAGTTAAATACATTGAATGCGTATTGTGTGAGTTAGGCCTAGTCACTGACGGGAAAGTCAGAGTTACAATCCATAACTTTACTTTACAACCATTACTGTTTCCAGCCTATGGTCTTTATCACTTTTTTTTATTCAATCCATCCCCATCCGTTAATTTATCAATGTGAAAATATTTAACAAATGATACATTTTTCAAGCACGCTGAGAATCGAACCCGGGATCTTTAGCTCAGTAGTCATACACGCTACTGACTGAAATAAGGCGTTGGATGGCGCCATTAGCTACCTCATGTAAGGAGTAACCATTTACTTATTGTTATGTTCACTGGGCCTTTCCCATGATTTTTTCTTAAATGTTGCATTTTACTATAAATATCTTTATTATCTTTATTCATTATATTACGTCACTAGTAGTCCTTATATCACACGTGTAGTAAACATTAAACAAAGCCTGAGAACGTGTGTGAACAAAATCATCCATGGATTATTTGACGCATTTAAAAAGGGATGAGATGAACAAAACGGTAAAATTTAACAGTAGAAAATATGTAAGAAATTAAGTTTAAGGACACCACCTACATGAAGATATATATCTCCATGCCATAGTATTTACTATGGGAGTGTCAGTAACGAAGCTTCAACATCTTTATAACAATTCCCACATAGTTTAAAATATTCTGTTGCACTCCTGCCAAAAATAATTACTTTATTTATTGAGGAAGACTATATAAAATCTGTGAGCCTCAACATTTCTTGTGAAACTTCCACATTTGCCGTGAAACTTTATTCAAAATGAGCTAATTTCACCATTACATAACATTTTCTAAAACGAAGGCTGTAAGGTATTGTACGTCGTATTTTAAAATAACAAAATTCTTTATTGAACTAATGCGAGATTTCCGGAAGTCATAGTTATTTAAAAATATATTAATTAAAAGGTGAGGTAAAATATCTATTAGATTAAAGATATATTTTAAGTTTTTGATTTTAAAACATATATTGAAAAGGCGAAATAAGCTCATTTCCAACTACATTTAACGTGAAATGCCGCAGCTCTCAGTTAAAAGTAAATAGTTGGAAACATAGGGATAGTTTTCCTGAAACAATACAACACAATAATTTGAGATAATTGAGTATTTTTGTAATGGTTTTGACGCTTCTTAACTGCCATTCTCATTTTAAAAAAACAGTATGGAGATATATCTGCCTTCAAGGAGGCAATGATTTTACAAATCAACCAAGACTTGTGAAGTCGTCTTCTTAGGAATGACGCCACGTAGTGCGGGAAACCATCATGGGGTGGGGCGGAGGAGGAACTAAAGTGTGTGTGCAACCTGCAAAAAGTGAAGTCACTATGTTAATTAGTCTGGTAACGAGGCTGTCTAGAGAGGTGTTGATTAGAAGCGTGCTCATCCCGAAAGGATGTGCTCAGTTAGCGAGGGGAGGTGCAAATACAGGGAGGCAGGATGCTTAGTAAATTGTTTCCTAAGATAATATGGCGTTGCCATGACTTTAAGTGCTGAATTTTCGAGAATTCTGGAATAATCCTCCTTTAGTGAGCGGATGAATGTTACTATTACACTGTCAGTTTGGTAACTAGACAAAAAAAAAAAAAAAAAGACTACGCCTTAGCTCTGGTAATTCTAGATAGCTGTATTGGTAGAGCTGCAGTTAGTTCGTGTCGCTTGTAGCATTAGGAATTAAATTCAACTGTTGGGGAAACAAGGAAACTTCTAGAATACTATTGTGTGTGCTAACTTATTTACAGGTTTTGGTTTGGGCTGAATATCATTAAATATTTGTCCTCTGCTCTCAAAATAGCTGTAGACAATGCAACCGCATCTGCGGTCACAGATTCTAAGGTGTCGTTCTTATATTAGACTGGATTGCTAGTGATGGGGAGGTAGTGGATTCGTATACTGGCTGGGCCAACTTTTTAATTTATCTAAATACCTTTCCACTTTCCCTCCACGAAAATGCGGATACATACACTATAAACTCTACCTCCCTCGTCATTACGCCATTGTTATAAATATGCAGACAGCCTGGATGAGTAGGGAGACGTGGGGCACAAAAACAAAACTCATGAGCTTAGCACAGGAATTTATTTGACGAATACGTATTACACGTTGAGGCATGGAACTTTCATACTTGAGGCTTTCATACGACCTATCCTCAATATAAACTATTTTTTAGCACCACGTCTTAATACCCGTTTGGGTGATACGCTTATTTACGCTAATTGCTTTAGGGATATGGAGAACTATATTTATAGGAAGTGTACCCACATCTTCTTGGAGGGATAGTGTAAAATCTTTTTGGAAAAAACACCCTCAATACACCTGAATAAGATATAAACTTCTGTCTTCCCGTCATCAGCATTATAGTTCACTGCGAGAGTAGCGTGTTAGACCATGAGTACACCGAAGCGGGTATATAAACTAATTAATAGATGAAGAAAATAAAGAAGGTTGTGAAGAGATAGCAAGTTGATTTGTCACATCTGTATCACAATAAGAACCAAGATAACAATTCAGTAATATAATAAGATTGTATTCATTAAGACACCAATTATTTATATATTTACAAAGGAAAAGCATACAACCTCGTGGTCACATAAATACAGAGCATCTGTTCAGCGAGTTAGCATGGTTTTAACATAGCATAAACAATATTTAATACAAGAAATAAAGCAAAAAGCAACTTAGTTGAATAGATTAAATTGAAGTTGATCAAACTGATAAATACATAGTAATCTAGCCCCCCAGGCTTAGTTAAATTTGAAGCAAGAAATCTTCGAAATAAAGATTACAAAAGATTATAGATACAAGTATTAGTTATATAATCGAAACCACAATGATAATATATTTTATTTATTTAAACTTATTCTAATTAAATTAATTTTAAAATTATCAACGACTACAATGTACATTTGATTTCTGCCTCAACGACTAGCTTGAATTTACATATAAACGAGAAATCTTCAAAACGAAGAGCAAGAGTTATGTAAACAAAATCAAACTAAATTTAAGTTATATATTTAAAATGTATTTGAATTTAACAACTTTAATCTGTTAGGTATATATAAGGGTAATCGGAATAAACTTGAGAGTGACGTTTGAAAAGTAAAAAAGAAATACATCATTATAAGTTATTTTTAAGTGCAATGAATATATTTGGAATTAAGTAATGGGTGTACCAGTGCAGAGCGCAGCCCCTTGCCGTGAATAACTGAGTTGTCTGAGAAATCCAAACTACCCCTATAAATACCGTAACCAAATACATTTCAATTGCTCCGAAACAATGAGTTGTCTTGTGAGTTAGGAAGGACCAATGAGAAGCTATGATTCCAAAACACCTCCATAGAAGGTAAGGAAAAATAACCAAGGTATCTGGAGAGGGGCTATATTGCCTGATTTGCCCCTAGAGGTTGCTGGGTTGATGAGAATTAGCGAGGGTTATCAGTCCGTCTTTATGTCGTATCCAGTCAACACGTTTCAGAGTGGTCTTGCAAAATGGGAGAGCAGTTTGGTGAATTGAACATCTGTTGTAGCTATCGTAGCTAATGCTACACACTAACCCTATTTTTTGGGGTCGCAGGGTGAATAGAAATAGTACCTTCGTGATCTTTACTAATCTTATGACCGTAGGTGTTTGTCCTTCCTTGGTGGGTATGAAATGCTGAGCCTCTGACCTCTGGTGTTGGGATGGAGGTAGTTTCAGGGTTTGTTGAAAGGTTAAATATGTACCTGGAAATTGGAGAGAAGGAGGGTGTCGTTCCTCAACGACGGGTCCTATGCTGATTATGGCAATGGGTGATTTGAATTATGAATAGTTACTAGCTCATATAAGCTGGATAAGCTGTATAGCTGTTTTTGGTCAGCAATAATGTGAGGAGATGTGTGAATATCAGCCATGCCGTTTTTACATAAAGGGGACTCCTTAGTGGTTAAATTTATCTATTGATTGAATTATACACGCAGCAAGGTACGAGACTAAAACTTACTAATAATTGGGTGTTTAGCACTGAATCTATGTTATGAAGTATAGGTAGATTATCAAGCGGGTGCTTGTTTGAATTTGTTATTTACTCTTGAAAGGTTTTCCTCGCAACTTATTAATCCACACGAAGATGTGCATACTTGTCCTCTAAATTGCAGATCACTCCTCCCTATCATATTAGTGTTGGCTTTAACGTACTATGGTTTCAGCACGGAAGTGGCACCAAGGACCCCGAAGGGTGGGACCATCTGCTTCAGGCCGGATACCCAGGTAGGCGAGAATTAACTCTTCCTGAACCTTCCAGTCACTCACTAATTGGACCGGTACTGGAAGCTCGTGCCTCCCACTTATCCAGGGTGATAACCAGAGCTATTTACTTCCGCTCACAGAAGCGACCTTGCGTCCGTGTGTATGGGAATGGGGTTACGCCCATTGCGCGTGGGAAAGTAATTCCCCACTCCTCGTTCGTACAAGGGAAGGCGCCCAAGTTTCAGCCCATGCACTACTAACTGTCCGGGTTAGCACTGGAGCTCTAAAACGGCTCACCGCACGAATGGTGAGGCCCAGAACTCCAGGAGCACGGACCCAAAGGCCCGGACCTCACCACGCTGACAATGCCATCACTCGTCGGCATTTAAAATCACTGCCTCACAGAGTCGGAGGTCACGGACTCCAGGCGTATGGTACCGGTCTGACGTACAGCGGCCGGGATGCACTCTGGGCCCGCGCACGCTTCATACTAGCGAGCACTAGACTCTTTGTCACCTGCCGGTACTGACAGCTCACTAAAAAAATCCTGTTGGGGCACCTCCACGAGGTGGCCCCTGGGCAATGTGGTGGGCGAGGCCCGTCATAGCTAAGACCCCGACGGGTCATATGTGTGTGAGGAAGTGGATACTTCCTTCTCGACATACACTAAATGGCTGATAGTGCGTACCCGTTAGCGGGGATAGCTTGTCAGGGCACCTCCTCGGGGTCCCCGCTGGGCAACTCCGGACAACTTAGTCTGAAAGGCTGGGGCTGCATCTTTGGAGGAGTGATGGACGGAAGAAAGATCAGAGGCATTTAGGAACCGATGGGGAGAGAAGGCGGATGAAGAAAGAGGCATTTAAGTGATAATCTACCTGCATTTGCGTAGAGGGTGGGAAACCATTTTAAGGAAAACCACCCGCATTAGACCCAACCGGGATTCGAACCTCGATCTCCGCATATTCAGAAAAACAGTCTAAGATGATAGTGATGTCTTAGACCATTTGACCATTGAAGTGGGCTATCTCGATATTAAAAACTGGTCTAATTACACAGGTAAATATTGTTTTTGAATTGGTTTTAAAGGTAAAAAAACCTACCTCGCTAGCAAAGGTAATGGAATTGGTTTTCAACGTGTTTGTTGTATAGGCAGAAATCAAAATTAAACATTAATATAACTTTTTATATGATAAAAAATATATATTTTGAAGTTGCCAGACACAGATGTACCACCTCAAAATTAATTTATTTTATCAAATGAATTTTAGCCGGTAAAATAAAGCAAGAGGAAATGATTTCAAATGTTTTATCAGTCGCAGAATATCAGGGAAATCAAACGTAAAATGTAATTTAGATAATCGGCAAACCACAAAAGGTTTGAAAACATTGATTGGCCTACGTGGTAAGGCCTATCGAACAAACAAACAAATAAATAACATTCCCCAGAGATAAAATGGGTTGACGACTTTTTCCAACGTTATTACAACAGCTGATTCGGTCCGCTGTCGAAACTAACCGATATAGATTCTCGTGGTCTTTATACTTGTTCATTTAATACTTTCCCGATGTTAAAGGTCGTCTAGTAATCCTGACTCACACGTACGACCCATCAAACCTGAGGGACTTCCAAATGCAATGACGTCAAAGGTATGTGGAAAGGGGCTTAGGCGATGAGGATTGTTAAGAGTCAATTCAGGAAATTGAAGCGTCAGTTAGAATAATGTTTGCTGAGAGAGTTACGAGTGGGAGAGAAAAAAGGGCGAAGAGAGGGTAGAGGGGAAGGTGAGTTGAAAGAGACCAAACAAATGAGTGAGTTAGAGAGGGGTTTAGTTTGATAAGTTTACCGTAACGTGGCACTGCTGATTGCCAATTACTTTCGCCACTCAAGTTCCCCTTGGTGAATGTAATGATGACAAATATTTACACATTTATTCATACACCTTTTATTTAGTCTTTTAATTTCTACAGATTGACTTTTTAAATAATTTATTTGAATAATTAAGAATTCTCAATTATTTTAACTTTCTTATATGAAGAGAAAATCACTAGATTATGATGAATCTTTACGTTTTTTTATGATTTTGAACCCAAAATAGTAGATTTTACAATTATGTCTGTCCCCATTTATGTCTGTACCCTGTATGTCTGTCCCTTGCCACTGATCCAAAACAGTTTTATGGATTTTGCTCATAATTGATGTTTAAATTTTAAAGGTTTATACCACCATTTTTGAAAATTTTCTTCTAAGCTTTAGCACACAATATGAGAAAGTTAATGCGATTGTGTCTTACCTTTTTTTTTACACACTGGGTCCTAGTAACTGTCCTAGCTATACGAATTTAATAACAGTAAAGAGTAGGGATTGATAAGGTAGAATTTTATTTGCGTAGGGGTAGATTGGGAAACTATTAAGTAATTAAAAAACTTCAATACAAAGGCCCTAAGATTCCAACTCTAAACTATTCTTCACATACAAATCAGACAATACAAGATTGTCACCTTAGCCTACGTGCTCACTGAGACAACTTAGTTCTAGGTTTTAAAATACGTTGATATTAATGTAATTCACCCAGAATAATTTTAATTTAGGATACAAGCTCAATATTTTCACAAAACATTAAATTCATAAGGCTAACTTAACAATAAAAAAAGCATGTATGACTCGGTGTTTGGATGTTGTTGAAGCTAGAGGAGTATGCAAGGATAGGGAAGTGTGAAGAAATTTAGTGAGGATTGATTAAGTACGAAGTTGTTTTTTGATTGAATGTCATTTACTTTGTGATTTAAAAAAAAATCATGTTTTAGTAAAAAAAAAGGTGTCTTGCAACTTTATCTTAGGAATTAAAACGAATAATGAAACATAATCGAGAATAATCATATTAATATTATGTGTTCTGTCTTACGACAGGTCGATTCCGTCGGTAAGTGAAATTAGACCACCAATACCCTATCTTCTGCCCCCTCTTTCAGCTCTCGGAATTTTCTTCTTTCCTTAAAGTCATCCACTATTTGAATCTTCTTATTTCTAAATTCCTCTTCCCCTCAACCTTTCCTTCTATAATAGAAGAGAGTTCCTCCTAAAGATGTGTTCGATCCAATTTGCTTTGTACTGAATAATCACATCCTAATGGTTCTCTTCTCACCCACTCTTCTTAGGACATCTTCATTTGTCACCCTGACTGTCAAAACTGTATTATGCTACGATAGTATTTTTAATGTTACTTAGTCACAGTGATGAAAATTTATTTGAGATGTAATTCTTCTTTCCGTTCTCGTAACTATATTTAGTTATTCGTAGCTACTTATATCCTCCTTTTGGATGATCATATGAAATATAGGAATAACTGTAAGTAGTCTTTTTGTAAATGTATATTTTTTTTTATAAATCCTCTAAGACTTTAGGCTATCTAGATTATTCACAAAAATGTCTGTAGTAGTCTTCCTGCCAGGATGTAAATTTTTAAAAAAAAGTTCATTGTAGCATGTGTTTGTCTAAAATAGGAAACACGATAAAGGTAATTTTAAAAAGCAAGTTACCCTCTTTGGTAGCCACGTGGTCTAACGCGTGACACTCATGTTGGACTAGACTGCGGAAGACGGGGAGATCGGGGTTCAATTTTGGTCAGGTACACTGGGGGTGGTTTTTTTCTAATATTGCCTCTACGTAGACCTAAGAAAGCCATCCTTGATACAAAGATTGCAAAAAAATGTAAACCATTTATTTTGGTGTTCATTGGAATAATGCCCCCACGAAGGCCGAAGAAAGCCATTTTTGAACCAAGAATGGCAAGAATGGGTCATTACTACAAGTAGTTTCTAATGTGTGGCGTGGTTGCCATATAAAACATTTCCCTTATCTCATACGTGTCTGAAATAGTGTTTTTGGTAATATATATCTTTAGATGATTCGCTGGGAAAAAAAAGTTAATCTGAGTGAAGTCGCAGGAAAACTATAGTTTTAAATAAACGTTGATATGTAATGAAACTCTCATTGGTGAGAAATTATATTTGGCTAACTGATTATAAGACTAATTAGAACAAACATAGAACAAACACTAACATAACTCTCAATTATACCGTTTATTTAATTTGAAAAATTGAAACAGACTAAATATAAACAAACCTGTATTTAAAAAATACAAATACACAAATGTTTAATGTAAATGAAAGTTTAAAAAACAAACACTTGATCTTTGGATCATAAAATAAAAACTTTAACTATTACTTTTAACATTAAAGTAATTACATTTGATGAAAATGAATGTGATTTGAAAAATTCTCTTGTGATATTTTATAGAGACGAAATCAGCCGTATTGCTTTTAAATTTGCAGGCTATTTATTCATATCATCCTTTGTAATGAAATTACAAAAGCATTTAATATAAATAAATAAAGCTTGTTCCGAAATTTTATAGTCTCTGCCATGTAGATAGGCCAATTTTTTTTTTTACTCTTTGCATAGGAAATTTCTAGGTTAAAAATAGTATTTGTGAAAAAATACACATTAACTATCTAAATAAATTAATTTGTGTTTTGATGCTACTTTTTTTCCATCGCATCTCACTACCCATTCGAGCGATAGGCATATTATATATATTACACATATAATATATATATATATATATTACACATATAATATATNATGAAGTTGGAATGAGAAAGGTATAATATAAATGAACTGTGTCCACATTTGCGCGGAGAGAGAAATGGAAAGGAAAAAATCTTGAAAAAATTATCTCTACTCATTCTACTAAGATTCAAACATTGATATCTCTGTCATTGGCAGTCCAGACTATTGCAAGTGTGTTTCATTATACCATTATAAAGCTACTTGTATCGTCAAATGGGGCAACAGTTAATAATCCTACTCATCAAGTGAATGTGACACCATCCTGTAAACTTCAAGAGGTTGGATTGATGTCCTTTTCTGGCTTGGTAGAAAGTGCATATCGACGCGGGACTACAAAGGAGAGTAAACACGCATACCACTCGTCCTAGCTCCCGTATTGCTCCATTTTACGAATGAAAATAGCTCAAAAGTCAGGTTACATACGCGTTTTCTTTTATATTTTTTATCGTATACTTTTTAACACGAGGACCGGGTAGTGGCTTATTCAATGGAATAAAGAAGATGAAGGTAGTTATGGGAAACGTACCATTATTAACGTGGGGAGATAATGGGAAACAAGTGATGAAAAACCACCCTCAGTAGGCTACATCATCCAGGAATTGATCCTTGACCTAGCAGTCACCAGTAAATCGGACTAAATGAGCTTGACATTTATACTGCTTGGCTCAATGGCGTAAGTTTCTATCTTATTTTCTCGAATAATAATGGTCTTAATTTTCCTTATTTGCAATTCTATAAACTTTTATATAATGGAACCTAAGTATTTCTGTAATATAAATATGGTATAGTGAAGACCTCAATATTTGTTTAATCACTCACCTAAATATAAATAAATAAATATATATCAATTGTTCAACATATATAGATAAAATTAAAGTTTGAATTATTTTCTTGAAAATAAAACCTTTTTAATCTTATTTTTGAAAATACTCGACAACTTGGCAATCATTAACTGCAATATTACGAGACTTGCATTCGTTTTCGTATAGACAAGCAGCTACAATATAAAATAGACCGTGATGGAAAGCACTCATCTGACGTCCTCTTGTGGTAATTTTAACTAACTAAACATGTCGTGCCTCATTTGTTATTATTCATTTAAACCTCCTTTTGTAATCCTCTTTACGTTCTCTCAACACGCTTCATTTATACTTTTTATACTTATAAAATTGTTCGGGGATGGTTGAAAACACAAAAGTCATCTTTTTATAAATAGCTAATTAACAGATATTCCTCCATCTGTGTTTTTAGCGAGGCATTCACTACCGTACTTACACTCTTTTTTTGCTAAACTTTATTTTTATTTTTAGAAACAGCGCTGTGTAATAATGAAACACATCCTTTACATTTGGCTTTGAAAACGTTTTAAAAATATAATTTGAAAATGTGTTGTCACACTTTTTTTTATAACCATGTTTTACTACCTGTTCAGGTTGAACGCACACATGACAACTACTCTAATGGAGTAGACCAGCACTTTAGCTCAATCGGTAGGGTTTTTGTCTTCTGAACTAAGGGTCCCAGGTTAGATTCCTGGCCTGGCTATAAAATCTATTATTTGTGAATTGTGGGTTTCCTCTCTTACATTGATAAATTAACAGCCAGGGGGTCGGTGTTGCGTCTGTTCTAGATTTAAGTGATTTTTAAGTCGTGTGCTGATATAACCAGTCGGTTCAGAAATTGCAAGATAAAAACAAAAAATAAATGACAAATGACAAATGACAAATCACAAATCTAATGGGATAGGGATGAGTAAGGAAGCATTTTAAAGGTAATATACAAGCATTGAGGGAGAGGGGGAAATTATATAAAACACACTTTCAGTTGACCCAATCAGGATTCTAACTCCGATCTACCCGTCATCAGCAGGCCAGTTTAACACGAGACTAACGCCTTAGACCATCCGACCACCAGAGTGAGTACACATTAATTAAAAATTGCGCTCAGGTTGGTGTATTTTTATAAAGTGCCACTTAATGTAATAAAGTCTGATACCTTGTTAACGCGTATACCCACTGAATCAAGGGTCTCGAGCTCGATTCCCACAATGGGTGAAACTGAATATTTGTGAAATTGGAGCCTTCCTGTAAACAATTATGAATTGATGGCCAGTTCTTGAATTAAATTAGTTTGTAAGTCATGTATTAATATAATCAGTATGAATAATAATATTGTTTTATGATGATTGCAACTATAAGCCAATTCAACTTGAATTTCATACTGCCAACATCTAGCACAAAAATCTTATTTACAAAACCATAGCAGTAATAATATTGTAGCTAGAAATATTACTAAAAACACACCAAAGACAGTACTGTTTTGATCTTTTTTTCTTTTATCTTGATAAAACATGGAAATCCCTTTCCAAGTGGCAATTAAAACAAGTCAAATATGTATATATACAAAGCTAAGAGTCGATTTAACAGATATTTGACCCGTTTTCTATTTTCTTATATATGTTTATTTTAAAACTCTACAATATATGTAGTCCCGGATAAAAAAAGCATATATTTTTAAACATAGCTAGATGCTAGTTACATTAGCACTTATCAACATTATAGAGAAAGGAAAGTCGGAATGAAAAACGCATATGTAAGTCGCTACTGTCACTTGACTTATATTTATTGACGAACCTTTTATGCTTGATTTCATCACTACAAGTATATTGTCTATTCGTATAAATATTTTCAAACTTAAAGTTACCAGTTTTAATTTGTGTTTCACTGAATATTTGTTACATTACGTATTATTTTTAAGTGCTAAGTTAGAATATTATGTTATTTATATTAATGCTAGTAAGACAACTGACTATAATTGTTTACCATATTACTAAAAAAAATAAGGCGGAATTTTAAGTAAATTGACCAATTTTCATCTTGGATCAGGTTAAAAAATAACACTGGGTGTAAACCACCCTGAATATGTCATATTACAAGATTTAAGCCCTGCCTACTAGTTTAGAATGCTCTTAACACAATCCTTGGAGACTAAACTTTTGGCTACCTCATTGGGTTGACACAAGAAGAAAAAAATAATTGCGAACCATAAAAACACAAGACTTTGAAAATAGCGTTGATGCAGCCGACCAGAGTTGAAGGCTGAGATCCAAGCTATAGCCGCAAAATTAACCTCTCCCTTTGTATCGTATAGATCACAGATCGGTGAAAACGTGGTCTAAGGCGTCAGTGTCGTAATATCCTGAATGGTCACTAATGGGTAAGTTGAGGTTCGAGTCTCGACAAGGTGTACTAGAGTTAGTAGTTTTCCCCATGTGACTTAGCTCTGTGGTTTTCCAATCCTTTCTTGGTGATTATGTTCACGCACTCCCTATAAGTTATATTAATATTTTGGAAGGAAATCTTCTAGAAAATGCATATTTTTCTAGCATCAACAATGATAGCTTTTTACTGTATTTTAAAGTTATTGATATCTCACAAAAGTGTCAGCTTAATATCACATGAATTGATTTGTGAAAACGGTAAAGCAGGTCTAGTAACATTTATAGCGATCATATGAGTCTCTTCCTATGGAAATTGAACTTTGCCTACCTCGTCCCTTTGAATTACAAGGTTAGTAACAATGCTTCAGGCCCGCGAGACCTGTCTGACCAACCCAATTGTCTGCAACACTTTTATATTCTTATTACCACCCGGACTCCAGTCAGACACACAAAAAATATGGTAGTTTAATTTGATTGTGTACATAATTCTGAATAATATAAAACGTATAACCATTTCAAATGTTATTTTTTTTATCACTTGAAATACTTGATTGTGAGAATTTATATTTATATAAGTTAATAAATACGGCTTAGAGTATTTCATTAACCCACATACACATCTGGGAGAGTAGACGTTTTTAAATATTTCAAATATAGTTTAATGATTACAAATACATAACCTCAAATATCTACAATAGAGTTACATTGTTGAGCATTCGGATTAACCATTAGTATAGAATATATATAAACAAACCTGTTTTCATAGTCTGTGGCCCACAACACGCCCCGAATTTGTGATTTCGGCTCTTCGACTAATTTGAATACGAGACCACTCGACCACAGAGTAAGAAAAACTAAGTTGATAACTTTACGAGCTCGTCTCAAACCACAATTAACACCTAAACTAACCGTTTTACCATTAATATATATATAAAACAGTGAAAACCCGTTATTTAAAATTTACTAAACAGTTTCTCTGTTTTTTAGAGTGAAGATCTTAGAGAACAACACTCCGATGCGAGTTCTGGTTTGAGAGTAGTCATGTACAGTAGAGTGAGTATCTATTTTCCGAGTTAATCGGCCCTAAGATTGACACTTACGAGTTATAAGAGAAGAGTCTTCCTACGAAAATCCAGGTATGTGTGTGAGAACTAGCTTACAATCATCTCGGTGAGAATATGGGCAAAGGCATCAGTCTCATCTGGTTTGCTAATAACATGAGGGCTGGGATTCGAATATCAGCCAGATGTATTGAGGTGGTTTTGTCTTTATTTTATTTTAGCTCCGCGTTTTACGACTTGTTCATTTTATACGCATATTTACTAATTACTTAAGTGAGTTAGAGATAAGGAAGGTTGAATTTAAAGGAAGTGTATCCTAGTTTGTGTGTGTGGAAGATTGACAATAATTTAGGGTAAACCACCCTCAGTATACTATACAGGAATTCAAACCCTGATCTCCCCACTATCGGCAGTCAAGTCTATTAAAAAAAAGTGACGCCTTAGACCATGCGACCAGTGAAACGGGTTTGAATATAGTTTTAGCTGAGCCATCTCACGGAAAACAAATCTCTCTTTTTTTCTCTCTACGTCAGCTGGAAGGAGTAGTATCCATGAGCTATAGAGGGTTGAATATCTTTCTAACGGTGGATGTGAGGAGAATACGGTTTATCTTGAGGAGCTGAAAGCTGATAGGAGGGAGTTCTTATCGGCCAACGTACGTATAGCTCGGACGAGAATATTAATTAGCGTTTAGCATGACATAAATCTCGGCGCCAAGGGCCATAGTGAAATTAATGGAATATTGATTCCAAGGCGTTGTGCGTATATGAATCCAGTGATTTACACTTGCGCGAAATGAGGGTAGGTGGTTCGTTGGTGTGGGGCCTGGTATGGTTCAATAATGAGTTTATCAGGCGCCAGATGTAATCCAGGGTTCAATTAATAGTAAATTACTTTGTGTAGCTGGAAGTGACCGTGGGAGAAAGTTGGGTCACGTAGCCTAGCGTGAAGTGCCCCTTGCTTGCCTTTATTCATGTCTTAATACATTTAATAGGACAAATTCTGGACGTTCAGGATTTGAATATTTATGCTATTTTAGGGGTTAGTTTGAATACCACATTATAAACGATTTAAAAAATAGTTATTTATTTTTTGTGTTTGCTCCACGTGTTACTGTCCATTCAATACAAACACAAATACAGTGTGGATTATGAAGGTAAAACTTGGGTGAAATGTACCCGAATTTGGGGGGAGGTGTATTGGTAAACTATTTAGGACAAGTGGTCACATGGTCTAAAGAGTCATTCTCACAACAAACTAAACGCCTGATGACGGGGATATTGTGGTTCGATTCCAGTTGGGTGTAATGAGGGTGGTTTCCTTTAAATAGTTTTCCCACTCTCCCTCCACGCAAATGTGGGTAAATTCTCCTAAATATAACCTTACTAATCCCTAACACCACTAACATAATTAGTACACAAACGATTAGCCTGAACGTGTAGTAAGACTCGGCGCTATATATATATATACACCACAAGTCTATTAGAGATTATTCCTAAAATAATGAATGGTGTATGGTTCTTATAACAGAACGAATCTCTATATCTGTGAGACAGAGCATTGGTATGCTAATCCAAAATTACTGAATAGAGTGTAATATCCACATGTCATTTTTTAAATTTTGAGTTAAGTTTAAGGATCACAACGGACACACACTAATTTGCTTCAATATATTTAATATTATGACAATTTTCTCTTATTCTCATATAATTTGAAACCTTAATGCTTCAGTCATATTTGTTGAAAGCACGAATGATTCCCATTAGAAAATGCCACAGAATTACAATATTATATACACATGAATCACTTCCATTCGGTGGCGTGCACAAAAGTTTAAAGCAAGGGACCAAATGAGACTGTTAATTACTTAACTACATAACGCGTGTAAGCTCCTAGTGTGTTTTAATAAAGGTTGGTTTGTTTGTTCATTTAGAAGTAACAATAATGAAAGATAAAAAAATCAAACGAAAAACTAGTCCATCCTCATGACTAACTTTTAATTTATTAGATTAACGTCTTACAGTCCGTTTCCATTATCTGGAGCATACAAAAATGAAGGAAGGTCATTATTAAAGAATTTTACGAACATTTTACTGAAATTCTAACCTGATCACAGCCTCCCAGTACTTGGGTCTGAGAATATATGAACCGATCTCACGCCTGTTTAACCAGTAAATTAGATACACAAGCTGAAAATATACCCGAAACATGGTCTTCTAAATTCTGCACCTGAAAATATCGGAATTGAGATAAGTTTGGTAGTTGTTTTTTATTTTTAAAGAATCACGTTTCAATATTATTTTCTTATGACCACCTAGGGGTGTGTAAGTATTGTAAACATTAAAAAAAATCGAGATTTTGAAGTAGGTTGACGTTTCATAAGCCCCTGAAACAAAAAAAAAAGAGTGTATTTACAATGTCTTATATCTATCTGTTCATTGGCCTAGGGCCAAAACCATTTTACCGATTGGGCTGAAATTTGGTGTGTAGTCTTATAATAAGGTTCCCCAGAGAGTTTTCAGGGAATTTTTTGATCCTACCTTAAAATTAAGTGTAGTTTACTCAAGGGCAAAAAGAGAAATAAGTGATTTTCTCGAAAACGGCTCTAACGAGTTATATACAAATTTGTATCGATGCACAGCTTTAGTCTATGCTCCATTTCCTTAATCTATAAGCTCCTCCCTACTAAAATCTACATAGTGTGTACTCCCCTCATATTATCGTGGATGTGCCATTATATTATATAAATATATTTGTGTTTTTACAATGGCGGAGCAATCAATTTGTTAATCGATGTATTTATTACATGAAGTTATTTATTTCGACAGTGATTCACAAAGTTTTGAATAGAAAATTTTAGTAATAAAAAAGCTTAAAAGCCAAGAATGTACCCAAGATAATTAATTTGAAAAATATTCAAAGCTTAAACATCGGAAAATATTTTTTTCTTTTATCAGCAATTTCTTGAGTACACCTGATAGGAAAAAAATATAATAACTAATTTCCAGGATTATCAATAGTTTAAATATGTTATAAAGTAAAGACGAAATCTCTTTAATTTATGTTAGTAGATGAATGGAATGATGCTAATAAGACAAAGTTTTTGATGTCATAAAAAAGGATCTTTAGTTGTGAATTTTCACAAAAATCACAAAATATCTCTGTTTACGATTGGTGGAAGGGAACACTAAAAAAAACCCAGTGATTTTGCAGTTTTTATAGCAACACAATTTAAGGTTAAATAAATAAATTAATTAATTCTCCAGTATAAATATAGAGTTTAATTTTCTTCACATGGTAACTTATAACAGTTCTTGAATATCTGTAAGGAGTGTTCTAGAATTTGATGAACTTTTCTCTCGTCATTTAAAACGTTTCTCGTCTAATGCCGCTATACTCATGATATATATTCAAGACTGGTTGATATCACCAAGTGAACATTAACTTCTATGTTTATACTGGAGAAATATATGATTTATTTTGACCATAAAGTTTTACATTAAAAACTGCAAAAAAAACCCTTCCCTTTTATCGTAACCCTTCCACTGCCCTCCCTCCTTCCCCACCCCAATCCAAACCAGGTGACTTGGACATACCATAAAGTTGTCTTAAGAGATTTTTAACTAGGATAAGGCTCCTATATTTAATATTTTCAGGTGTAACAGAGTTATAGCATTTAAATCAGAAAAAAAACTATTAGTTCTCAAAGTACTCGGTATACGTTACCTAAACTTTGATGTTTCCGGCAGTAAGAGGAAATACGATTTTTTATTGACACTCAACAAATTCGAAAATTTCACAGTTTAATTAATGTAGCTCCCTTCACCACACCTGTGAACACACGGGTTAAGGCATCAATTTGGTTTGTGGGGAATGAGGGGTTTGAGGTTAGAATCCCGGCTAGGTGTACCAAGGTATTTAATTCTTAGATAGGTTTTCGCTCTCCCATTTTAATAATGCAGTGACACATTCTCTGAAGTCTATCTTCCCTATTATAGCTCCAATATGAGTGCCAATAACCCAAACTGGTAGTAAGACGAGATACCAACAATTAAAAGGAGAGAATAAAATGTATCTTACCATTGAATATTTTACACGTAACTTAGTGCAGAATATAACTGAGAAAAGGAAATTTGAGACATTTTTATATCACTAACCCATTTTTTAATTATATCATTCCTGCACTGGGGCAGTGAGTTGATAAATATATATAGTCATCAAAACATAATTGTATTCAATGCAGAAAAAAACCTAGCTCTTACTCTATGAATATCAATATTTTTTAGTATTCAGTCTGAACGAAACTTCTGCACTGCGCTTTAACGGTCTCTTAACAGGCCCCTTAAGAGAGGTTGAAATGTCGTAAAAAAAACTGCTTTTGGCTTATATCAGGCCAATATCAACCGTTCGGGTCATTGAAATATCCTTGCCATTAAACTTCAGACCTTATATTATTGTTATACCTCAACCATGCGCGATAGCACTTAAACTGACGACAGCAAAAGAAACTAAAACTAGACGACTATGGATGAAGACTGAAATGATATAAAGTTAAACTGTTAGGAAAATTATAAGGGATAATGGGAAATAGAGGAGACGTATGTTAAAGGCTATTGCAACCAAAGTATCGGACCAGCGCTGAAGTTTTTCTACGTCAACAGGGAGGTCGTGGTTAAAATATCGGATGGGTGCATTAAAGATGAATTTTCAATCGCAATGTATGGCCGTGATTTTACCATTACATATTTCCAATGGTCTGGGCGCATTTCCTCACGTGACGATATATCAACCGTTTTAAAGTTTTACCAGAGTCTACATCTTAAAATGGCGTTAAAAAGAGGAAGGAATGGTTTTACTCCTCTCTTTGGTTCTGCTCATATGTATTTTCTGCTTGCCCATTGCTCCTGGCTCCACTCAAATGTATTTTAAGCTTGCATATTTCCATCATTTCTCAACTTGGCTCTACACAAATGTATTTTAAGTTTGCATATTGCCATCATTTCTCAACTTGGCCCTAACCAACTCTATTTTCTGGTTGTTCATTGCCATCATTTCTCAACTTGGCTCTACCCAACTGTATTTTCTGCTTGTCCGTTGCCATAGTTTCTCAACTTCGCTCTACCCAACTCTATTTTCTGCTTGTCCGTTGCTATAGTTTCTCAACTTGGCTCTACCCAACTCTATTTTCTGCTTGTCCGTTGCCATAGTTTCTCAACTTCGCTCTACCCAACTCTATTTTCTGCTTGTCCGTTGCCATAGTTTCTCAACTTGGCTCTACCCAACTCTATTTTCTGCTTGTCCGTTGCCATAGTTTCTCAACTTCGCTCTACCCAACTCTATTTTCTGCTTGTCCGTTGCCATAATTTCTTAACTTGACTCTACCCAAAGTTATATGTTGCTCGCCCATTGACATAATTCCTTGGTCTGACTCTATCCAGTGGTAATTTATTCTTTCCCATTGTTATATTTTATTGACCTGGCTCTTTTCACAAAATAAAGGGTTCAATTTCAGACAACATTATGCCTATAAATTAGCGAAAACGCTATTGGCATACAGTAATCCATTCAGTTTCTAGAACTCCAACCATCCCCATGCTTCCATCTCACATAAACTTGAACTTCGAGAATTCCCATAAGTCAATTGGCCGGCCCTAACTTAATGTTCCCATCACACTCCCCTCCCCCCCCCTCTCGCACCTATCTTATCGACCGAACCTTCTACGCAGAATGTTGTGCTCTCAAGTAGTATAATTTAAACGCCCGATTTCACTGATATCGGTAGGTCCGCTGTGATGTTGGGTATTTTGTATTTAACTAAGTTTAGTTTTGCCGCGTTTCACCGCCCATTCGGGTCATACGAATTTATATTATTCATTCTAATTTGATATAAATTACAAGTTAATTTTCCCACATATTTTTGGAGAGAGAGTGGGAAAACCTTTAGGAAAAATCACTCCCATTACACCCGACGGGGATTCTAACCCCAATCATTGGCAGTCCTGTCTAGTGCGGGAGTGATGAAATGTTAGATCAATTAAATGGGCTATAATGTAGTGTTAGTTCGTTGATTATTAACGAATCTCCAATACAAGGGAAACTTAGGAGGAGATTAAAGTTGAATGATGCTTATTAGTATGCATCCAAATAAATGTTTAGAAACTAAATTGTGGAATTAGTATTATGATTATTATTAGCACCGCGTATTACTACCCGTTCGGGTTATATGCACTTACGCTCATGTGTAATGGTAGGGTGATTGTGAGATGAAATGGAGGACCTACACTTTAATCGTGGAATCCGAACCACGGTGGAGGCCTGGCATTCCCCACATTCACAAGTTGTGATTACTACACGTCTTGTCAGAGGTGAAGGAAGTGTTTGGTAATCTGATAAATCTGTGCCAGGACCGAGGATTGAACCCCGGACCCCTAAACTGCGGATAATACTAAGGAAACAGCCATTAGTGCATTCTGTTCGGTACCATTTACGTTAGTTAGCAAGTGTGTACTATTGTAAATTTAATACAATTGATATTGAGATATTAATTCAAAGGATAGGGATGAGGAATTTAGTTTAGGTAAAGTACACCCATATAAGAGTGGAGAGAGGATGGGAAATCCACAATGATAAATAACGTCTGTAACATAAGCCCCAGTGCATCCATCCTAGATCTTAGCCTCGAACTCCTCATCACTTAAATCCAATCTAATATAGATACAAACGCTTTTGACTGTGTAACTACGGTTAACATATCTCTCTACCGGTAAAGGTTCTAATTTATATGTTCGCTAAGCAATCACTACATTTTACATTTTTGTAAGATTCCCCTATGTTAAAAATATTGTAACACGAACAAGAAGAAAAGAGGGGGGAGGGGCGGGGGTTGCGGGTGGTTAACATCCCACCTCACCTCGCCGCTTAAGCGATTAATTACTATTTTATGGATACTGGGTTGCGTTACCTTTTGAAGCTGTAACATAAATGTTACATTATTTTTTATTAGCACTACATATTACTACCCTAATTGAGTTATACACATATGCACTAATTACGATAGTGTATTAAGGTTGTATTAAGGTGTATTTAGGTTGAATTAAAAGTAAGTGTAGTTTATTATTATTATTATTATTATTAGCACCACGTCTTACTACCCAGTCGGGTTATACGCACTTACGCTAATGTGTAATGGTAGGGTGAATGTGAGATGAAATGGAGGACCTACAGTTTAACGTGGAATCCGAACCACGGTGGAGACCTGGCATTCCCCACATTCACAAGATGAAGTGTAGTTAAATTTGCTTGGGAGGGAAAGTGCCAAACTGTTTAAGAAATAAAATTAAGAGTTTGTTTGTCTGTCATGAGCATTGTGTGATATCTACCGCAAGCAGAGGTAGTAAATTTAAATATTAGTAGCTCCTGTACACGAACATGTGCACCTCAAAGCCGGGATTTTGGAATTTCGACTATAATTTTAATTAATTAAACAATAAATGATTAGCGACTTTGAGCAATGAATAACCAGCTAATTATTGGAGTATGTGTATATGAAATAAAAATAAATGGGATCGATTACTGATGACTTTTGTTTCTAGCTGGATGGTTTTGAGTGGTACGTACGTGTCTTAAAACGCGACTTGGGCACTGAAATTGAACTAGGGAATTTATAGGGATATTTAGCGAAAATATACCCGCATAAGTGAAAAGAGAGGAGGAAAACACTAATATTAAAAATCACATGTGAAAACCATCCCGAGTAAATCTGGCTGGAAATCAAACTTCGAAAACCATCCAAGATGACCCAGTACTCTGAGAGTTTAATACTTTTAGACTTATCAGCTCTCATTTGAAGGTACCTTTCGTCAGCCCTGTAAGATAGCATGCCACTATGGTGTAGCCCAGGATCATAGTGTAATTCATCAAGGTAAGACTACTTGCTACCTTTCTGGGTAAACGGAATGTATAGTGCATACACATCGATGCTACAAAAATTAATATTAAAGAATATAAGCGAGAATTAATGTATTTCAGATTATTTTTTTGTATTCTAACATACAATGATTGCTAAATAAATATGGAAGAGTATCAATACATTACTAATATTGATATCTTCCTCCGGTGACCATATATTTGTATTCAATACATTTTCTCATACGTTATCGAAATATATTATTTTTATAGCTATTTACGTATTTGTCAGAGTAATTTAATATGTTTAAGCCTACATCCTGATAGCTTGATTTAAATTTCCCACTGCTTATTTAATAATTGGGATGCACACATAATAACTAGAATACTTTATTAATGTGATTACAGAATTATTATTTTTACGTTGTCTTAGACAAGGTACGTGAAAAATTGTTTTAACGTAAGAGTTTGATTTGTTGCTACCATAAAAGAACAAACATTATAAAGATTTAAAAAAAAAATCAAAATTTGTAGACACAAAACACGCACACATGATTCTTTTGAAAAGAATGTCCTGTTTATTCTTTCGATATTGATGACAACTGTTACCAATACTTTTCTTTCGATCAGAGTATGAGATCGGTATTCTTCCCTAGTATTGTGGAGACTTTTATATTCACCTCGTTCGTTCCCTATACATACCCCTCCTTCGTTGAGCACTCCCCTTCAAAATGATCTGGAACAGTGTGTGGCTGGCTACTGCACTCAGGGGAGATTCCCTCCCCCCTCACCCCATTCTCTTCGGGCGCGCTACGGTAAAGTATAAAACTCCCCCCCCTACCCCTACCCTGCGTGAGCAGGAGGGAGAGGACGACTCCTAGCAGTGCAATCTCCGCTTAATGAGGACTAAATGAACACAATTTTACGACATTCCAGACATGGAGAGGACCAGTGAGGGTAGACCACCGTGTCCGACCCGACTGATACGATAAATTCTCCCTTGCAACTTTTCAGCGTAAAGGGTAGAAGGGGTTGGGGGGAGGGTGCAAGGTTCAGGACAACCCCACTCAACTGTCCAATACTAATTGTTACAAATCCAGACCGCTTTAACTTTTAGGTCGGGGATAGGGGATTAATAAAAAAGAGAAAAAAGAAAACGTATTTTGAGAGGGTAAGGGAGACTTAACTTAGAGAAGGTATGTGAGAGTTTTTCCAATGTACAACGCAAAGTAATATGATTAATCGCGAAATAAATATATCAATTTAATGATGATTTTTTTTTAGCTTAGTCGGAATGATATTGATCTTTATTTCAACAAAATGTAAACTTGTTTAGTGAATAATTTGATAATCTTACTAATATTATAAAAATAATCTGGTGTGTCTTTGTCGCTGCCAACCAACTCTAACCCGGTTACTTTTGTACTTATCCCAGTTAATTATCAGGCAGCGATTGTACAATCTGGATCCAAACAGGAAATTAAGGGGCGTCATAAACTATTGAAATAAACAGTAGACCCAAATCAAATTTAATTTAAAATATTAACAGCACTAAAACATTAAAATTGAACAGCGTTGATACTAGATTTAATTGACGTCTAAGAAACATGCAGACCTAAATAAAATTGAAAATTGAATTTTTAAAAATAAAAACATAAGATACTAAAATAGAACAAGCTGAAATTTATATGACATGCATATAAGGAATTCTAGAACATATATTTTTGCTGTCATTAACTGTTGAATTTTTTCCCTTCTACATATTTTTTCCTCTTCGAATGAATTTCCTCCTCTGAGACACTTTATCAGCACTATTATTTTCGACATATCCTGCGTTTTGTATTGCTTTCAGTACATTTATTACTAAAAATATATTGGGATGGTGGTGATTAAACACTGATTTTAACTCTAAATGGAATTCCCCACAGATATTTGTAGTTCTTATTGTACTCAAAGAAAAATATTTTCAAAAGGGAGGAGGAAAATCACAATCAGTAGAAATATAATTTGTAAAAACATAATATGTGAAAGCTTAGACTTGAGGTACTTGGAAATGAATGGGCATTAAAACATCCATGAAAACATCGTCAATACGGGTGTGTTCAAGAAATGGCAAACCAAAAACAACTTTAAGAATTTTTAATCTCAAAATATTTTTTCTGTACTCCCAATTAATCCCATTACTTAAAATGTTTTTAAAACCAATTTTGACCCAATTGAAATCTGCAACATTTTAAAGTGAAATTTTGCCAAATTTACAATATGAATAGACTTTTCGAACTTTGAATAAATTATGAGAGTACACGTCACTCTCAGTTTACCACATTCATAGATCACAGCCTCGAGTGCTTTGGAGTAACATAAGGTAGACTTTACAGGTAAAAACAACACGGAATCTAATTACCGTCCAGCATTCCATGAATTATAGACATTTGTTGGAACAATTTAGGTGCAAGTGTATAATCCGAATGGTTAGTAATACTGGGCGCTGAAAAAAAAAAGAGTTTAGGTTAACTCTTAATGTCCCATCAACAATCACACTCTGAAATTATTATAATAAGAACTTTAAATTAGTCTCACAAGAGAATATCGCGATATTATTTAAACAATCATTAACTAGCTAAAACGTTTCTTCTTTATTCGTTTTTACAACAAGGTTCTCTAAGCTAAGCTTTCGTTAGGATGTGTAAGATTTTAGGGCAATTTAGGTATGACAAAGGACCTAGCTCGATGAATATTTTTACGAATTAACATAGTATCATAACTCTTTAATGTTTCATTTTGATGATTTCTTTGGAGTTCATGGTAGAAAATTTTATAAGGCCTCTCATTTGAATTCTACTTTACTTTGAGTTTAAATATATGGGTTTAATTTCTTTCGGTTTAGTATACTTTCTGATTCTGGTTCATGGTTAGGTTCAATTACACTTTCAACCATTACTTTTTTAACCTTAACTTTCAAAAATCCCTTACAGTTCGCTATGACACATATTCAACGTTAAATTCTATCAGTTAACTTTTTATAGTGCCTTTTTTGTGTTCATTAATAACTATGAAGTATTTCCCCCATTGACTACATAACTTCAGATTCCATGTTGAAACTGATGACAACACACGTTGCACTGCCACCACGAAGAAATCTATCATTAGAGGTAATTACGTCATTGCTAGTTCCTGATAGTGCCACCTAAAGGTTTCATAGTCGTTGCTTTACTTCTGACTTAAGTAATTAATAACTATTGCCATCCGCATCAGTAGTCGTTTGATCTAACGCGTAGATCGCATGTTGGACTGAATATCTAGTAATGGGGTAAATCGGGGGATCGAATCTGGTCGAGTGTTCTGAGAATGCTTTTTCCTAAATGGTTTCCAGCTCCACCTAATCGCAAATGCGTAATTTAATGTATGTCTATGCGTAAATCCCAAATGGGTACTAAGAAATGGCGAAAACCAAAACCAAAAAACTCTCGGGTTTGATATATTTTTGATAGGAGTGTGCGTAGGTCACTTTTTAAATACGAAACGAAGTCGAATCGAGGTTTCAAGCAATCTAAGATAAGTCCAAGTCGAATATGTTTTTTTTTTTTTACTTAACGTTACTTATAATTTTTAAATAAACCATTAATTACATCTAGGTACAAACAAGGGCGCAGAGAAAAAGTCAAAACAGACAATATTATTTTATATTGACATAATATATAAATCTATTTCTTAATGACGATATTTCTTACGTAATAATTGTATATTAGTTTCTTTTGTAATTTCCCACCCGGCAAACTAGCCATCAGTATTAGTACTACATCAACCATTTGGAATAGTAATGACAATACCGAGGACACCATGAAAAACTTCTGTATAAAAATACATTTATAAATTCAATAATTAAAAAAGATATATTATTAAGGACTAAAAATTGGTGGAAAGCAAATAATATAGCATAAATAAAAGGTTTGTATATGATATTATCTTTGATTCATACCAGTGACCGTCATTACAAGGTGTTGCAACTAAACGTGTATTTTTATTTTTACAAAATAATGTTGGCGATACCGAATATAAGATATTTTATTCTTACCATCACATCATGGCTGTTGTTATTTAATTACTAGTCGGCACGAAACTAATGTTAAGTAGCTTTTCTAAAACTATCATATCTTGAAATATGTAATGTTTAGTGAGATATATTAAATCAGTTAGTAATTTATCGAAGTTTTTATCCTTACTTCGAAATGTTTCAAAGATGCGAGGGTTATTGTAGGTGTTCAAGTGAAGGAGATTTGATCTTCGACCTCAACATTTCAAAGATTCGCACATTTATTGACATAAATTCTCATTTAAAAAATGCATTTAAATATTTTATAAAGTAATTGTATTGCTAGGTCTGGAATATAATTGTAAACTTAGTGATTTCCAAAAAAGATAAAGCTTCAGCGGCCAGTGTAGGTCTACAACCTCCTAATGTCCCGTTGGTATTCGTGTTTGATTCCCGTTTGGTACGTCAAGAGAATATTTATTAGGTAAGCAGCACAACGGGTTTTCTTGCTAGGTATCCACTACAATAAAGAGGTCCCAGAACACATATTAAATAAATCCCAGGCCCTACTAGCACACAAGTACTGATTGATGAATACCTTGGTTGGAATATAGAACGTTTAACTTTAAACGTTGAGCAACCCTTCTCAGGGGATTTTATTCAAATCTTGGCTAGGGTGGATTTTAGACATCACGTGGTTTGAATGAAACCAGTGAGTGATTCGGAGCTTACTCTAGTTGCTGAAACAGGCACAAATACCCTACACCTTATTTGATAGTAGATATAACATTTGTAATAGCGTGGAGCTGACATAAGTTAAAAAAAAAAGATAACAGTGAAGCGAGAGGAATTTTATCAGAATTGTTGTAGTAAGAAAGTTTTATAAATACTTTTTTTGGTCCACATTGATATTATATCTCAATATTGTTTGTGTTCTTTTATATTTATTTATATTATACTAGATTTTAAGCCCGTTTATGACAGGTGGATGTCAGTATTACCCAACTTAATAAAATCAAAAGTCAGTTTGTAGATGCATGAAAAGTTAGGTTTTGTTAGGTTGAGCTAGGTTGTTATAAAAATATATTTGTGTCACTTAATATACTAATTAAGAGTGGCTAAAGTGAGAGTTAACTAAATTGATCTTTTTTTTATAAACACATTAGATGATGTCTTTATACACGATGTGTTTTTTTCTGAATGGTGTAGGGTTTTTTTGCTATCACTGTTCCCTGATTTGATCCTTCATCGACTTTAACACTTACGTCTGTTGAATTTCTCATCTTGGAAATAACCACGCAAAATTTGCCATGGCTGAAAGCTGACTTGGGCAGGTACATGCTAACCCTATTCAAGGTTTGACCTTGTGCCTTATTAAGAACGCTAGTTCCACTGAGAACTATTTAGAACGCTAGTTTAACTGTGAACTGCCTCCTTCTAAAAATAAAAAGGATTTCAGGATCCACAGGGATCAAATCAATTTTAGGTATGAAACACATATTCCCATTAGATAAACCCGTTAAAACTGTTGCGTAGATTAGATTTGCATCCAACTTTGTCATTGCTAGGTGGGTTCCATTGCACAGGCCCGGTTTAGTACGGTATTTAAGTTCATAAGGAGCATTATTATACTACCCATTTTTAATTTTTATTTGTGTGATGGCATTCTTGATGATGTCAAACTGTTTAAAAACCTCACTGGATAGTTGTCTTTTCCCCGATCGTCCTCACATTCAACTGAGTCCACACTGATGTAAAAAATGAGATT
Organism: Timema shepardi; assembly: GCA_902151425.1. Taxonomy (NCBI): domain Eukaryota; kingdom Metazoa; phylum Arthropoda; class Insecta; order Phasmatodea; family Timematidae; genus Timema; species Timema shepardi. Next base: position 201,745 of record CABFVX010000238.1, on the reverse strand, counting down.
CTCCTTCTAAAATACTCATTACGTCCTCATTTGTTTGAGAATCTTCATTTTGTGGACACAGGATAGTTGTAATAGAAAATTTCGAGATATCAGTTGGGGGCACCCTATTTCTAAATGTATTGGGGTGTAGCCTGAATTCATACATTACATCTACTATAATTATGATAACCAACATTTAAAAACACAATGAACGTTCATTAATATTACTTTTAGTCAAACGCCATAAATAAATTTGCCAAAAAATACTTTTTACCACATAACATGAATACAAACGAACCAAATAAACTCTGAAATGACGTGATCGTGTATATTTCCTGCAAGTTATATTTTGATTTAAATTTGGAGTAAACTGCTTCAGTGGTCACATGGTGTAAGGCGTCACAACAGACTGCACCACCAATGATGGGGAGGACAGGGCTTGAATCCCGGTTGGGTATACTGAGGATGGTTTTCTCTAAATTATTTTCCATTCTCCCTCCACAAAAATGTGGATACACTCCTTCTAAAACTAAACCATCCTAATCTCTAACACATTAGCGTACTTATTAAATAGACGTATAATACGAACGTGTAATAAGTCTTGGAGTTCTAGCGTTAACACGTAATATATACAAACAAACCAACAATCGAACACTTGTTTTATATAAGGTTTTGTCATTTGTTACGCTCCAGTGATGGCTCTATTTTAATTAGAGTAGTAGTAGGTTTGTATGAATACATTATCTAGGATGTGTAGATGTAAGCTCAAATCAAATAAATATGTCCAACGTTACCAGTTAAATGTTCATTGACCAAAGAAACATTTTTATCTGACTAATATAAATAGTCCTACAAATCAACCAAAGCATAAACACAGGTCACTGTATTGTAATCTTCTATTTATCTTTGGATTTAAGTTTGGAATATTCTAGGTTCTCCTTGCTTTTGAAATGCAAATAACATGACTATGAATTAAAATTATTAGATAAACAACGTTTTTTTTTGTGATTTTAATTTTTGGTCAGTTTTTTAGTTTGAAAATTTTGCGCACCTCTTGAGTGATTCCTATAGTGTTTCACCAGACCTTAGGCTCTTATCTGATTGAAATGGACTAAACATTCTCCGGACAGATATATGTACATATATACATACACTCTTAGACTTTTATTAATATAGTTACAAAAATGACAACAGCAGATTACATAGCTTGATATATAAATATGAAAAAATTGTTTAAGTAAATCATAAACGTAGATAAGGTTTCACTCTAAGTTCGACTTCACTTCATTGATGGGTTTTTTTCCTATTTGTGTTTAGTGGTTTTAGTAGCTTATATTTTTTCAACAATTTAGCATCATTGTGCTGCTGAAATAATTCTATAACAAACTCTTTACTCTAATTACATTTAAGTTGTTTTCATCTTGTGATAATGCTCTCAAATATTGCTAAATATTTTCATAAAATACAAAAATATTGAAAAAAAAACTTTTATAAAACTGGAAAGTAGACATCCAGGTAAGGAAAAATACAAATAATTAAACATCACAAAATATTAATTAAAGAACCTCTATATAATTGAAAAATCACGTTTAAAATATTATGTTCACATTGCACGATATTACAACTAGTTTATATGCACATTTCGACCCTATAATCAATAAATTTGAGCATGAAATATTCCTTGAATTAGATCTCTAGGAAAAATTATACTCCTTCATAAATCATGGATAGTAATAATAATAATAATAATAATAATAGTAATAAAAATGATAGTAATTAATGCCTAGGCATAATCAGTCAATTATTAATATAAAATATTAATGTATTATGTTAATTTAAAAAAAAATTAGGTCCACACCAATTCTCACGTGTAAAGATTTGTAAGTTGAATGTTTTATGTTTTTTTGATAAGTGTAGTTTGAAGCTTTAATCCCAGCAAGATATTATTAAGTGCTCTTCTTTAAATTCCAACAATTTACTTCACACAAACGCGGATACATATACTCTAAATATATCCTACTCATCTCTACCCTCTTGACCCAAAAAACTATTACTAATTATTAAAACTGTGTTCGGCTATTGCCCTGTTAATTTAATGGTGTTCGTATGTATAATCACTCCCAAAATAATATTCTATTACACTAGGGGATATCAAAATGATCTTCGGCAAGTTTCTTTTTAGTTTTTTAAAATACTGTCAAATCTTCTTGATCCTTGAACTTGACACATGGCTCGTTTATTTCCCCGCGCCACTGCATCAAGCTTATCAGTGTCACGGCGAATTTAGGCTAGAAGTTTTACGTTATCAGCTGTTGGGGAGAGAGGGGGACTACTTCCGGAGTGGGTCATTAAGACGAACAGCGCCGCGCTCTAGTGCCAACTCGCAGAGTCATCGCACCGGAAATGCGATAGCCTCTTAATGTGAAAGCACTGCCTTCTGGAAGCACAACAAAGAAAAAAAAAGCTACTGCTACACGCTACCCAATGAATGCAACTCGTTCGCTTAATCTCGCCCTTTCTATGCGCTTCTACGTAGTGTCCTCGCTTCTTAAAGGGACTATGTCACAAACAAACTTATATTGTAAAGAATAACCTTCTTATTTTAATTGCAGGTAATTTTTCAAGAGATCCACCGTTTCGGCTATACACTTCTTTACTTACCCTAATGGAGGAGAGGGGAAGCTAAGGAAGGCAAAATTTAAGCAAAGGTGTCCACATTTGCTGGGAGGTACAGTAACTGGTAAGTATTTTTGGGGAAAACAGCCTCAGTACACCCAGCCGGGATTCAAACCCAGATCTCCCTATCGTAGAAAAACCAGACTAGAATTAACTCTTCATTTAGTCTGCTCTACCACCGATGCGTTTTCTGTAATTTCTACTAATACGATTATTAATTTACCTCGACTTTTATAAGAAGCTCACTTTTGACAACAAACATTGCAATAACTAAGGTTTGTCACTATAAAATATATATCATATTACATTTATTAATAATTATGAAGTTCATAAAAATAATTATCAAAAGCTTAACAATAATACTTCCTTATGAATTGCTGTATGATTTATCTTTTCACTACTATTTAAATACACTAAGAATGTAAATGCAATTGTAATATTTTCCCCTCTATTGTGGCAACATGAGTTTTTAATTTTCAAAAACGAAAATTCCTATGAAAATCAAACTGTACTAACATTGTACATTAAAACATACAATAGCTTTAAGAACTTAAATAAAACATCTAATTGGAATGTATATGAAAAAATGTGTTATTAGAAAGGTGTTTTATTTTAACATTTCAAATGTTAGTGTACAGATACTTCGGCGTACACACTAGGTGATATTTATTAATTATCTATAAAAATAAAAAATAAGTAATAAAAAGTTTAATTTCCAAGATAGAAAAAATTATATTTTATTTTTTACATGATTGTATAGGAACAACAAACATTTTACTAATATTATTTTCTCCTTTGTCGGTTTCCCAGCTAAATGACGTAAGTAGCTCACCTTTAAACAGTGTTGTTTGATTGAATGTGATATTTTATCCCAAGCTCTTTGTAATAATAAATGCTGGCAAAATAATAATTCAATTACTCTTTTTTTTGTTTTATCATCTTTATGAATGGTCAAAATACATTAAATGTGTGTGGTTAAATAAATAAACAAATATACACATATTTATACAATAACACACTTTATGGATTGGAAACCAACAAAGTTAATTACATTTAAAAAAATCCATTTGAAAATATTAAAAAATTTAAAGTGATATATCATGTTACTAATAATGTTGAATCTATAAAAAAAATATTTTGCAACCAATAGGCATTTGTTTCAAATGATAAACATAGTTTGCACCTAATAGGCTTTTGATTATGCCCACCCAAAATTGCTCTATATTGTATTGCATTTAAAATATAATTGGCTATACAGACACAAAGTATGTAATATATTATTTCTCAATGTAGTATCTGACAGCAATGTAACTTATAGTTTACATGTATAAGAAAAATATATTACACTCTTCCTCCTGAAGTCGGAACGACTCCTGGATAGCTCAGTGGTAATAGCATTGACGTACTAAGCCAAAGGACTTGGATTCTATTCCCGTATCCAGGTGTCAACCTTAAATTAAAATAATATATTAACAAAAATCCAAGGGTTTGATCCTTGAATGAGAAGAAGAGAAACTTTTTCCTATATTGGTTATTTTATTCTTTCTCCAGACGACTACTGATTCATTTATTTAAAATCCACCCTTATAATACTGTCCAATTAAATAATATAATTTAGGTTGATCAGTCCTATACCAATATGCGAAAAAATATATATCTGCTATATTTTTATGTTTCTAAGTAGAACTCTTCCCAATTATATTTGATTTGGTGTGTCTAGCTAAAAGGAATTAAAAAATGAAAACTAAATCACACCTTTCCCTGTAATTTTTTTCCCCTTTTATAACTATTAAAATATCAAGTTTCTTATTCAAAAATATATTGGGCTACAAATATAAAATTACATCATTTTGGAGGGATTTACTTATTCTAGATTTAGATACTTTTGTGTTTGTTTTATAGTCTACTCCAGATGTTGGGGAATTTTCCTTAAATCACCCATTTATCAATCTGTTTTATTAAATTTAATGTACATTTAAAATAGCTAAGACAAGAGCTAAAATGCTTATCACTAAAAAATTTAAAACTTGGTATAGAATAAATGCATCATTCGCTCAGCCCTAACTTCTCGATATAACCCCGTGAGATAGATTGCTTAGGCATCATTTCGTACGTAGCTGTATACTACGGTTGCTTGTATACACGCACGGTCAAAATAAGAATTAGTGATTTAATAGTGAGCTTGTTTACATCCTGAAATTCCTTTGCTATAATTAAACTTGTTTTGAAATATGTATTGATGATTAATTTTAGTATGCATTATTTGTGCGATATGAAAATCTTAATAGTAGTTTGACGGATATCTTATATTTTATCAAAAAATTGAAGGATACATATTTGGAGTACGACTGAATTTAATATCCAAGTTATTTTATTTGAAATTTAATTTATTGACATAGAATACCTGGAAATATCAAAGCTATTTTGTGAAGCGGGTTGCATCATAACTTGCTACACTTAGATGGCAATGTATGAAATATACAGAGAGAAGAAAATGTTAATTTCCCCTACCGAGGCCTCTTGTTGTGCGATAACACTTCCCCTCTTCCTCTGACGAGTTTACACTGTCACTATACTATCCCCCCCCCCTGAAACCTTGACTTGATTTTTAAAATTTCCCTTTTCTGATTTTCTATTCTAGATAAACATGTGCCGCCATGGACTTTTTTAATATACAGCCTGGCAGAAAGATTCCAACAGACCATTTTTGTAACTAAGCCAAATAGCCTCAGTTGTAGGAGATTTATGTAAAAAAAAGTTTACACTACCTATAGAGACGTGTGTTTTGGGGGTTTTATACTGTAACACAATTAATATTATTTTAATGAAGAGGCTTTACCAGCATCATGCCCTTTTTCAAGTTGACAGCATTGAGAATTAAAATTTTATAAAACATTATTATTTAACTATAATAAAATAGAAGGGATATATTCCTCAGGTTCTTCAAAATTACGTCAACATTTTACTCTATTTATGTCCAAATTAAACATGTGTTGTTAAATTGTAGATTATAATAAATAAGAATAAAACATACCAACGTAAGGACGGTTTGTGTGAGAGAATACATACTATATTAAAACATATTTAGAGGTGTTAATAATAATTTCAAAACTAGACCTTTCCAAAATATATTTACTGACCTTGCCGTAAAAAAAGTAAAACATGCGAAAGAAAACCTTACTTTAACAATTTATTTATTTGCCGTTTTTAATTAGTATGCGGGCTGTATGGATTCACAATATGTACAAAGGTACATGAATAGTTGCCTAGAAATTATGTTTCTCGGATTCGCAGGATTCTGCTTTGAATGGATGTCACGAAGGCCTACTTAATTTATGACTAGATAATTACATGTTATCAGCATGTAATGTGCTTATGATACATATCTAATGTTAAAAAGATATGTTAATATCCAATGTTAAAGGAAATGTAAGAAAATAGAAGCGTATTGGAAAGATTATTCAACATGTAATTCATTCAATGAGACAGTAAATGTATATGGCATAGGCCAAGAATGGGTAGCTTATGCCATTTTTAAAGTCACTTTAGAAGCTAGAGCTCTTGACGGGATAAAAAATAGTATTCTATAAATAAATAGTGATCAACAGTTTTGAAACGCTTACACACGATTAATGAAAGTAAAAAGCAACATTAAAATACAAACAAATATTTTCTGCATTGTAAAACTATTTTTTACTTAAGAAATTGTGTTTATAATTTTATGTAATAGTTTAAAATCTCTATATTTAATTGGAAAATACCAATTTTAACAACCATCACGTGGAAAGTATACCATATTTTAATCAGACAATTGTTCATATTTTGCAGTATTTAATTTTTTGCTTGAGATTATTTTTTTATCTCTATTTTGGTACTGTTCTCCAACTATTGAATGAGTCTAATAGTATTATTTTTTATACAATGACGGAAATCACTATTCGGAACGTACTACCTCACTTTCTATACAACAATTAAACATAGTTATTTTATAGTATTAACATATTGACAAGCCATTTACGGAGGCTTATATCAATGACATGTATAGATCTGAAGTATAGTCAGCTGGGATTATGAATGCATAAAGTCGGTTTCAAATGGCTCATTAAAATATGTGCATGCATGTGTTCCTTCTATAGCTATTTATCTTTCACACACACACACACACACACACTCATTCTATCTCTCTCTCTCTCTCACACACAAACACATCAATAAGGTTTGATTTGTGTTAGTATTTAGATATTTAAATATTTAAAAATAAAACACACATTCAATAAAGCTAAATCATATCGCATGTATCAACTTATTTAATACAAACGCAGTAGTTGACCTCTGGGGTCTTAGAGTAAAGTGATCACCTCTGGACCCAATGTTCGAGGGTTAAAACCTAGCTGGGTCAACGAATATTTTTTGAGCAGTAAAAATCCATAGGACAACTTCTTTCGGAGGAAAAGTGAAGCCATCAGTCTCATGTTGAGTGTGGTTTCTAAAATAACCCCTTAAGGGTATGTGAAAATACCATTACAAGAAAACTTGCTAGGCCCTTATGCTCTCGCTCAAAGGAATTATATTGTGCTTATATAATCAGTAGATTCATAGAGTGAACGTTAAATAAATCAAATAAAAAATATAATAGCATAGCCCACATATTTAGTAGTGTGTTAAAATGGCTTAAAACATTCATCGATGTCCACGTGGCTTAAGGTGTCACTCTAGAAAGAAACTAAACTGTCGATGATGGGAATAACAGAGTTTTAATCCCGGTCAGGTGTACTGAGGATGGTTTTCTTGGGTGATTTTATGCTCTCCTTCCACGCAAGTGCAAGTACATTTTCTATAAAATCAACATTTCTCATATCTAACACACCTCTAACAGATGGGTAGTAAGATGCTGTACAAAATAAATAAATATGGTTTACATACATGGGACCTTAGATGGTGCCTAAACTAGTTTACTAATTGTGTTAGTGGTGCCTAAACGAATTTACTAATCATGTTAGTGCTTCTTAAATGAGTTTACTAATTGTGTTAGTGGTGAATAAACGAGTTTACTAATTGTGTTAGTGGTGAATAAACTAGTTTACTAATTGTGTTAGTGGTGCCTAAACTAATTTACTAATCGTGTTAGTGGTGCCTAAACGAATTTACTAATCATGTTAGTGGTGTCTAAACGAGATTACTAATTGTGTTAAGAGTCTATATTAAAAAAAACAGAATACTATAGTGCTTAGACCAGGGGTTAAGTTTAAAAAAAACCCATTATAAATGTTAGTAAAGGAAAGTGTGCATACCCGTTTGGACTATACACCTATGTACCAACTAGGTTAATGTGTTAAGAATGAGGAAGGTTGAATTTAGAGGATTTATACCCCCATTTGCGTGGAAGGAGAGTAGAAAAACCTTTAGGAAAAACCACTCTCAGTAGAACCAACCGGGATTTGAACCACAATCTGCCCATCATTGGCAGTCAATCTATTGTGAGAATAAGACCTTAAGCCACGTAGCCACTGAAGTGGTGTAATTTTAAATTTAATTAAAATAGATTATCATGAATAGAGTCTTACACTATCGTTTATAGCTTGTTCTACTGAAAGGTGTGTTGCACCGTATTAAGCAGTTCCATTTAGTTTCTAGGTGTTATAACAAGAGAAGTATATTAAAACGCTGTAAAATTAGTGATGTAATTTATGACTAACAGGTCATGGAAACAAAACAAGTCCTTTTTAAAAGTGGAAATTTAAAATGTGAATACATTTTAACATTTAAATAAATATCCAACTTTAAACATTGAACACATCATTTTATTTATTTATCTTGGTTTGTGTTATGGAATATCAAGTTTAAGTGTAAATTGTACTGTTCTTGGTTAAAATGATTTATTAATAGTGCATTTATTATGTGTATATTAAGACATTCTCAAAGTCTCTACGTCAGTTTAGCTCAGTATCGAATCAGGGTCCTCTACATCGATCGTTTACAGCTCTATCCATTTTGTCACGATAACGCACATAAATGATCATATCTCATCCAGCTTAGCATCCTGTTAAGACTAAATTCTACCCCAGTTGAGAATCACGCAAGAGTATTTCGTTTTGAATGTGTTTGATAGACGTCTATTGCTCAAACCCTCGACCTCGACTTTAATATTATAATATCAAAGTTCAAATCTCTGTTGAATTTCCCCGTAATAACGTAGACGTACAACGTTTTTAGAGGAGTCAATTCTGTTGCTACTATTGTTTCGTTTAAACTAGCTAGTGAAACTAATTCCTATAGCAAACATCTCCCTCTAAGATACCTTTCTCTTCCTTCCCCCACCTCCCCCACCCCATCTACCCCTAGCACCATTCAGTGGCGTACAAGCGTATGAAATAGAGCTCGCTCGCACAAACCAACGCGTTCAAAAGTACGCACCTAAACTCTCATAACGTTCAAATTAACCCTCTCCTTCTCACTGATAGCAAACACATCCTCCCCACCCCTTAATCCTCCCTACAGTTGCGTTCTCCACGTCTACAGCTCCGGAAGATTCCGATACTAACGCGAGTAATCATCATGTATATTACCAACACCGATTCTAATTATTGTTGTGTTCAAGTCCAAAACCCCAAAATGAAACAAAACACCGCACGAATACCCTCCCATCCTACTACCTCCTCTACCCAACCCCTTGTTCTTTGCTCCATTTGTCTCGTGGCGCCATTTGACAGCGTGTTAACTGCCACCAACTACAAGGGCTGCATTGCGTAATCACGTAATAACTACTACCTCGCTCACTTTTTTTTTCTACCCCTCTCTCTTTATTTATCTATATATGTATATACAAACACCATAGTGGCTGTATGTGTATATGTTTGGATTATGACCAATAACAACCCATTGTTTTAGATCACTCGCATAGATTGTCCATTTAAAAAAATAGAGAGAGAGGTAGGCTAAATTATAGCAGTCCCTGTGTTGCGGTTCTAGTAAACGTGGAATTTCATTTTATGCTGTGACCTCATGTAATGAGAATTTAATTTTATAGTTATGATTTTGTTTGGTTTATTGTATTTATTTATTTCGCATCATCAAAGGTTACATTCCCCCTTTATTTTTAACTACACATTGTATTGTAAAATATTCTGTAACAGCTAATGAAATTATTATTAAATCATTTCAGAACAAAAGTATGCAACCATTTTATTTTAATATAAAAAAATAAATTAGTAAATGAATCAATAAATTGGTAAAACATAAATAAATAAAGCCATTTAAAAATTTTCAATTGGTATCTTCTGTTTACCCTATTTAAGTATTCTGCTGGACTGCCCTTTAGAAACAATTTTTTTTACAGTCATAAATCAAGAGAGTTTGCCATATTATTAGTATTATTTTATATGTATTGATAATATATATCAAAAAAGACAGCTGAATATCTTATTTATTACTTGACCTTTATATATATAAATTTAGTAACTTTTGCAACTGTCAAAAAAGTTTCTCCCTTTCTGAATCAGGCTGTAGTTCTTAAGTATTTATTATTATTATTATTATTAGGTGTTATGTCTTACGACATGTCCATTACTTTGGTCACTAAATTAAGACCACCAATCCGTCCTGTCCTCTACCTTCTTATTCAACTCCAAGAATTTTCTTCTTTCCTTCAAGTGATCCAATATTTGAATCCTCCCTCTTCCGAGGCTCTTCTTTCCCTCAACCTTTCCTCCTATGACGTCGTGCAGAATATAGTTCCTCCTAAGGATGTGGCCCGTTCATTTTGCTTTGCGCCGAGGAATTACATACAAAATTGTTCTCTTCTCACCCACTATTCTTACGACTTCTTCATTTGCCTGCTAATAAAGTACCTTTATACCAATAACTATCATGCTAATCTCTAGCCCATATATTAAACCATAAAATAACTCTTCTGTATAGTTGTATAACTTAATAAATAAATGATACGACACGATCGTTCAAACTTTCTTATATAACAATTTTTGGCTAGGACCAATTTATATATACATTTAAACTAGCTTTAATATTATAGAAACAAGCATATTATCGTGTTAATATCAATAAACACTTTTAAAATTTAAATTTAAACACAGTTGTTTACACGATTTTTAAAACTATCAAATTAAAAAAAATAGTTTTATAAAAACTGCCATCAAATTATTTATATTATTGAAAATATAAAATAAAATGCCTATACATCATGAAAACTGATTACAAGGTAATCATTTTGAGCTAAATATTAAGGTTTATTTTATAAAATTTCAAATTTTCTAAAATAGATTGAAATTAAGCTACCCTTAAATTAATTTATTTTTGAAAAATAACATATATACCGACTCGTATCTTATAAAATAGTTACCTAATATCAATTTTGAACAAAACCGTTTAAGCTAGTTCCTTAAATTTTAAAATTTTCAGAAATTATTCATCAATAAACCATCATAAAATGAATTTTTTAAATATATAAATTATTTATATTTTAAAAAACTTACCAGATAAGTTCCACCCATTTTTAACCAATTCATTATAACCATTTTTAAAATATTTTAAAAACTAAAAAAGTCAGTCAACAATGAATTATTCCCAGCAATTTGAGTCTCAAAAAATAAGTATAGAGTTTTATTTATTTATGTCAAACAATCTCCAGATATAGATTTACACAAAATCGATGGAGCCATTTTCGAAATATTTTGAATTGTCTAGAATAAGTTAAATAATACATTAGTAAACTATCATTATAAGAGTTTTTACACAAAACTAAGTATATAGTATTATTTGGCAGGTCAAACACTTAATAGATATACATTTAAAATAAGTCATATAAACAATTTTCAAAAAATTTGTATTTCAAGAAAATAACTCATTTGAAAAATAACCTTTAAACTAAGGGCTATATTATAAATTTAAAAAAAAATCTAAATTAAAAGAGAAATTCCTGAAGTATAGCATATACATATATAATATATAGCATCTAAATTTCAAGTTTGAACAAAATCCATCAAACCTTTTTGGATCTGTGTCAAGAAAGACAGACATTTATACAGAATTACAGATACACACACAGACTGGGGACAGACAGAAATGTAAAATACACTTTTTTGGGTTCGGTGGCACGTAACAAGTACAGATTCATCATAATATTAAGATAAAAAATTGTCAGAGTACAATACTTTCTCTTTAATCGAGAAAGTAAAAAATAAAGAAAGTAGAGTAATATTGATTCTATACTGTAATTTATGTATCTGAGAATACCTTAAAAGTCACTCTCCTAATTGTAGTTTATTAAATTAAATAGTTTAGGTTTTATAAATACTGGGTAGTCCCCCAATTAAAGTGTACTATGCAGTAAAATATTTTATTGTGTTTTAGCAGCCCTCGTCTTCAGTTTTTAGATGTGACTTTTTTTGTAATCGTTTAATCTGTAAAATCCTTTATAGGAAGACATCTTTATTTTTGACTCGGTTAACTTGGGTTATATCAACTGGTTTAAAAAGTTGTAGTGGTGGCAAAAAATGTACAACTAATTAACAAATATAGGTATTATACGAGAATTTACCATGGCCTAATTTTGTGAGTGGATTATATAATTAGATGAGATAGAAATTTCCATACCTCCAACTTAGTTAATTCAATAGCAAGGATTAGTGAACCCAGCTGTTTCTACGAAAAGTTTTAAAAGAGAGAGAGAGAAAAGGGGGGAGGGGAGGGACTGGAAAACCTGCTGTAAATTTCTACCTAAATTAAAATATAATTAAAATTGGCATTAAGTATTTTTAAAGCCCGTATCTTTATATATATATATATATATTTGTTTATATTTACAGACAATTTCAACAAGAGGGAATAAGTTGTGCCTGAAAATCCTCGACAATAAATTAGACAACGAAGCACTGGATATGAACATAAGCTTATGAGGACTCCGGCTCGATTCTTGACAGATACACTTTATAACTTTGATTACTTTAGACTTTAGTGAGTATTGTGGGACTTGGTTACATTAGTGGTCATTTTGGGTCTAGGTTACTTTAGTTAATGCAATAATCGTCTGTGTGAACTCTTGAAAATTATCATGTCTGATTTTTCTCATTCATTTTGGTTTTTAGTTTCTTTAAATAATTTAGTTAGGTGTACTTTAAAAAAAAGTACTTACAAAAAAAAAATGTAACCTGAAGCCGAACTATTTATAAAACGTCTTGCCCTATTCTCAAAGCTTGTAGTAGCCTTAGTTGTACCGGGAGCTTTGGCTCAGGACCAACGTTCTTGGCTATGGAACCAGGGGTAGAGGTTTGAATGCTATGAGCCTATCCGGTCCAGATGCTGGTGGGCTGTATCCGTACCGTGTTGGTTTACATCCTCTATCCAGGTAAATACTTGTATAGTCTTTCTGAACTACCCTTGTCTTTCCAGACCTTTTAGACTTAGTTGTCAATAACAGTATTTTTATTTATTCTTTTATTTATTTATTTATTTATTTAGCACCGCGTGTTACTACCCGTTCTAGTTATACGCTTATGTACTAATTACGCTAATGGTTTAAGGGATCAAGAAATTTATATTTAAAGGAAGTGTAACCGCATTTGCATGGAGGGAGAGTGAAAAAATATTTAGTATAAAACACCCCCAGTACACCCGACCGAGATTCGAATATCTGTGTCATAGGGAGTCTAGTCTATTTAAAGATTAATGCGTTAGACCACGTGGCCACCGAATAGGATAACCGTATTTTTAATTGATCCTTCTGACGTAGGCAGGTTCGTTAATTCATAGTTCTAAAATTAATGTAATATGCTTTAGAAAATTTGTTTCGAATCCCGGTGTGGTTAAATACTCAGTGCCTCCTTGGTGTAAAAACAGGTAAAGTAAGAGTAATTTGATGCTCACTGTAATGGTGCTAGTAATTATTAGTTTCTAAAAATAATTCTCGTGTTTGAAGAGCTTCAGTAAGCGTTATTTTTAAAAATAAGATTTATTACAATCTAAGGTGTTAACAAGAGCCATTATTTTAGTATTTTTAGGTTCCGCCCGGGATTGAACCAGACGTTGGTTGTTTTTAAGTCATTTTCTTATTTATGGTGAGCTATATTTATATTTTAATTTCAAAGCAATTATAAAACTAAAGATTGCATGGAATCATGTTTATTCTTGACTATATATATATATATATATATATATATATATACTGTTAATGAGAGCCCTTTATTCAGATTTGAATCCTCAGAAAGATGCCAAACCTTTTCCAGCGCACAGTACCGTTACGTGGCTAGCAGGCAGTATCCCACGGAGCTATAAGCCTATAACCACTAGAGGAGGAGAGCCGGAGCCTCTTAGACAAATACTGGAGCCAGCCCTCCTAGAGAGCCTCTGTCACATTTGGTTACCCCTCCCCGCCGCTCGGAGCGCTAGTGCTGAAGCAAAAAAGATAGAGAGAGGGGAAGTGGGGAGCCTGAAAGAGCAGGGGATCCTACTGTGTAATGCAATTAGTACGATAGCTGGGGCAATGCCCCTATAATGAAGGGGGATTAGCCCCCTACACCCCGCCACTTTTTTTTATACTACTACCATTACTACTACCCTCATCGCCCTGCCCTCCCACTTACCATTGCAACCTTTCCGTGAACCCCTCCGTTGACATGGGGTAGTAAATTCCTTCCCTAAAACATGGCGAGCTTTTACTTGCTACGAGAGAAAATGACGCTTTCCCGGATTACCAAGATTGTTTTTGTTTATCTTATGCGCTTTTTTTGTATATACCTCAATGTGTGGGTTAATTTATTTTTCACAAGGATAGCACAAAGGTATAGGTAAATTATTCAAATATAAATCTTGAGCATCAATATAATAAAATTTGTAAGACATGATTTTTTTTAAATATGCATGACGTTATGATTTATTCTTTAAAACATCTTAAGTGTTTTTTTTACAAATAGTGAAACATTTATGTTTTAAATCAGCAAACTATTCTTATCCCAAACAATGGCCATTAAAATGGTCTTATTTATGTTATTTTTCTTTTTATGAAAAAACCCATGGTAAAGTATAATATACAATTTGCAAAGCAAAGTGAACAAAGAATGATAAACAGGATCCGGACTTTGATGACCTATAAAGATGAAAAAATTGACCCATCAAATGACCTAAAATTTACTTTAAAATTTACAAAAAATTACACAATTTCACTAAACAAAAACTCGTAATGAATGCACATGAATAAATTAAACATTCACTTTACAAGTGAAAACTATATATATATATACACACACACACAAACTACAAAATTACAGGCCAATAACAAATCAACTCTTGGATTCTGCTTTATATAACATTATTTCACATATATATACTTTAGAAAATAAACTATCACCTTCCAACGCAACCCTCTACAACCTTGTAGTAGTGCCTTACCAGAAATGTATATTTCAAGATTATTTATTTATATATATATAAGTTTCTTTCAGTATCATACTACTCCTTTTATTATTCATATTTATAAAAACTTAATTTTTAAAAACATAATTTCTTGAATACTTTAAATAATAACATCTAAGTCCTAACTTATATTTATCCACTCCTTATCCAAGATTTAAAACTTTAGAAGGTTTTATAAAATGTTGAGGTATAAACTCTTAATTTAGTCATTTGTATTTATTCTTTATAGGTGATAGATTACTGTCCCTTGTCTGGTTAGTTGTGGTAAATTAAGATATAAGTGAGATCAGCTGCTAATTCCCAGTAAATAAATTAAATACGTAAGACAAAATAAGGAAACATTTTGTTTATTTCTAGAATATATTTTATTCTAAATGAACACCTTCAAATTCTTTTTATTGCATTTAGAAAAAGAGGTATATTAATTTATTCTAAATGGTAAGAAGGGATTTTAAGAGTAACTTTGAGTGAATTCAGTATCATTACCAAAATTGAAGAGGGGAAAAAATACCTATGAAAAAGTTACATTTTGAAAGCCACTCTAAGTGTAACCAGCCGGTTTTCAAACACCAAATTCCCTGTCAATTATGAGCAAGTACAATAAGAGTCTGACACCTTATAACACTTTACCAATAATGTGGGATTTTAATTACGACCTCCAATAGACCACATTTTAGTAAAATCTATCAAACGTAAGTAATTTTCCCGAGTTTTGTTTAGTAACAATTGTATGCGTTCCACTCGCTTTATTTGTACACAATTCAAACTTTGATAACAAAAAAAGCATTCAATCTACAATATACACACACACCGACTCTTGTAACAAACAGACTTACATTAAAATAATATTTTACTTTCCTTGTTTACTCTGTAATGGCCAAATAGAACTGTGACGACAACAATGTCAAACCTGACGAGAAAGTTCAACAAAACAGAAAGGTTCTGAAAATTGAGCTTTGTTCCTCGTCTGGCCCGACTACCTCTAGTCTAAGAGTTGCCCCACGAAATAGCTTTCATTTCTCTAGAAACCTCAATAAACCAAAACGGAGAAAGCAACGAACATAAAGGATAAGTTGAACTTGGAGGAGGGAGAACAGGCGATGCAAATAGAAACAAGGAAAACAGATAAGGATAGAGTGAGAATATGTTGGAAAGGACTTGGCGTGAATCAAGAGTTGGAGGGAATACAGCATAGAATGAAAGAAAGAGATGGAAATGTGAAAGATAGAAATAGGAGACCTTTTTGGGGGCCTGGATGTCTCTTCCCAACAACTTGTGTTCAAAATAACTCAAGTTTGAAAAGTTTCTTTCTAATCGCGACACTTCCCTTACTTGCGTTAAATCCCTCGCAGGAGTTTTCGAAAGTTTCATGATTCACGCTAAGCGAGATTTATAAAATACATTTTCATTCAATGATCCTGCCTCCATTTGGAGATGTTAACAATGAAACAGACTTGTATAGATTCACACAAAGAGTTACATTTGTATGAGTCAAAGAAGGGCTCAAAGGCATGTCAACACCAAATATATGCTAAACTCACAGTCTGCATAGCATTGTATGGATTAAGAATAAGTCCAATCACTTAAATATATAGAAATAGTAATTTTCTTCTCCAAAATTACAGCAAAATGCTTTATATCATTGTCAGAGCTTCATTATAAATATTCATACGATTCTAACAGGGCTGCCACTAATTTCTTAACATAAAATTTCCTGCAATTCCCTGATTTTCCATAAGAATTTACCATTTTTTCCGGACATCTTAAAAGGTATTATAGGGCATTGTTATCAAACCTATGTTGCGGGATATGTGTTTATACATACACAAAAGTATTTCCCATTTAAAACTTATTATTTAATATTTTATTATGGTCAAACTGATAACATATTGAGGGCAATAATTTATAAATTACTTCAAACAACATATAATTTGATATGTATGATGAATTTAAATATCTAAGAAGAAGAATTTTAACCGGCAATAACGATATTATATTGGAGATTAGGAAAATAATACAGTCGGAATATGCATGCTATTACTCGGTCAGTAAGTTGTTGACAACTCCCTTGTTTAAGAAATGTAGAACTTAGAATATACAAAACAACAATTCTACCATTGGTTTTTGAACCGCGTTTTACTACCCGCTCAGTTCATACGCCTAATAACTACTTATGCTAATGGGTTAGGGATTAGGATGGTTGAATTTATAGGAAGTGTAACCATATTTGCATGGAGAAATAGTTGTAAAGTATTCAGGGAAAACCATCCTCAATACATCCGACCGTAATCATACCACGATCTCCCCATCACCGTCATCACAGTCTATTGCTAGAGTGATCCCTTAAACCATGAAGCCACCGAAGGGGTTTTGCCTGGTCTCTATGGGTGTGAAACGTGGTCTCTTACCTTAAACGAATAATTCTTTTTAAGGTGCTAGAAAACAAGGTACATACATACATACATACATACATACATACATACATACGTACGTACGTACATATATACATACATACATATATGCATTCATACATACATACATACATACATATATACATACATACATACATAAGTACATATATACATACATACGTACGTACATACGTACATATATACATACGTACGTACATATATACATACATATATACACACATACATACGTACATACATATATACACACATACATACGTACATATACATACATACATACATATATACACACATACATACATACATATATACACACATACATACGTACATATACATACATACGTACATATATACATACATATATACATACATACATATATACATACATACATATATACATACATATATACATACGTACATATATATATACATACATACATATATACATACACACGTACATACGTACATACATACATACATACATACATACATACGTACATATATATACATACATACATACGTACATATATATATATACATACATACGTACATATATATACATACATACATACATACATACGTACATATATATACATACATACATACGTACATATATACATACATACATACGTACATATATACATACATACATATATACATGCATACGTACATATATACATACATACATACATACATACGTACATATATACATATATATCATACATACATACATACATACATACATACATACATACATACATACATACATACATACATACATACATACATACATACGTACGTACTACAATGATAGAATAAATGTAGTGTATTATATTTTAAAGTATTTTATATGTTTATTTATTATTTGATGCTTTGATTCCTTACTAATTTTTTTAGATATTCGCATCCAATGTATTTCTTAATTTTTCGCCATTAAGAATCGGTAAAGAAAAAGGAGTCTCATATAAGAGCGGATACGTTAATTTTATATGTGAGTATAGTTGGGTAGTCTAAGCTTTTCTGAGTCAAAACTGTTAAACATAAAAATATGGTTATGTTTTTGTAAAAAATAGATCAAACATATTTTTAAAAAGATTTACTCAAACTGGTATTATATTGTGTTTAGTAAAGTTAACCACGAAAACACAATTTAATTCTTTATTTTGAGTTGAGTAGTTTAATTTTACTAAATCTGTTGAATGATTTGTACAAATAAATTCATGATGAAACAGTTAATTTTCTGTCTACAAGTAAATGTAAATTTAGAACCAAATGACACATTAATTGACCGAATATGATTACTCAAAAACGTGAAACTACAAGGATTAGGAGATTATCATAATCATGTATCTCCACCCACAGTGTGTCAATATATATATGAAAACTATACCGACATTAATACTGTACTGCATTGATCTCATTCCTAGTTCGACATATCCATACCTAACTTGATTAATATTTATAGAACAGTGAACGTACTAACTTAGCAATAGTAGTGAATGAAATGGATGAACATGGTTGCATTTGTAATAGTAAAAAACACTCCCAGTACACTTAGTCGGGATTAGAACTCTGAACTCCTCGTAACCAGCAAACAAGACTAGATGAGATAAGCCTTAAATTTAATCATTTATTTATTTAAGGTGTTTAATATGCACTTTCTGAACAGACTCATTATTTCAACACACGAACATTTCTATGAATGAGACCGAAAGGACCTACCAATTTGGCAAGAAAAGCTATTTTCACATACCTTCCAGGGATCTTTTACATACTACAATCGACATGGGACCGACGGCTTTACTTCCCCCCAAAGAAGGTTGTACCACCGATTTTTATCGCTCAAGAAAAATCCGTCGACCTCAGCTGGGTTGAGTCCACGAACGTTGGGTCATGAGGCGAGAAATTTGCTCCAAGACCACAGAGGTCAACGAAATATAATTAACGTGTCTACCGATGTGATAATATGGTTGTAAATTTAATTAGTATCAATGTTTATAGGGAGGTACAAATAGAACCAAACATCGGATTGATGAGCATTTATTTAGAGAAAAACCCCAGATTAAAGAAAAACCCAAATAAAAGAAAACAAGCCAAGTTTGATAATAAAACACGCTACTTTGAAAATCTATAAAACAATCATATCTTTCAGCTATAACATTTATGTTTCTCATAAAATGTGTATGTATTGTGAAACTAAAACACTCTTTCTTAGTACGAATATTCAAACTTGGCAATTTAATTTCTCTGCATTATATTATTTATATATACTGTACATTTATAAAACATACATTAGAACAAAGGTTTTCTAACCAGAGATATCAACGCCAGTTGTTGCCTCTTTATTCGCACACATACAGGAGTGGTTGCTATTTCAGAAAGAGCTATCTTGTGAGCTCCTGAACATATGTTCATTTCAACACAATAACTGGAAGAGTTTACAATGGGTTGTGACAACGTGTTTAACATAAACAAACAGCCATGCCTCCAAGAATGTACTTACTATCTGGAAATACCCAAACAAAACACAAACTGGATTGATTAATTATATTTGGCGCAGTATTGGATAGGATCAAACAAAATATCCTTTGTAATAAATCCGTCCAGGCTTTCCTAACAGTGATATACGAGAATTTATATAACACATTCACTCTGGCAAGGTTGGCTACACGGATAATGTGCCTACCTTTTCAGGAGGATAGGCCTCAATACTGATAGGCTGCAACAGTGAGGGTCTCCGTCATCCATCTAGACGAATATGGTTGCGTTTCTAACATATTAATTTGAGGTTAGGTTGGGATGTCGGTAATGCGAATGAAGTTCTATATTTTCGTAGCTTTAATAACGGTTTCTTATTGTGAGAAAATAGATAAAATATTGCTTCAGTAGATATATTATATTACATTTTACATTATTTATCAGATCCATTTGACCATAAGCTTTTTAAATGAAGAAAATGTTCCTGTTAATATTACATGATGCTCATGACAAATTAAAAATATTGTTGATATTATCTAATCATGCGTAGAAAATTAAACAAATGTAGATAATGAAGCAATTTTTTTGGTCAAAAAGGATTTTTTGAAATGAAAAATTATAAAAACATACTTACCTAACCACGCCGTTCCCTTTAGGGATAGGTAAGTTTAGGTAAGTATATATGTTGTTATAATTTTTTATTAAAAAACAACCTTTTTGTACAAAAAGAGTAAAATATTCCTTTAATAAATACATTTAGTTTAATTTACTACACATAATAGATAGTATAAACAGAATTTAACGCGCATTATCTTCCAATTATTTGCAACATATTGATAGTATACTTTAGTGGAAATGTTTGCTAACGACGAATTAATTTACTCTGCACAATAAAAATAAGTCTAGATTCAAACCAGCCTATTGAGTCAATATTCCACTACACCATATTCTCAGTCAACCCTTCCTTCACTTACTTGAAACCCTCCTTCTCTTCTCCTTTGATTAATTCATAAAGGGCTCGGTTATTTCCAAGATAGTCAACATAGTGTGGGTTTAAATGACTACATACATCCGGTGATAAACTTTGTTTCAATTCTCGTTTAAGATGAAAACTCGGAATTATCCTTAAATATTATTCCAGGCAAAATGTCTGAAAAATCATTATATTTAAAAAATAAACCACCAATAAACTTGTGTGTGCAGTCCAATTGACATAGCTAGGGCCTTTTGGAAAATACAAACATATTTTCTGTAGCCAAAATTGATAACATTTTACTATGATAAAAAAAAGATGGGTATTTTTTAGGTATTGATATAATATATTAACAGTGACAGTTGCATATCACAAGACTTGACGTATGGATATGTGAAAGTAAATCTAGTAACTTTTCTGGTTGCCAGATAATGGTCCTTCCTAAGAAAGTTAGACTATGGCATGTACTAAAATAACATTACAAAATATCCCACTAAGGCCACTATGTATATTTTTTTAAATTTAAATTCTCACAAATTAAAGGAGCTCGTGTGGTTTTTATACCAAGCCCATGAAGAATCTCCCCGCATTTAGCTGCACTTCACAGTATGTTGGCTTGTATCGACTTCATTTGCAAGGAAAACCTTTTCCAGGTCCGTGTTAAAACGACTCCACTGTTGAAGGTTTTACTACCACTATGGCTACCAACTTAACGGAGGTACAACGAAGACTCATAGAAATGGTAATACTTAGAACGTGTTAGCCACCAAATTGGACGGAACATTTTCAAGCACCCCCAAGGTTTTTTTCCCCATAGCTCCTGTCAGAATTTGTGTATGCATGTAAATGTGGTAAAAACGTGTTAAGGGTAAAGAAAAAAAATTAAAAGATTTTTTTCTATATAGATAGATAAATTATATTTACAAGAAGAAGGTTTGCGTGAAAAAGATAAACTTTTATACAAAAGAGAGGGGAAAAACATGTGTTGAAGAAGATCGTACAATATCAAAGTCGTAGGTAAGCTTTTTAAAATAATTTGGAAAACTTCTTATTTGATATAATTAATTTTAATATTAAGACTTATGATTCGACACCTTATCTCAATCGGTAGCGTGTATATTTACTGATCTAAGAGTCCTGTATTTGATTCCCGGCACGGCCAAAAAATGTATCATTGGTGAAATGTGGGTTTAACCTTTCACGGTGATGAATTAATGGCCAGGGACTGTATGTTGTAACTGTCCTGGTCTTAAGTTAGATTATAAGGCATATGAAGCTACAACAGGCTTAACAAACCGGCAGTGAAAAATATATGGCTTGAATAAAAAACTCATCCAGGCCACAGGCTGGAAAAAGTAATGAATGTAAAGAATTATTGATTATTGGTATTACTTATGAATTTAGATAATATATCAATGGCTAAAGTGCCAAGAAGTATAATATCATGGAAAAAGGAAAACAAAATCATTAATATTCTACTAATAATAGTCTATAACATTATTCTTTAAAATAATAAAATTATAGATAATTATTACGATTCTAAGATAACATTTTTAAATTAATACATTTGTTCTTCCTTTAATAATCATCGAAATAGCATACTGCCTAGGGTATAACTGTTTTAAAACTTTTGCAACAGCCATTTGATATTTTAGAATAATTTAAGGATATTAATTTTTCAATATTTACTGAGTATATTACTTTATTTTTTCTCAAGATGTTGTGCTCTAAATCAGCTACATGCTTTTAAAGGTATAAGTGTTTTGACTGCTTGAAACAAAGCAACTGTTATTACCATAAACAAGTAAGTATATTCACTATAATATATATATTATATAAGTTGTATTATATATGTTGACCATAGAAGAGCCAAAGACAGTAATATTTTTTATCCGATCGTGTCATGTGAATTCTCTCAAAGTAGGTCATTCTGAGCAATTTCTTTTACCTAGGGAAATTTTATAAGAAAAATTAATATTTTTAGAGTTATTTTGATTGTTTGTTAGATGGATTTGCCAATTTTTTAAGTTGAAGTGCAAAGGTCAACTTTTAAATAACTATTTTTTTATCTGATTGGATAATGTGAACTATTTTTATGTAAGTATTTCTGATCCCTTCCTTTTACCTGGGAGGATTTCACTTCAAAAACTAGATATTTTTAGGGTTATTTTGATTGTTTATTTTTCAATGAACCTCCATATCGACTCTTGGTACCAATTAGATCTAACACATCCTTCATAGACTTGCATTGCCAAACAATATATTTATAGCCTTATATAGTTTTATCTTCTCCTTATATCCAACAAAATTGCCAGAGTTAACTAAATTTAAAATGTAGTATCCGTTCAAGTTTAAAAATGTATATATATATGCATAAAGGACAGTTATATTTTTTATCTGATCATGTTATGTGAATTCTCTTTAAGTAGATAGTTTCGAGCCCTTTCTTTTACCTTGGGGGATTTAATAAGAATAATCCATATTTTTAGAGTTATGATGATTGTAAGGTGTTATTGGATAATTTATAAATTTAAATTTAATTTAAATTTTCAATTTTTCATCTGATTGGGTAGTGGGATATATTTTTATGTAGGAAATTCCAAGCCCTTCCTTTTACTTGTTGATATTCTATAATGTGTACCTTTTCATTGTTTATGACAAATAAAGATATGTTATTAAAATTAGGTCATTTCGCCTGATTTTCCAGTCATCCTCACCCTAGTACAGGAAAGGGGGGGTTGCAGTTCATATTACAATATGCCTTTTATATAACTAATCTAAAAACTTTACACATAAACTTTCTGGAATATAAACATATACTACTACTACTACTACTAAAACTACTTGTCCTGTTATTGATCATTACCAATTTACCTCGACCTGTGCCTGTTAGCAGCTCTGTCTACTCTATATCAATACCATTATTAAATTTATGATAATTTATAACTATACTTGTCCCTGTTTCCCTATTGGAGTTATTTTGGCCATATACACTTTTTCCGTTTTATGTGCCTGCTTTGGACTTAAATCTAACTTAACTTATACCTAGTGCCGTCATCTACACAATCAGTTAACATTTTTTCATTGGAGAAAGTACCACTTTCTTTTTCTTCTCTGGTCACTTCCTACCGTGGCCAGTCGACATCCCTGTAGTGCTCGATAGCTCCAGCCCAGCATCACGCTTGTTCCCAATCGGGCAGGGCTCTTCGAGAAAGGAACAACTTCCGACGTATTATCTGTATCCACTTTACCTTCCTTATCCTCTAGCCGGTATTCCAGGGGTTCCTGGTTCATCAGCGATATTCATCACTGGTATCCCTGAGACCTATTTCCTTGGCTAGAGCTCTAGACACATCTAGAGTCTATCAAAATCTTGTCCACCCTCCCTTTTATTACACTTTTTGTGTTTTGTTTCACCAGTTTGGTAATGTCTCGTCTAAGTCTGATGTTGCTTCTCCGTCACCATCGTCTTCACTCGTCACTTCTTCCTCAGTTGTTTCTTCCTGTATGTTTCGTCTCAAGTCTATGTTCTGTCTTTGTCTTCATCTTTCTTTTAGTTCGTCTATATGACTGTCCCTTTCTGCTTTCTATACCCTGTCCACTATCTCGTCAAGGTAACTCCACAAGTCCACATCCCTCAATATATGGTATATGGCATTGGTCTGTGTAGGTATTAGTAGCTCCGCTCTTTACCTTTCCGTAAATATACATTACAAGGTAACGTGTTCTGGTATCGCCTCTCCTCCGCTAAAGCAAAGACTGGTTTTCCTCAAGTTCGTGCTAAAGAAAGACGCTAGATATGGGCCATGCCCTGTAATATGGGGGACAAGTCCCTGGGAAGATTAAAGATGCTTCATTCTCGGTCTTTCTTGTACGTTTGGAAATAACTGTAATGTTCTTCTGCCTGTGGTACTCTCTTACCAGTCTGCTTGCCTCTCCCCCAGGAAGGTCTCTCTTATATAATCCTTGATACTTACACCGTTGGTCGTTAATTATACTACTGTGTCTAACTCCCCTTTTTCAAGCCACTATCCAGCGGCCCTCTTTCGTACCTCTAAGTCTAGGGGCCAGATACCTAAGGTGACACACAACGCGTTTGTTGGTACAGTTTTGTAGGCCCCAGAAAGTATCATGAGGATTTTCCTCTGAAGGCCTATTAATTTCCTTTTAGCTCTGTCCCCTCTCAGTTGTTGAGCCCACACTCCTGCTACATATCCCATTATGGACTCCAGAAACACCTAATGGTATAGTCTAATCAGTTTTAAGGACATATTGAACTTATGCTGCCCTATACTGACTATCCCATTCATAGCCCGCAAGGCTCTCCCGCATACGTTGTCCATGTTAGCTAGAAGGCTACGCTTCTCGTCAGGTATCTAACCGTTTGGCTCCCTCTAATAGTTTGTTCTGCTATTTTAATTTTAGGATATCTCTTAAACACTCCACTTAGCAGCATTTAGGTTGTCTTCACCGGCGCCATGCCGAGTCTTACTTTCCTGCACCAATTATATAAGCCACTCCTTATTACTTTTTTCTTCCAGGTTCCTCCTCGAACTAGCCTCCACCACTATCAGTAAGCCGTCAGCAAAAGTAACCACCCTCACCACTTCAAGGAGGGATTCAATCTCCAGTAGTCCAGGTTCAAGACCAGCGTCCTAAAATATCGGACCACTGACCGATCCTTTTATTAAGCTGTTTGCTTTGCTGGTCATCTCAAGTTTTCATACCTATCCCTACAGTATTCCTTAAGGTTTCCATAGAAACTCCTTGGGCAGTTTAGTTCTCTTAATCTCTTGAATAAGGCTGCCCACCAAAGGTTATCAGATACGCCTTATATACTCACAAATATTCCTATAAGATATTTTGCCTTAGAGTTTTCTACCAGGCTAATAGCAGCGCAGATTGCATCCTCTGTAGACCTGCCCTTCCTAAAGCCGTACCTTTGAGGGTGTATTCCCACCTCCTCTATATGTTATTGCAGTCTCTTACATAATATTTTCTCCTGCAGTTTTGCACATACATTCATCAAACATATGGGTCTGTACGACTTTCGGAGTTGCGAGTCTCTGTCCTCCCCTTTACTTAGAATTATCACTTAACTCCGTTTCCCCACATTTGAGATTCAGCCCCGAGCCAAGAACTTATTCATGATTTGGGCTATAAAGGGGGCTATCTGTTCATTGATTTCCTAAATCACTTCTACCCTGATCCCATCAAGTCCACGTGCCTTCGTTCTTCTCATTCCTGCAATTAGTCTTTTAACCTCCTCCTGTGTTACTGGTTCCACTATCACGTTTTCATTATTATATGCAATTTTTATATACAGCCTATCTCTTTCGGTCTCTTCATCCCCCTCCTCCGGATATTCATCAGGGAGAGATCCTACTTCAACGATTATGACCCGGTATCAATAATAGTCTATATTTGCCATTATGATCAGTTATGTAGAGTACAAGACATTAGACTATTCCTATGTAAAAAATCTGAAGTAATTGAATTGTAAGTAACTGTGGTAATAACAATATTTACCATGACTAAACTAAATATTATAAACAATTGTGCAATAAAATATTTTCCGAGTAGTTTTAGATCATAAATTTATATTAATAACTAAAATATAATATATTTTTTCAAGCATAAAACCACTACTAAATACTATTTAAACTTAGATTTTGTTTCAAGAATATTTCATATATTCGATTCGACTTTGATTCTAATTGAAAAACTAGACTTCTCACATTTAAAAATCTAACTATTATTTTGGCCACGTCTTACTTAATTACGTTCGGGTTATACTCATATAAATTAATTACAGTCTAAGTGGTAACTATAGTCGATATAGAGGTTTAATGAAAAACAAACAATCAAAATCACTCTAAAAATATATATTTATAAAGAAAAGAAAACGCCACTTACTTACATAAATATAGTTTACATGACCCAATCATAATAATTATTATTATTATTATTATAAAGTTATCATTCAATTTTACAATGTAGAAGTATTGAGGTAAGCGACGTCTGTGAACATTGGGGTGTGTAACGTTACTCAAGTAGTCCTAGATTGACACAAGTGCAGTGTGTCTAGGGACAGTAAGACCCAAAGTTGGCAAAAAGACCTTTATAGGATGACCTACTTCGCTGTGCGCGCACTGCGGCTCTCACCAACACAACACGAGCTGCGGCACAACTTACCAACAAAGTGGACCTAATTTCATGCCGACTTGACTCGCTAATGAACCTCACTGTACAAGATAGTGAACGAAGAATATAGAGGTTATAAATATCTCGAGAAATGTCAAAGCTACATCCTGTACCGCACCATTTAATATAAAGTTTTGAAAGCAGTGTAGCAATGCCGCTACGTTTCATACAAAGGTTTGGAAGAGTTTTTAGTTACGTTTTTTAAACATATATTTTCGTGTATTTTATTGATTGTTTAGTATATATAAATATTTACACTAAGGAAGAACATATGAAGTAGGTATAATCTAGAAAACACGCATGTGTGCAACAAGAAAGTGGGAAGCAATTTAAGAAAAGATATCTCAATATACGCGGCCAGGACTCGAAACCCAAACTCACCATCACAGGCCGACCAGCATTTAAAAAACGTGTGTATCTACCCCAATACCTACCAATGCGAGTTTATCTACCCACATTAAAACCACGATTCTAATATCACTTTTATGATTACTAAGCTTACATTCATATCCAGACCAACTCTTATCATCTACTTAAAACATATAAGCGAATTTAATAAGCTGAAGATCATTAATGACAGTCTAATAATAATAACAATTACCAGGTAAGAATAAAAATACTCTGAGCGTAATCATTGAGAATTAAATCCTGACGTTTCATGTCATGATTGCTGTATGTTTGCCAAAACCTGTTTGTTTTCTTATCATTGACTATGTAAAGTAAATTCACTAATCGTATAGTATGTACAACCCAGTACACTGTAGTAGTTACGCCCCAGACATATATTTGCCACTATCAGCGCTTCTATATACATACTATAATTGCACGTTAATATGGGCAACTGAGCAACAGTCTCAAACTAGTGACCTTTAGTTTTAAACGAGAATATTTTATCATCCAGATTTGTGGGTAGTGTCAGATTACGATGTAATCATTAACCACAAACCTTCAACAACATAAGAATTTAGCACTGCCACATAAATAGCAAACAAGATGTTAGGAAGTTGGATAGTAAAGCCCGTAATTGTCCCAGGTTCAATCATAGGCTAAGGTATAATTTTAAATAAATAATAATGAATTCTTCTTTTTCGCCGTTTATCGTTACCCGTTCGGAGTATACACAACTAAAATGTTAAGGTGGGGTGGCAAGGGACGCGAGAAAAGCCCAGTGGCTTTATTCAGTTTTTATAATAACAATTTTTTTGGCTAAGATAAATAAAATATTGCTTCAGTAAAAACATAAGACTTTAATTTTCTTCACATGGTAAAAGTAACAGTTGTAGAACATCTGCCATGATCATAACGGCTTTAGATGACAAACTTTTTAAATGAAGAGAAACATTGATATTAAATTCCAAACCCCCCATGACAGGTATTAAAGAACTGTTGAGGTCAGCAAGTGAAGAAAATTAAACTATACATTTTCTAATGAAGCATTATTTTAACAACAAAAAAAGGTTTTGATATAAAAACTTCAAAAAATATTTACCTTTTCTCACTTTCCTTACATCCCCACCCTAATTATAGATTATGTTTTATAGTTAAATTACCTGCATCGGTGGGAACGTGTAGGGAACGTCAAGATTGTCTAGTCTGCTTTTACAGGACGGTGAGGTTGGGGGTTCGGATTCCAGCCAATCATACGTTTGGTGTATTCCTTAATTGTTATCCCACTCTTCCACTATAAATTTTACTTTTCTCATTAGTATAGTTAAATTTGTATAGCTCGGATGGTCACTAAGACACTGCGCAAAAATAAGTATCCAAAATTAGTGTTGGGAAATCAACATTATAAATTGTGTTCACTAAGCAGCTCTTAAACATCCCAAGCTCCTGGATTTGTCATGCGATGTCCAGGTTTGTTTTTTTTGAAAAAGAAGTGGTTCTGACATATTATTTATTGTAACCTTCAACCGTGTTTCGTAGTGACCGCATTTGTGTCAGTTGAACTGATGTTCATGCACGCTATCAACTAGTTGAGCCACACCCCTTCTGACTGAAGTCTCAAAATAGACTTGAATAATTATAAAACATATCTTTCCTCAGGTTCGATACGATACAAACCACATCTGGGGGCTTACAAACTAAGCTGTAAACTTCGTCTGTCATGATTTGCTGATAAAATTAAGGTCAAGGCTCAAATATTGGCTGGCTTTACTGAGAGTAGTTTTTATTTAAAAGTTTCCAACTATCTCTCCAAACAAACGTGGGTACATTTTCTCTAAATCCTCCCATACTAATCCTTAAAACATTAGTGTAAATATATGCGGGGAGCCCGGATAGTCACTAGGACGCAAAACACACACACACACACAAACCAGAAGAAATTATTTATTTAAGGGGTATTTTAAAATAACCTTTTTGTGCCTCAATTTACTAGCTAAACTCTAGAGCAAACACAATGTCCAGTACTCCAGTCATCAATTCATCACTGTTAAAGGGGAAGACCAAATTCCATTAATTATGGATTTTTAGGACGTGTTGAGCATGGTCCATGGTACGATTTTTGACCAGCGGTGGAAGTGGTGGGGGGGCAAAATGACAGTTTATCCATGCTAAAGTCAGGTTGAGTAAAAAAAATTACATGAACATAACTTAACAACACTACCATTGAGCCACTATTTGATAGTTTCTGTGAGTATATGTGGTGCTGAAGAAGACAGGGTGAAAAATGAAGTCTTAAGAAGAGTAGCAGAGAAGAGAACCATTTTGCACGTCATTCTTCGTTACAAAGTAAACTTAATCAGACACATACTTAGGAGGAAATGTCAATTGCATGACATCATAAAGGCAATGTTGAGGTAAAGAGGAGCTTAGGAAGGAGGATTCACATAGTGAATGACTTTAATGAAAGAAAAAAATTCTGA
Organism: Timema shepardi; assembly: GCA_902151425.1. Taxonomy (NCBI): domain Eukaryota; kingdom Metazoa; phylum Arthropoda; class Insecta; order Phasmatodea; family Timematidae; genus Timema; species Timema shepardi. The sequence continues at coordinate 171,716 of CABFVX010000238.1, read as the reverse complement.
GAGGTGAAGGAGGAGGAACATTGGCGGTCTAATTTCACTGACAAAAGGAATGGACCTGTCGTAAGAAAGAGCACCTAATAATAATAATATTCTTATATATAAGAAATTTGAACAAAGATTTAAAAAAGTAGAAAATATATTGTTTCAATAAAGTCATTTGATCAAAGCATTGGAACCTGTTTGGATTAAAGGTTTTATCATAAATAGGCTATACTTATTTTACTTTCTCCTTTCTCTTGCATAACTACGAAACTATATATATATTAGATACTCGATCTCATGTGTCTATATTAAGAAATATTAAGCTGAGCCGTGCAAGTAAAGGATCGGTCTAATCAAGGTTTTTAAATTTTACTTGTCACGATAGATGACTAAATCACTTTACAAATTTTCTAAAACGTGCCTCTCCAGCAAGAGATAAGTGGGGGACACATGCCCTTGTCCTCCTCGTTCCAGCACTTAAGGTCTTAGTAGACAGACCGGAAATCGACATAGCTAAGAGTGGACTAGTATCTTGTGTTAACAATGCATTTATAATCACTTCTTATCCAAAGTATCTAATCTCTTATGAATGTCAGCTTTTAGATTCTTAATAAAAGCATGATGAAATAATTAATATCTGTGTATGTCTACGTTCCAACACCCTACCCATGAAATAATATTATTAAAAGTGATGAGTGCTAAGCGTGTTGTTCTAGGTTAAGTTTAAGTTGAGTGGTATCTATAAATCCCTGAGTTTAAATAGCTTACATTAAACAGTTTATTGAGTCATAAAATGTTTATATATTACCGATAGGATCAAGAAAGGAGCTTTATGTGTTTTCCTTAAAATATAAATATAGTTTTTTATTGTTTTTTTATGAATACGTGTAACACTGGAGTTGTAGGGAACGTTAGAAAAGGTCGATGTTCTTGCAGTGCTTATAGCAAAACTTTTATTTCATCAAAATAAATAAAATATTGATTCAGTAAAAACATAGAATTTAATTTCTTCACATGGTGACCTCAAAATTTCTTGAATTTTTGTCAAGGGTGTTTTGTAATTTAATGATAAACTTTTATCTTCATTAAAAAAAGTGTATCATCTAATGATTCTATGTTCATAGCATATATTCAATGACTGTTAATATTAACATGTCAATAAAATTAAACTCTATGTTTGTACTGAAGCAATATTTGATTTAATTTGGCCAAACAAATGTTTCACTATAAATAAACGCTGGTCTTTTCTGGTTTCCCCTACATCACCACCTTAAAAGGAGTAATCTAAAGGATAGAGATGGGAGGAGGAGTTTTAGAGTAGTTGCTCCAGCATTAATATGAATAGGAGACAATGTGGAAAATCGACCCCAGAGCAGAGATTCGAAACTTGACCTTCCAAGCAATCCTTTATATTTCGAACCTGATGCTTTAAACAGAGTAACCAGTGATATGGGTGCATTTTTTTAAATACAAATAATATCCGTTGTTATTTGTTTGCAACAAGTCTTACTATCCATTCGCGATATATTTTAGTAACATTAATCAGTCAAAGTTAAGGCATCTAGAATTTAGAGGAAATATATTTGTATTTGCCTGGAGAGAGAGAGTGGTATAACATTTAGTTTAAAACAGTACATTCGTCCAGGATTTTAACTACGACCTTTCCATCACAGAAAAATCAAACTCGACGAGCTTTACGTTTAATCTCCGTATCCACCGATGTGGGTAAGAATACCTCTTAATTATCGCACGTAGCTTAATTAACATTGATTAAACCCATGAAATATTGTAATTGCATGATTTAGATTTTTATATCTGCTGTTTCAACCTTATTTTCAATCTCGCAACTGAAACCCTAATGAAAACACGCAAGTTTCAGGATATCCTAAAGTTCCCCCACTCACCACCTCAAATTAATTATGAATGCTTCTTCCTTGCCTCGCAGTGCTCGAGAACAAACCCTAAAAAAAAAGTTGGTAAACCTTAGAGACAAAAAAGTTCAAGAAACTACATTCAACTTTGATGCAATTCTATTGGTCGTGAAATATTGATGTGGATGGCCGATGGGAGTCAGAAGCAAACGATTTCCGCAATATTTTTTTTCTTCGCTCTCTTTTAACTATGTTCACATTCTCTTATTCTTTCTTTCCTTTTACACACAAACACACTTACACACACACACACACACAACACACACATCGTCGTGATGATACGTCGGAAGAAACTGGCGGTGGAAAGAGTAAGCAAGCAACTGTCGCGTGTGTTGAACTCTTGTCTTATATGAGGGAAGCTGAAAGAAGCAAGAACGTGTTGAAGGAAACGGTTAAAAGGGAAGAGAAGTAGGTTGTGAAGTTAAATACACCAAACTTTTATGTGTTTGCGGGAGGGAGAGAAAATAAATACGGGAAAGAACGGTGACGTTAGAAGTGTCCTTTACGTTGCTTCGTAAAACTGTGAACAGAATGGGTGGGAATGAAGAAATAAGATTGCTCTAAAATACGAGAAAAATGGAGAGGAAGACTTTTGGTTTTTATATTGAGAACTAATCTATATGTATTTTAAATTGTTTAAACTTGAACCGAACAACTGGACACTCAAACTAAATGTCAAGCTCATATTGTCTGGTTTGTCTGTAGCGCTGAGGTCGGAGATAGAAACCAGGTCGGGTGTACTGAGGGCATTTCTTCCTGAATGATCTCACACTTTCCCGCTACTAAAATGTGGGGTACATTTTATCTAAATTTCACCCTCTTCATAAGATCCCTTAAGTGTAAGCAAATGCTTAAAGCGCGTATGGGAAGTAAGACGCAGGGAAATAAAAACGTAATCAATTTAATAAATATTTCATCTTAAGATCATGATGGGGTATTCGTCACTGATCACATGATATAAGTAGTCACACTCATAGAATAATGGATTACCAATGACGGGGGATGTAGAGGTTCGAATCTCGTTCAAGCATAAAAAATGTGGTTTCACCATTACAATTTATCTCTTCATTTTTTGCATACTCTTTCTAGGACAGTGGTCTCAAACTCAAATTAGTTTTTAGCACCGTGTTTTACTACCTTATCAGGTTATACGCATATGTACTAATTACGCTAATGAGCCAGTGATGAGGGGTTAAATTTAGAGAAATTGTACTCGCACTTGCGTTGGGAGTGGATGAAAAACAATTTAAGAAAAACTACCCCCAGTATACTCGACAAAGATTCGAATCCCGATCTCTCTGTCATCGGCAATTCAGTTAACTGACACTTTGGATTATGCAACTATGCAAACAGTTCTCAAATTATTTTAAGCGCCAAATTCACAAACTCGGGACGTGTTGCGGGCCACAGCTCATAGAAACTTGTCACTTGAATATATTATTTTTTGTTTTCCAAGCGCGTTTTACAAACCATCCGGACAATGCACATTTCAATCATGCTCGTGCGTAAGAGATAAGAAAAAAATAATTTAAAGGAAATGTAACCTCACTTGAGTAAAGGGAATGTGTGAAAAGGACTGTAAAGGACAACCTTGCGTACATCCAGATGAATTTTAACCCTAAACATTCCCGACACCGGCAAATGAGACCAGAAGAGCCCAACGAACAATCCGCATGCTCACCGTTGTTTATCTATACTAGCTATTTGAAGCTGTGTATTTAAAATCATTAATGCACGTTTACAATATTTAAAAAAGATATTTTCTCAAGTGTTTATGTGGGTTAGGAAAATACCACAGATAAGGTTAATGGACCAAGCGGAGGAGGACATGGAAGTTAAAGGAGCGGACTGGAGACGCGTGGGTGAGGGAGAAGTTTCGAAAGATCGACAGGAATGGAAGAGGATGTGCCAGACGACCCGCATAGGCGGAAATTCAAATGATGATGATGATGATGATAATGATGATGATGAAGAAGAAACTACTTGAAGCAGTCTTTATTAAGTTATACCAATAAAAATCCCTCCACTCAAGTATTTAAAGGGATAAAAAAAATAGCACACCTTGAAATACTAAAGTTTTTTTGTTATTCAAACTTATGCGCACACTAAAATTAAACTTTTGTGTGTGTGTGTTAGTGTATTAATGAAGGCCAGATAGTGATATACTGTAAAAGTATATATTCAGACCGCAGGCCGTGGGTTTTCAAACCCTTCTCTAGGCTTATGTGAGTAAATTTACTCTAAGTTCCCCTTTCAATCCCTACCCCTTGAATTGATTAGTAAATAACTTTGATGTTAAACGTACTAATAAAAAACATAAATTTTAAAAACCATTTAAATTAGAGTTCGGGAATGATGTTCCTTGGGAAATACCATTCAACCCACTCTTTGCAGGAATCGGAAATTCGTAGCATCTATTGACTTTTCACATGTATTTGATCAAATTTTCACAATACTGAGGGAAACCACTAATTGAAAAAAATCTTTACCCTAATCAAACTTAATACTATTCAAAACATGAGAGTAAAAATTGGCACAGTGTAAATTCCATAGGCCTATAAGTAATAGTAATTTATCATTTATCTGCAAATGTTTTATAAAGACTATTGTTTATTATTATTAGCGAGGTGTGAGCATTTAGAAAGTGCTACCAGACATTTACTCTATAAACACCTCCTTCTCCCAGATTAAAAACAATTAAATATATAGGTGGCCTAGTGTTCTAGGGGTAAGGTGTCAGACTTCTATGCTGGTGGCCGGGGTTCAATCCTCGGTACCGGCATAGATTTATCTGATTACCAAACCCTTCGTTCACCTCTGACAAGACATCTTGTGAATGTAGGGAATTCCAGGCCTCCACCGTGGTTCGGATTCCACGTTAACTGTAGGTCCTCCATTTCATCTCACAATCACCCTACCATTACACATTAGCGTAAGTGCGTATAACCCGAACGGGTAGTAAGACGCGGTGCTAATAATAATAATAATAATTAAGTATACCATTTTTTATTTCCAAAAACTGTATCATTTTCACTTTTAAATCTAAAAACGTACAAGCATTCACTCAAAACAAAACATAATGTTGATTTGCTTGTTAATTAAGGAGCCTATTTGGCATAGAAATTAAAATAAATAGAAAACAATGATTAATTAATGGAATACATGAATTTAGAACCAGGGCTACCCTCAATAGTGTGCAAATGGTGCGACCACATAGGCCCTCGCACTTGCCTAGGGGACAGAAAAAAAAACAAAAAAAAACAAGTTGGGTAAGTAAGTTTTTCTTGCTTAGCTTGTATAGGCGACCTAGCCAATATTGTCAGAGTGTAAAAACAAATAAAAACATAATCTTGTGGTTTGATTTATTAAACAACTGAAGAGAGTTCTCCGTTTTAACGATATGGTGAATATGTCTCACGATAACGTTTTAACGCATCAACCGATTTATTTCAAACTTGGCACAGTTATTTTTTGTAACTCTATACAGATCAAGTTCGTTGTTGAAGAAAACATAACTAAGACTTGAAGAGAAATAAACCCTTGAATATATTATAAAAACATGGCTTATAACATTAATCATTACATATATTTACCTTTAAGAGGATTTAATTTTACCTTATATAACTAAAAATTTATTTGTTGGTGCAAATTACTGTAACAATATTAAATACATTTTTTAAAATAATTTACCTTTGGGGTGAGGGGTTGGCTGATAACTGGGGGCCTCACGTCTGATATGGGTGGCCCTATTAAGAACCGCCCCCTACTCAGAATACAACATGAATTTTAAGGGTTTAATTGCATTAGTTAGCTCAGCGACAGCCAAAAGCATGTAACCTACTTGTTAAATGTAGCTAAACGCCAGACTGGTGTCAGGTAGGCTATCTTGATCTTGTACGTCTCGCTGGTATTTGTGAATTGAAGTGTTGCACATGCGTGCTCTAGGGCTAACAACAGGTTTTGTATCCGATCTTGTTTATGAAAACGTTTTATCTTAGGCGTTTCATTTTGAGATTGACGACAGGGGATAAATAGTAGACTACATTTTAATAGTATGTATTGACTGTTTTATATACAACTCATTTTAAGCTTTTGAATGTAATAGCACTTTATACTATCCCATCTCATCATAGCATTCTATTATTACTTTTAACAAAATGGTAGTTAACTAATTATTATAAAGAATAATAATGAGAAAGGTATCCTAGTGGAAATGAACCCGTATTTGTATCGAGAAAGGATAAAAAATATCGTAGTGAAATTACAGGTTAAAAGCAACTACAAGTGCAAACGACATTAATTAAAATGTACATCGCACCATTAATGTTCGCATAGTGTGTTGCGAGTGTAACTAACGCCTTAAGCCTCTCAACCACCATTGTGGATGATAGCCAGACAGAAATTACAATTGTATTAAATCTGTCCTTAACAAATAAAATGTATTTGATGATTTTTTCATGTATATCATTGACTAAATCCTTAAACTATGAGTGAAGAATGACCGTGTGCACAGGATGAATCATGGATAGCTCAGTGGTAGATAATTTGGGCGCAAATCTAAGGGTCCCGGGTTCGATTTTCATGTGAAGGTGTCATTTTCCAACTAATTTGGAATACTTTAATTGCAGTCTCCTCTATACAGACATTCTCGTAATTACAATTATTTGCAGCCTGTTTGTTGATATTCAAATAAAAAGTATTAAATAGAGGTTTCATCTTGTTTCAAAATGAGTTGTATTATTTCGTATTCGTTTAAACTGCCTAGTAAGAACCATTTATTACCATACTTCATAGTCACTGCTGCTCCACAAACTAAAACAAAAACCACTTCACATGTTTTAAAGTTCAACATCGTAATGAAAATAAAAAAAAAATAAGGTCATGCGATCATTCGAGAAGCTGCCACGCACATTAACTCTACTCGGATGTTTTAGTGCTATTTTATGTCCTATATTAACTTTTTTTTTAAGTAGAAGTGATTGCAAAAATAAAAAATCTATCTCTCACAATCCGCAGCAATCCTAGCTCGCGAAATGTCTCCTTCCATCGGAATGTGACGCGGTAACCGCAACGACACAGAGTGCAATACCAGTCTGTCAATGTGCCAGCCGTGTCAACACGCCAAACCTCGTTACTAAACTATTGAAAATATTGAGGTTGAAAATCCTGACACTATGAAACGGGGAGAGAGGAGTGCAGACATATTCAAAGAGGGTGATAGAAAGTGAAGGGGGGTAGGGAGGCAAAGCCCGAAGAGTATAACAGTCAAACTGACAACAGACAAATGAAATGGGAGAGATTTTTAATTCCACATAGCATAGATGTATGTGTGGCTGAGAGTATTTCCCATTTAAAAAAAAAATCGTTCTTATAAGTGAAAACGTAGCCAGCTCTAAAACCTAGCACGAACGATGGAAGGTACAGCGACCGGGATGGGGAGGTAGGAAGGGGGCAAAGCTTTTTAAGGAAGAAATAAATAATGAAAAAGCCAAGAAAAACTGCTCTTGGCAATGTCCCAAGATTTGAAGATAATTGCATTAGTTACGTCACTTGAGCGTATAAAGGGTGAGCATGAGGAAACGAAGACGGGGGAAAGAGACTAGAAGATGGAGGAAGAAATATATCCGTTAAGAAAATGAAGAAGAAGAAGAGAGGCAGGGGAACAGGCCCAGAAACAAGATCATCGATCACGCGGGTCTGTCCCGCACGCCGGAAGTGACGTGTGTAGCCTCCGTCTGCCTCTTTCCCCCCACCCGTTTACAGCACCCTCAACTCTATCAGGGCAGAGATTTCAACCCGTAGATGTATCATCCTGATGAACTTCATAAACTTCTAGACTTTATTATAACAAGTACACTTTTTAAATGCTAGTTTGATTTTATTTTTACACACTGTTTTTACAAAATTAATTAAAAAAGTTTTTAATGTATTTTTTAAAAACTATCAACACATTTGGGGCCCAAATTAGTGAGCACGTGGACTAAACGTTAAATACGTGTAATCTGGTCTCCTGGTAATTTGGATGTCAGGGCTTGGTTCATATCTGGCTGTACTGAAGGTGGTTTTACTAAATTATTTTCGTTCTTTGCTTCATGAAATGTGGGTAGGTTTCAAATTAAAATTGTACCTCCCTTGTACCTACCTGATTAGTGTAAATATAAAAATAATCCATACGGTTTGTAAAGGCAGGTTTTTATACCAAAACTTGTTTTAGTAAAATAAATTAAATATTTCTCCAGTAGAAACATGGAGTTAAAGTTTCTTCTCATGGTGATATTAACACTGGTCGAATATTTGCCTCGAGCATAGCGGCATTAGATGATTTTTTTTTAACGAAGAGAAAAAGTTGTAATTAAATTCCAGGACACCCTTGTTGGATAAACAAGAACCCTTTAAACCACTATTTGAAGACAATTAAACTCTATATTTATACGGCAGAAATGTTTGACTTTTTTTTAAATCAAAAAAGTTTCTTTTAATTGCAAAAACACTGAATTTATCTCCCCTTAAACCCTAAATTAAGACTCTGCTTCTCTCTTATTTATAATCTTGTATTTAAACCTACTTCTGAATACACCACGGGAAATATATCCTAAATCAGTTAATTCTCATTACTAGAAACATTAATGTGTTAAATAATGACCATTCCCAGCAACACCCTCCTCGGAACAATAGAAGTAAGAGTAATATAACGTTTCCTTTCAGTGACAGGTGAAATTATTACCAGCTGTAAAATTACAACATTCAGAAAACACACAGGCACAAACACATGCTTCATTCACCATACAACACGTGAACTTGAGTTATTACATCACTAACTATCTTGCTTCACCTTAATTGAGTCGTGAAAACAGTATTGGAAAATGGAATAGCTTGAAATTGTATTTTGCTTCCCTGTTTGTAGCTGTCTGTTCTTTCCTCAATTTCATCGGGATTCTCTCTCTCTCTCTCTTTTTCTTTATCCTTTACCTCGCTTTCAAAACATATTTATTTGGATGGAGATATACTTTTTTTTTCCATCCCATATAAATATATTTCTGTCAGCACAAATGCATGACGAGGTGTCTTTTTTTTTCGTTTATAAACGAAAAAGTGTCTATATTTTCAGTTTGGATTTGAACGTATGAAGTTATATTAGTTATTAAAATTTTTTATGTTGTGCAAAATTGTATTTAGTTGCAAAGTATGTGAAAACAAAAAAAAAAGAGCAAAGGTTAAACACAATAACAGTAGAAGGGAATTTTTAAAGCTGGTTTCTAAATATATCCACGAGAGATGGGTCTGATCTAATTATTCTGGAATTCTTCACATTTTAGATATAAATCCCTAATCTTGATTCTGAATCTGATTCTTAGGAAACCTGAGCATACGAGGTTTATATTAAAAGGTGGTGGTATTGGATATGGTTATTTGATTATTTTTATCCCTATTATTACGCTATGTAAAACAAAAATAGCTCTATACAACATAAAAAAAATTGAAATCTCAAATTCGATAATTTTTTGCACCCCCGAATTTAGAATATCTTCAAGGATCTAAGGGGTCACTTTCTTATATAATCACACAAATGGTGAAATTGTACTTGTCAAATTTAAAATTTTCGACAATACTTTTTTACCGGCTTTGGTAGCAACATGGTTTAAGTCATAATTCTGGCAATGGACTGGACTGCCTATGACAGGGAGATTGGAGTTCAAATCCCGGTCGGGTGTTCTGAGATTGTTTATCCTAAATGGTTTTACACTCTTCTTCCACGCAAATGCTGGTACACTTACTCTAAATTCAACAATCCTCATCCCTAGCTCATTAGCGGGATTAATATACAATGCTTATAATCTGAACAGATCCTAAGACGTTATGTTAGTAATAGTAATAAAATTAAAAATCAGTTTAAGTTTATCAATTCCGACTAGTCGGAAGAATAATCTTGCCATCATCTATTTGCAATATGGAATGTTAAAACTAAGCTTATTTTCTTACTTTAACTAAACAAGCGTAAATTCCCACAGTTAAAATACATCTCAGCTCCGGTAAGATTAAATTAACACTGAAGCCGCGTACCTAATAATTATGCTCGCCCTGAGGCTTGCGCAGCAGCGCACGTGCGTCTAGAGCCATGTGCTTGTCGGTAAACCAGTCGTGCTCAAAGGCACCTCAGTGCAAGCAGAACATTTCGCGTGGACGGGTATGCTGTTGCCTCACTCTGCACTTCACACGCATCATGGTCAACAACGAGGTTCAATCCTCGGTCCCGGCACAGATTTATCTGATTACCAAACCCTTCCTTCACCTCTGACAAGACATCTTGTGAATGTGGGGAATTCCAGGCCTCCACCGTGGTTCGGATCCCACGTTAAACTGTAGATCCTCCATTTCATCTCACAATCACCCTACCATTACACATTAGCGTAAGTGCGTACAACCCGAACGGGTAGTAAGACGCGGTGCTAATAATAATAATAATAATAATAATAATAATAACGAGGTTCTACGTCAAGTGATTCAATTTTATGAGGGGAAAGGAACGGCTACACGGAGCCGCAACGCACCGGCGCGGACGAATCGCCGAGAGAGCATTGCTCGGTGTGGACCTTGTAGCCGCCTACCACCGGAAATAAATGTTCGGGAGCTTCCGAACGGCATTTCTTTCACAGCCGTTACACGTGTGACAGTGTAGTAATTGTTTCCAACATTACGTACAAGATAAACATTATTATATACAACTTATTGGACAACAAACATTCTTCTTCCTAATTATTAGCTAATTTAAAACTTTATTCTTTGTAATTAATAGCTAACGCGCGCATCCATTCGGCTCTCGGGCTAGAAAATGCGTTTCGTGCGGCGCGGATCCGTGTAGTCATAGCTTAATCGATTATTATGGGATGCGAATAGTTAAGAATATTATAATAAAAATAAAATACGGGCGAAGGGAAATTTCTGTCAAAGTAAATATTCCTGTTACAGAACTGGAAAAAAAAAGGGGGGTCGATTGGCTCTTGGGATCTTACAGACGGAAAAATCATGTTGTATACTGAGGTGCATTGTGTGTGTGATGGTTTTATTGCTCACAATGAGCATGCGCCTGATCAAAACTATCTTGTGACGCATGCCTCAAGCCCTGCCGTACGAAGCGTGCCACCTCACATTGTCCGTAGGCGGCTTAGGGAGATTTTACTGGCGCATTCAACTTTGATCCGTGAGGTCAGCACTCAAATATGAAACCCGGCTGGGTGCCTTTGAGGTGTTTATATTCACTCTTTAATAACTCTCTACTTTCTACATCATTATACCAAGTTGACCATCATCTAAATATTGCTCTTCTCCTTAGCATCCCGTTTTACTTCCCGTTCGGGTCATACGGATATGTACTGATTATTATTAACTAATGTGTTAGGGATGTGTTAAAGTGAATTTAGAGGAAGCTAACCCGCATTTTCGTGGAGGAAAAGTGGAAAGCAACTTTTTTTTTTAATAATCCCAAAGAACAGACGGGATTCGAATCATGATCTTCCCGTCGACCGCAGTCCAGTCTATTGAAATTGTGACGCCTGAAACCAGCGTGTTTTTTTAAACTGTGCTCCGAGGAGCCCTAGGGTTCTCCCATAGCTATCTCAGACTCCATGGGGCCATTTTAGATCATTCTTCATTTTTTTTATCACATTTTAAAATAGTATCAGTAATTAGGATTGCCGATTTTTTCATATCTTAATGAAGAACGTTTACCAAATTTGAAGCCAGATCATGTGAAATTCTCCGTTTGTTTTATACTTGTAAAATTTAATTGTCACTATTGAATGTTCATAATATTAATGTAAACATTTTTATGAGAGCTCCAGCATGTTTTTTTGTGTGTGTAAGATGTCCTTTGATTTAAAAAGGTTGGTAGCCCACTGACTAAAACCAATCGACTAACGCAGAGGGTTGGCTATATTATAATGAGTGTGTTTTAATTATTATTAACACCGCGTCTTCTTACCCGTTCGGGTTATACGCACTTACACTAATGTGTAATGGTAGGGTGAATCTGAGATGAAACGGAGGACCTACAGCTTAACGTGGGATCCGAACCACGATGGAGGCCTGGCATTCCACACATTCACAAGTTGTGATTAATACATGTCTTGTCAGAGGTGAAGGAAGAGCTTGGCAATCAGATAAATATGTGCTGGGACCGAGGATTTAACCCCGGGACCCCAGCACAAAAGTCTGACACCTTACTTTTAGACCTCCAGGTCGCCCGTGTGTGTTTTAAATTAGTGCGTTTAACACCATGGTTGTCAACGGATTCATCTAAGTATAAGCCCACATTGGTGAGCACGCAAACTAAGTGGCAGACTCATTTAGTTTGGTTTGCCTGTGAAGGGGAGGTTGTGGTTAAAATAAAGGCCGAGTGTTCTGAGACGCCTATTGAACCAATGTTTTACCCTCTACGAAAATATGGGTACATTTCCTCTACATTATCATTCCTCCATACTCTACCAGCGTAATTAAATTTCACAAATCCACTTAGGTGGCTACAGGGTCTTAAAGGTGCTATTCTTGCAATAGACTAGACTTCCGATGACAGGGATATCGTGGTTCATTCCCGGAGGAGTGTATTGAGGGTTTTTTCTATATAGTTTTCCAATCTTTATGTACTCAAATGTGGGTATATTTGCTTTGAATTCAACCTTCCTCATCCCTGCCACATTAGTGTTATAAGTAAATAGGTGTATAGCCAGAATGGGTAGTAAGAAGCGATAAATAAATCTATAGAGATAGGATGTGAAGGGTAGTTTAGAGGGTATTCACTCACAATAGTGAGGGAAGGGAATTGGAAAACCACAATGATAGTCACCTGTGTATAACCACTGACAGACTGTGACTCGAATCTTGACCATCCCGTCATCGTCAGTTCAGTTTATTAGAGTCCATACGCCTTAAACCACGTGATCCCTAGTATATGTACATTTGTTTGTGTCAGTAAGGGAATGGGTGTTGTCACTTTAATAAATTCTCCGAAGGTCAAAAATGAATGGGTGGAATTAAATAAATGAATACATAAAATATGACAACATCCCCAGTTGGCCTAGCATTGGTAAAAGTGTAAACATAATCTGGTTTCATGGAACGACTCTATACGATAACGTCCTAGAGTAAACAAAACGCGGTCGTTTAATCCAGAGAGTGTATTCAAAATTAGCGTTGCTTGGAGACGACCCCATCCCGTCCTTCACATAACAAATCTGCTTTCGACTAAACCACTCGTATCCACTTCGGTGGCCGAATAGTTTAAAGCGTCACTCTCGTGTTATATTGGTCTGCTGAAGATAGTGAGATCAGGTTCTAATGCTGGCCAGATCTAATTAGGGTGGATTTTCTTAAATGATTTCCTAATATTCTTCAATGCAAATGTGGGTAGACTACTTCTAAATAATTCCTAGCTCATCCCTACCAAATTTGAGTTATTATCATATATGCGGAGGACCTGGACTGGTAGTGCAGTTGCAAAAAAAAAATCACTTGAAAAAAAGATAGGGTTTTATGTAATGGAATTCCACAACGTTGTAAACAATAGATTATCTGTTTCATTTGAGTTTGAAATATATTGTTTTAAAATAAGGTTTGTATACAAACACTATTAAATCATTAATAGGGTAATTCCTTCTATGATGGGGATTTTTTTTTCCCCGCGTCGTACTACACGTTTGGAATGTACGCATATACTATTAACTAGGCTAATGTGTTAGCGAATATGTAGGTATAACTTAAAGAGGGAATGTACCCCATATTTTCTTGGAAGGAGAATAGGAAAATATTTATGAAAAATCACCCTTAGTACGCCCTTACAGCATTCGAACCCCGAACTCCCCATCACCCGCAAACTAGACTAGATGAAGCTTGTGCTAAATAAGTTGGGAAGCATTTCTAACCATCAAATATTTGTATTTATTTTTGTATTTTTAATATTTTTAATGTGTAGATTTAATAAATTCGGGGTCTTTCCAAATTTATATCTAACTATATCAGGTGCTTTAAAAATATTGTATTAAAATAAAAAATCTTACAATTTTTAATATGAGACGAGGACTTAAATCAAGGTAGGAAAAAAGAGAAGTCATAATACCTACAAAAACTTTCGCCTTGAAGACAGAATAAAAACTAATTTGTAAATTTTAATGATGCTGGTCGGGAGCAATTCCAAAGCAAACTATTTAGGCGGCCAATTCTTCAGGCTATTAAATCATTGTTCTGGTAAAATAATGGATCCAGCGCCCTTTATCAGAAATAATATTTATTATTTGAAAAGTTTAACTATGCTTGAAATCTAAAAAAAAATCGTACCATTTATTATCACCTCTTTTTCCTATTACGTAGTTAAAAGATTTTCGAATTGGAAATCGTTATTGTGACAAATGGAAAGGACGGAATCCTTATCATTCTTATTTTTTCTACCCTAACCACAGGAAAGAGCACGAGGCACTTAACTTCCACAGGAAAGACTCTGAGAAATAAAAAGTCCAGTCGATGAATGTCACCACTGGAACTTTATCACAGTGACAAAAAGCACTTAGTTAAGTGCAGGACTGCTCCTTCAAGCCAGTGGGCCTCTTTACTACGGCTATTACACTTGGCGGAGGCTGGAAATGGCTCAATTTTCACACTCACTACACAACAAAATGGGAGATTTTTTTCCTTAAAAAATATGATCCAAATATTTGTTTGTAAAAGGGACAAAGACAAGACCGTTTTTACTATCTAGTGGCTGAGTGTCTGGGGAGAACATCTATAGGATTAGTAGGCCCTGGTTCGATCCTAAGGACAGCTCAAAATAGTGTGTTGTTGAATATCTGTTGTGTGGATGCCCATATTGTTACCCATATATTAAATTCCTGTTCTTACATGTGGGTGTTTATGTTTGGTTAAGCTAGCAAAGAGGCTAAGTTCAATGATAAAGCGGCCGTTTCGATCAGCGAGAAGTATCGATAGCTGTCAGGCCCTTCATCCACCGAGAAAACCAACGTGACGCGATACATCGCGGACAACTGGTCACTTTCTATACGTTACCCCGTTTATTGTCCACAAAAGAAACTTATTTTACATCAGTCGTGAGAATGTCATCGTTTGATGAAGACCTGGTTGTTGAATACATATACTTAAAAGCTCGTAAAAAGTCCCGGAAACAATTTTAGCTTCATCCAGGTTTTGGAATTTTTTTAAAAAAAGTTCAAAATTTGGGTGATTTTCTATCTTGAGAACAAAGTTTACATTAGCCATTTGTTCTTTCTTTGACATTGTCCATGACATTTTTCCGGGAAAAACTTGAAAATATTGAAGTTTGCACAAATGGAAATAAAACACCGTGTAGGCCTATTTTGGCTCTACAAGTACATGCCGCAAAGACTAATAGGCAACTTGTAACCTGGTGACCAACATGTTTGGTATCCTTACGATGTACAACGTTATAATTGACGTAGTCTCCTCAGTTGACGAGTGAAGCATGGTTTGAATGTAAAAGTTGCATAGGTGATTGGATGCTTGGTTGTGAGGGATCAATCGCTTGGTTTTGGCCTCCTCGGTGGACGAAGTGCCTAAGGCTTAAAATACAGTGTTCTGTGTAGTTTAATGGAACTACTTCTCTATTATATCTAAGCTTATACTCTCCTTCCCCCTTCACCTACAACCATCCTTTGTCATGTAAATAAAAAAAGAGGAGGAAGATTACTACGAGCTTATTATCTCGAGGTTAATAGGAAAACTCGCTGGTAATTCACAAATATCTTAAAATGTTCTATTGTAAGCCTATATAAAACATTATTGTATATGAGTAAGACTAAATAAATAGATCTTTTTCATCAAGCCTCGTCTCATAGCTCCGCAAATATGGTTAAAAAGTTGGTGAAAATGAGCTAGTGTCACATTTTTCTCACTTTGTTTCTGTTAATAACACTGAAAATATAAGGTTCTTAAGGAAAAAGATCCTTGTCTGAATCTTTTGGCTTTATTTTGGCTTGAACCATATTTTAAAATAACGCATTGTGGAATTCAACTTTGCGTAGAACTGAACGTCTACGCGGCAAATTTTCGCTTACCCCTTAATACAAAGTTTTGTTTAGAAGGTTTTTTAGCACCAAACTTTGCTACTATCTGTTCACGTCATACGCATCTGTAATAGTTATACTAATGAGCTAGTAATGAGGAAGGTTTAATTTAGAAAAAGTATACCCGCAATTGCATGAAGGGATGGTGAAAAACTACAATCAGTACACCCTACCAAAATTTTGTCATCAGCAGTCTAGTATAACACGAGAGTGACGTCCTAGACCATGTGGCCACCAAAGCAGTTAAGAGTGAGTGTGTGTGTGTGTTAAAAAAACTAAATAAAATTGACCAAATATGATATTGATGAACAATGTAGCTTCCAATATCTATTCACTAAACACACTAAATATTTAAATATAGAGCTAAATAAGTTTTGCTGTAGTTTATACTATGTGAATTTGTTTTAAATTTTGAAAAGATTCAATTAAATAATTTTTGATAAACTATTATCAAGTTTAAAAAAAATTAATTGTAGTCCAAATATGGAAATATGGTTTAAAATTGTTTAATTCTCTTATTTTAACTTCCAAAAAATCGTTTGGTGATTTATATTTTAAGGGGGTGTTCTTTTGTACCTTATACTCCATGAATAAATGTGTAATATTATGGAAAGTCCCACACCTATGGGTACGTGGAAAAGGCACCAGTATCGTATCAACTGGGTTTTCGGTAATGGGGAGGTCAGATTTCGAATCTCAGCCTGGTGTGCTAAGATAGTTTTTTCACAGGGTTTTTTCCTCCAAGAAAATGTGAGTATATTTACTCCAAATTCTACCTTCCTTGTTCCAGCTCTCTTGTCAGGTAGAAAGAGGGAGTGTACACAAAATGATAAAGACTATAGTTAAAAATTTATTAAACTACTATACGATATTCACTCATTAAAATGTATATTTGGATCCTCTCCAATAGAATTAATAATTATTATAATTAACAGCATTATTTATAATGTCGAAATCGAGTATCAATTAATGTATATTTATTGAGAGATAGAGGTCATTAAGCTACGTTTAAAAAATGATTGTGTTAAACAGACTTGCTGTGTTTAATAGATTGTATTATATAATTTAGTTCCACTGCTTCCAATTTGGCCAACTGTTATTACCTCAATGTATAAAACTCTCGAGAACAATTAAAATGATACTTTTTCGCAGCATCCTGTTACAGTGATAAATTGGATGTGTTAGGGGTCAATAAATGAAACAGCGTAACCTGTCATTATTTAACGAGTTATTAAAGTAGATTTATCATAGTGGCAAATACTTTAATGGTCAGGTTTTAAAAGTACCTAAGTGCTTGATGAAATGTATCCATGATACAACAGACTTTACTTGTTTTAAAAAACAAGGTTAGTTTGAAACTAAATTTACTGAGAAATATAATGAAGGTGCCAAAAAGTATAGAGTTTGTTTTAAACTTGGTCTACCACTAAGTTGGATAGGTATTGGTGGCCTAGGGAACTTTGTAAGTGCTTATTATACTATTTTACAATAATTAACACACTAGTGTGTTTAAGTGTGTTTTATTATGCTCTACTTTGAGTTTGGTGGCTATGGCTCGACCCCTAATTGAGATAACGAGTACTTTTATTATATACAATCAAGGCACATTCCAGTGTAGTTGAATAAATTTACTTTCGATAATTCTGAGCCTTATTTTTATAAACTTCAGTCACAATCAGTGTAGTCAGTACCAAAACATATATTTCTCTCCCCTATGCACAAATTAATCTGGAATAATGTGAATCATAAATTTTTAATTTTGAGAAAATCAAACTAAAATAGGTTTATTTTATAATAAGTACAGGGTGCATATAAATTATTTCTATTCTGTTTCAAAGAAAAATTTCTTATTACGAGGGTTTGGATTGATATGCCCTAAATAACAATGTAATATTCATGAAAAATTCTTCTTAATAAGGTCAAAATATGCCTTAAAATGTTTCATAACGCTATTAAATATAATCAAGCTCTTTCAAATACAGCCTACAGTACACTGAAAAAAGTTGCCTGAAAATTTTAGCTAGATATATTAAATATATAATTTGCTACAAAAATACACTATATATAAAACAACCTAATCAATATTACAAAAAACATATTATGTAATTTTAATTATTATTTTGCAAAATATGAAATACTAATCTTTTTATTAATTTAAAGATTATTTTAAAAATTCTTCAAAATATCTCTAAAGCTAAATAGTCCCTCAATATTCAATTGTATACCCAATGAAAGCCACTATTTCTATTTATTTTGCAAAATATGAAATACTAATTTTTTTATTAATTTAAAAATTATTTTAAAAATTCTTCAAAATATTTCTAAAGCTAAATAATCCCTCAATATTCAATTGTATGCCCAATGAAAGCAACTATTTCTAATAAATGCATCTAAAAACATTTTTATATTCTGTTCAGTATTAAAATTCAGATAATGATAAAAATAATGTCACGTGACAAACACCCTAGCCCTTCTTCTAACAAAACCAACTGACAATGTAAAACAACGAACGTCCGCTGGTGTTTAGTTCTTGAAATATGTGATACCATCAAATGGGGTAAAGATACCCACCATTCCAGATAATATAATGAAAGGCCCAATATGGGAGGTGGAAGTATCAATTACTTTCATATTTACAATAGAGGACCGTCCATGATTACTGTTTGTCACTGCTTTAAACAGCCTCCATGCATTTCTAGCCAATTTTTTTCTTTTCGCATATATCATATTTGACAGTGAGAGAGTCAGTATTTAGTTCAGTTGTCGTGTATGTAGGTAACAGAACGTTACCAAGATTATACCTTGGAGGTTGTCTACACGTCGTATCCACAATGAGATGATGTAATGATAGTGATTATGAAGGTGTAGAGCCAGTGAAAATATTAAACCTAACTTAAGCCCAATCAACCAGACCATAGTGACCGTAGGAACAGTTCTTATTCCGGGAAAATTACTCATAATACCGCCAGGAATGGACCCGGAACCTCTAAATCAATAATCAGGTGGTTGGTCTCGAGACAAATGAAATTGCATATAATTATGATGTAGAGTATACGTCGCAGCATATCAACAAAGACAGGCTGTACAAGCATCGTGTAATTTGGCTGTGAGATTGTCAATATCCGTGAGAGGATATGAATACACATGTTCTGTCATTTAAAAACGCTATTAACAACTTTGTGCCTACCCGTGTCGGTGGCCGCGTGGTATAAAGCACTACTCTTGCAATAGACTGTATTACCAATGACGGGGAGATCGAGGTTCAAATCTCAGTCTGGGGCGTTTTTTTTAAATTATTTCCCCGCTCGTATCTCAAAAAGGGTATACTAGTGGCCCGTCAGGACGCCATATTTAAATCACCCTTCGGGGATGGTGTTTTTCAATTAATAAGATGTGATTCCTACTTTATGTAAGAAATTAAATTGATGTTTAAAATATAATTAAATACCTAGCAAACAAACAAACAAACAAAGATAGGTCGGGTGTATTGAGGGTAGTTTTTTCAAAATGGTTTTCCACTCTTTATCCACACAAATGCGGGTACACTTCCTCAAAATATAAAATTTCTAATTCCTAAAACTGTTAGTGTAATTAGAACATAAGAATATAATCTGAACGGATAGAAAGAAAGAAGCTACAACGGGCGGGGGTAGCGGGCGACCCCCCTTAGCATTGGGCTCATATAAACAAACAAAAATAATACTTTTTTTAAATAATAGAAAAGTGTGTAAATTGTTCACACTTATTTGATATCCTATTAATTTTCTTTAAGGTTTAACAACGACAGATGCCACTGATAGAGATATTACATAGTTTGCAGTTGCTTCCCAGCTTCAGATACAAATAGCGGAACCCATATAATGTGGTGTGTGAAAAACTGCTTGCATTTGATAGTGTTGTTAATTCTTAAACTTAAATCAAAATAAATAGATTGTTCTTTTTTTTTTTCAAATAACGTAAATAAATTAAATTTATTAAAAATAAAATTTGATCTTGATTTTATTTTATAATTTTTCTTATAGAATTTCGAAGAAAATACTTTTTTCTATGCTCACTTGACCTTCATAAGATTACAAATAATATTATTTTATAATTTGCATAGAAATCTAACTATCAATAATCAAGGCAAGACAATCGACATGGATATTCATTAGCTTTGGTCTTATAATGATTACTTTCAAGTTTAGGTGTTTGGAACAAAACCATGTGATTGAGAAGGGGGTGACCAAAGGAAAGTTCACCCGGACACAAAATTTGGCCTATTCTTAAGGCATCCCTAAGTAGAACACATTGCCTCACTTGACAGTGTAACCATTCTCGAAAGCTGTACATCAGATGACATCCGTTTGGTTACATTTCCGGCTTGATTGATTATAAAGAGTCTCACTCTGAAGGGGAATTTACGTAAATGTTTTTATGCCCTGTGTAAATTTAGGTAGATGGTGATCAGATGGCCAGAGGTGTGTGTATGTATGTGTGTGTTGTGTGTGTGTGTGTGTGTGTGTGTGTAGCGTGCGAGTGGTGTCACCTGAGGAGGGCATGATCCGATACTGTCACTTTTGCCCCCTTTTACTTGTGGGAATATGGCTGATCTAATTATCACCCATGAGGATTTAATTGCAGATGTATTGAACACATGGAGTGTACAATGTTGCGGAACACTTAATTAACGAGATATCATCGTTAAAACAGAATACAACCTCCCCCCTCCATATTTCCCCTACCCCAGGGAAAGTTTAAGCTGCCCTATTGTGGTTAAATGGGTAAAAATTATAAATAAGACAAAGTGGCTTGAGTTCGAGCCCATGTATTGGCCAAAGATTCCCCTTCATGGATGGATAGCTTAATGAGGCCAGGCTAGGGTTGATTTTGCTGTCCTGGATTAATATTTTTAGCATCCCGTCTTACTATCTGTTCAGGTTATACGCATATTACTGTTTACTATAATGATCCAAGTACCGTTGAATTTAAAGGAAGTGTCCTCTCATTTGCATGGCGAGAGAGAGAAAAACCATTTTGAAAAAAAACAAACAATCAGTACACCTAACCGGGATTTGAGCTCTAATCTCCCTGTCATTGGCAGTGTATTATAACACGAGTATGGTGCCTTGGACTATGCGGTCACAGAAGCAGGTCTTGTGCTATGTCCCCTTTTAAGTATATCACCCATCATCAAGGTGTTGAAGTCAGGAATAGCTACAATTGAATTTTAAAATGAATCAATGGAGAACAACCTTTAGAAAAAGCGAAACAACTATTTCTCCCAAATGCCAAGCCTCCACTGTGGTTCGGATTCCACGTTAAAACTGTAGGTCTTTCATTTCAGCTCACAATCACCCTACCATTACACATTAACTTAAGTGCATATAACCCGAACGGATAGTAAGACGCGGTGCTAATAATAATAATAATAATAATAATAATAATATTTCTCCCAAATATTTTATAATTAATATTTTATGTTTAAGATAGTGTTACTCTACGAATAGTTAGTAAATATATTTAAAACATATTTTAATTCTGTCCTCATTGAATAAAAAAGAAACAAAGTAGACTAAAAAACCTTTTGCTCATTTATGTGTTATTAAAAAACGATAACATTATGTTTAGGTAAAGTATGTCTTTATAATTTTGGCAAAATTCATTGTGTATGACGTGTGTGGCTTTATAAGGAATTCACAAAGTAGCATGTCGCCTTACTTCTAGTTCCAAAATGTTCCCCACTCCTGGTCTAAAACATTAAACTCACATTTTACAAAATCACCGTTGACGTTGAAGATGGGGCTCAAATAACTCATGAGTGTAATGTAAATGGTTCCCCACAGTGATTATATTTTTCCTTAGCGTCTCAATACCCATTCGGTTACACGTGTATATATATATATATATATTAATTAACAATTTGTGTAAGGGAGAATAGAAAATCTTGTAGTAAGTCCCCCCCCCCTTGCAGCTTACCCGGCTGGTTGTAAAATCATTACCTCCCCCATCATATGTTAAACAAGACTATGCGATACTAAAGATCTAGTCCACTCAAGACCACTTGCCAAATTGTGCGTATTTTATGTTATACCTTAAACTAAGAGTTATACCATGCATGTCAAATATACTCACAATCTTTCCCCCAATTTGTATCAAGTGTCATTTAATTACTTCATTGAAATCACACTGGATATACCAGCTAAATATAACAGTTGATAATATATCGCAGTGGACTATCATTAATTAATATATCATTTTTGAAATCTCTAAAATCACAATATATTATACCATTAATGCTTTGTAATTGGATTAACCTAGCGTGTCAAATGCAGGGGTGCGACGACTCACTTCATTACGTTTCTGAACACACCCTCCACGAGAGAATGGTTAATGCATAAATCGTCCTCTAGAACGTTCGATAACGAGTACGTGGTAAGACCGCTAGGAGTGGTCAACTACCGAAGCTTAATGATAATTACTGAAGAAGGTGAGAATTTCGGCTTATTTAGTGGTTCGTTCGAGAACTACTTGGAGTTGGTAGTCTAGATCAGATCAGTTCCCGGCAGGATTTTGAAGAAATTGTGCTAGCAACACAAGGGCTGCTAACGACTTAATCCAAGGACTGAATATGAAGGGGCTAGTTACTGATAATGCACCCACTACAATTTGGGTAGAAGATGGGAAAACACATGTAGTGAATCACTTACCCGCTTTGGTGACCGCATGGTCTAAGACATCCCTCTTTAAATAGACTAGGTTGCTGATGACAGATGATTTGAGGCTCAAATACTGGTTGGGTTTACTAGCTCTACTACACTCATCTGGGATGACTTACCCAGCAACAGTTATTTGCTACAATGCGAGTCTAATGCCTTATAGCGTGTGACCAGCGATGAGTTTGTTTATTGTGCTTGCCCTAGAATTAAGGAAATACACATCACTAATAATCCTTTCATGAAATAAAATAATAAACGAAATAAACATGGCCGGTTAATATGCACTTTTTTAATGTTGTTGGAACAATAAAAATGGTTCTAGTCTAAGCCAGAGAGATGAAAACATCACCGGATTAAAATTTTTGGAGGGGTGGAAGATTGGATTGCGCGGGCGTTTGACGTCTGTTTGCATTCGAACGGTGTGTACGTCAGTCAATCACGTGATCAGAAGCAATTTCCAGTTTCCTGTGCGAGGCGCCTCGGTAGCTCCGCCTAGCGGAAACTCCGTGAAACAGACCGCGCTCTGCTTTCGCACGCACACGGTAGCTTCCAGCCGAGAACTCAGGTACAGTTCGGAACAAAAAAAACTGTAGCATTCTCGCGGTTTGGCTAGGTTAAGGTTGAGGAAAGGGGAATAACTTTGTTTTAGACATTGAAAATAATATATTGGTAGTAATTTCCCTTTTACAACAAATTAAACCCTTTTTTTCCCGCTCAAACGACAGTATTGAATTTCAGCTATTTAAATGATGAAACCTTCGAATAGTAAACAAACTAAGGCAACAGGCTCGTATTGCCTAGTCTTTAAATAACATTTAGGTTGGAGTGCGAATATTGACAGTTTTTTTTATCTTTAATGGTTTCCCAATTTTCATCCTCCCAAAAAACGGGTAAACTTTCTCTAAATTTTATCCTCCTCATTTGAACCCTATTAGTATAAACATAAGAATAGCTTAGATGGTTAATAGGACGCGCATAGCGGAAAATTAAGACTATGCAGCCTATTGAGGAAGGGAATTTTAAGGATATTCATCTGCATTTAGTAGGCGTGAGGAAGATGATTTACAACTAGTGGGCATGTACCCTGTGGGGGAATATCTGAGCTTAAATTAAAGTAGGATTTTGATACAAAGTACATTTTAGAAAATACAAACAAATATTTTTATGGTCAATGGTGGTATAATTTTAATTTATTTCTAGAATAACTTCACGTATCTTTCTAGATAAAGATAACTTTTTTTTTGTCACCGCATCTTAATACTTGTTTGGAATATACGCATATGTAAGCCTACTAATTACGATAAAGCGTTAGGTATGAGAAAGGTTGAATTTAGAGGAAGTGTACTCGCATTTATATGAAGGGAAAGGGGAAAACTATTTATGAAAAACTATCCCTAGTACACCCAACCGCAATTTGAGCCCCTTTCTACTCGTCATCGACAGTCCAGTTTCTTGTGAGAGTGACGCCTTACACCATTCAGCCACTAAGTAGGTTGAAGTTCACATGACTTGAGGTGTGAATATATTAAAGCTAACTTTCGTAACTCTCAGATACGGTTCGTTCTACTAAGATCTTGCTATATAATATATCGAAGTGATGTTGTATACATCAAAATATTGTTATGGTTGTTCTTTATTCTTTTATTGCTCTGTTCATTATCTTCTAAATTGTTGACTACGTATAACATGGACAGGCACACCCGATATCATTGCTGAGGGGAATGCAGGTTATATGGAGAAAAGCTTTATCTTCGCTTTCTCTCGGTCAACTGTTGCCAAATCTCCTCGCTCTCAGCCATATTTTAAGGGGGTGTGCTGGAGTAAGAAGTAGCTACTGGCAACCTCGACTAACCATCGAAACTTATATTCAAGGGCAGATTGAGCACATGAAAACGAGAGAATGACAACGATGTTTCCTGAAAGTAGCCATGCAGTTCCCTCAGAGAAGATATCCAGTGTAGTGATGTTAAAAAAAGCTGCTGTCGAGAACGTTGAGTTATTTAGTTCCAGACGTGGTTCCAAGGAATTGTAAGGCTGGGAAGAAATGTAGGCTTCCCGTGGGGCATAATCAAGAGAGTATTAAGTTTATTTATTTATTTGCGGCATTTAACGTGCACTTGATAAGCCCGTTGTATAAATAAACATGTGACTTGAAAATAAACTTAATTTTAGCATAGATACGTCACCCAGTCCCATGACCGTATATTCATCACTGTAAACGGTGAAGTCCCAATATAACCAAATTTACCAGGAATCGAACCTGGGACTCTTAGCTTTGTAAACAAATACGTTTCCAGCTTAGCTTAGTTGTAAGACATGGGAATTAATAAATTATTTTGGAGATCATAATTAACGTGGTCCTAAAACCTTGCGTTTAAACGTTTGTAAATATTTTAAAGGAAACACGTTATTAAGAAGTCACGCAATAATCAGACAAAATCCAATATCGGGTCCGTAAGTGAGGGAATAACATGAATGTGGGCACGCCACGAACTCTCAGCTAACTACAAGATTTTTGCGCCATCGGCTATTACTGCTAGGCTTGGGTTGTAACAATTTCGGCTGTGTCAGCCCTGCTCGACAGCATCTGCTTAGGAGACCCAATCACATCTTAAAACCAACCTATTCAATAGGGGCGTATGCACTTTGTGGGTGCACGTGATTTGTAGCTAGACATACACCGCTGCTTCGATTGACGTGATGAGTTTTCAAGTAGCTCGTTAAAATGAAAAAACGTGTGCATAGATGTATTGGTATAAGTGATGACACATCAATATAATTTAAAATATCACTTGCTTCGGTGGCCGCATGGTCTAAGGCGTCACTCTCGCAATAGACCGGCCTGCCAATGACAGGGAGATCGGGTTTTCGAATTTCGGTCAGATGTGCTGAGGATTCTTTCCTAAACGGTTTTACACTCGCCCTCCACGCAAATGCGGTAAAGATTCCCTTATAAATTCAACCTTCCTCATTCTTAACTCACTAGCGTGATTATTACATGTGCGTATAGACTGAACAAGTAAGACACGGCGTTAAAAAATATTCAAAAAGATAACATATCAGTCTATGGCCTCGAAGATATAATCACCTGTGTCTAGTTTGAGTTTCAAAGCAACATTGGACAACATACTATATTCCCACTAGCTTATGAACTTCTTCGTCACTCAAAAATATTCTTCTCTTTAGTTTCATAGAACGTGTGAGAAGATATGTTGTATTAAGAAATTGATTGATAGTTCAGAATTTGACTTTCTTCGACACACAGTAGAAATTTATATTGAGCCAGTTTGGGTTTTGTTAGTTGAGTATAAATAAATGTACTGCAGTATTTGAGTCTATAACGTTCTTCATTCCGCTTAGTATGTCATGACATATGAGGTGAGATATTGACGTGTCTGGAAATCCTCCCAAATGTGAGGCTAAATAATGTCGCGTCAAATTGTCATAGTAATTTAGATGATTCTGACATCAACTAATCACTCTTTTTCTCTTTAAAATATGCAAAAATAGTTTCAGAAAAAATGTGCACAATTTTTACCCGTTTTTTTCTTTGTTAATTAGTACGTTAAACACAAAGGATATTAATTGACTATAGAATAATAAATTGGAGTGCTATTTACAATAAATGCGCTCACATTATCTTAAAAGAGGGATGAGAAAATCACATTGATGAAGAACATGTGATAAAAAAGCTCTCAGTGCACTTTGCAGAAATTCATTCCTCGACCAATTCCCTGTAACCGGAGATTTAATTTATCACGAGCTTAACTGACACCCTATATCATGTGACCACTGCTAAGGATCTTTTTCACAAAAAGAAAACATTATTATTATTATTTTTGCACCGCGTCTTACTACCCGTTCGGGGTATACGCATAAGTAATAATTACTCAAATGGACTAGTAATGGGGAAGGTCAAATTTAGAGGAAGTGATTCCACATTTGCGTGGAGGGAGAGTGTAAAACCATTTAGAGAACCCCCCCCCTCCCAGTTCACCCAACCGAAATTCAAACTTCGATCTCCCCGTCTTCGGCAGTCTAACGCAACACAAATCTAGCCACCGAGGCGGGTAACTCTTTTATTGAACCAAAAAAACTAAACTAAAGCATGGTTGGTATGATTAAAGCTTCCTAATAACAGTAATTAACAGGAGGATTAACCTCATCCTTACGAAACATCGACTTTCATTTCGTCAAGAACAAATATTGTGAGGTAGACTTCGACGAACCTTTAAGCCCCCCGTATGCACTCCTAGAATTTGATTTCATAATCACACCTTGACTTCTGTGCGGGTTTACAGTTATGTTTTCAGAGGTTAATTAGTTTATCAAAATAAAGTTACACGTGTAAGCTAGCTAGTTGAACTTGGAACCCTTTGCCATTGCAATTAAATTCAACGTCTGTGTTAATTAGAGAGCTGTGCGTAAACATTCTACGCCAACACAGGGTATGTATAGTGGGGGGGAAACCAAGCCAGATAGAGTTGGCAGATATTAACGCGATGCGGGTAGCGTTACGCCTACTTGGTGTACAACTTTAATCATTTACGCTAGGAGTGTTTAGGGAAAGTGCTTTCAATTTATTCATTTTTTCGCTCCAATTAATATTTTTTAATTTCTTATCTTTATTTAGTCAGTTATTAAAATGTAATTTCGACTTAGAAAAATACATACAATCTATAAATGACTCATTGGAATAGGAGCTCGACCAGAATGTATGTTCATGTAGGTTATAGTTCAATACTAATTGGTCATACTGGGATGATTTTTTACACATTGTGGAGGTCCATTCTCTCCTGGATGTTGATGGGATTACTTATATATTTTATCATCCTCTCTCCAAGCTAGTGCAGTTTATTTAATTTTAATTTGTCACCATCCTTATCCATTATATTAAATATTTAATAATGCATATATTGAACTTAAAAAAATTAATAGGTTATACAGTTAGAGATAGTCATTTTTTTAATGGGGCTATATAGTTAGAGACAGTCATTATTAAAACTAAGAATCGTTGAAAAAAACTAGGCCGCGGCCTGATACCTATTCGATATATTCACATTTAATTACACTGATGAGCAAGAGATGAGGAAGGTTAAGTTCAGAGGAAATGTATCTGAAACTTCAAGGCAGGAGAGTGGAAAATATTCAATAAAGCAGCCTACGTAACCTCTACATAAGTCTAACCTCTAGGTAAATGATTTCCAAACTTTTCATCTCACGTCACATTGAACAAGAAAGTAAAATTATCAAGCCCAATCATGAGTTTCTTAAGATTTTTAATAAGATTTTGTGTAAAATTTTAATTTAGCTTCGAGTTTTACTACCCGTTCATGCTATAAGCTATTGTGTGTAAAATTTTAATAGCTAAAATTCTAATAATATTTGTGTTATTTAAAAAAAATATTGTCGATAATAGATTTAAAAAGATTTATCGTTTACTTAGATTTTTTTTCTCGCTTCTTTTTGATATTCCCCAAACTCCTACGGCACACCGGTTGAAAAACGCCTCTATAAATAAAACACACGAAACGAGATTGCCGTTTAGTCCACGTGCCCACCGATGCGGGTTGGAATTAAAATTAAATTACCATATTACACAGTTTTAAATAAAACTTTTATCGTTTTTTAATCTCTTTCCATGAAATGTATTTTAACAAATACAAATGAGTATGAAAGTGTTATCAACTGATTAAGTACACCACGCGAAAAATTATTTGTAATACAATTGTGAAATTATTTTTACCGGTACTGGTGGCGATTGATTGGCAATGAATTACTCCTTTAATGGGTGTATCTGGGTTTGAATCCCAGACATATCTGCTGGAGGGCAGTTTTCCCCGTGAGATTTTTCTCCGTAATTTCTCCAAAACTTTTCTACGATAATGCGGGTACACTTCCTCTAAGGCACCTTTCTCACGTCCCCCCTTCAATTCAATAGACAATAAACCTTATTTTAAAAGCGCTAATTATATGTATTTCAACGAAGACTCGCTCATGGGTGACTGCAGAGCGATTGCAGTTTTTTTTTCTAAACCCACTCCACCAGAATCACATTTGATAAAATAAGAGAAAAACAGGGAAAATGTTTCATGGAACATATAGCCTCGCGTGCCACGTTGTATCATTTAGTTGTCCAGGGTAATTCTTCTAAGTATTTAAATCACTTGAGTGACCAAATTTTCATCCTGTACCGCTTTAAAAGAAAGTGGCTAACTAACGGTGATGTGACTCTAGTAGTAGACAGTCCTTTGTATTAGCTTCTGCTATAACTTCACATAAACCTGCCCCATGGTATAGTGGTAGATGCATTGGGCGAGGAGCCTAGAAATCCCGGTTTCGATTCACAGTTGGAACAAAGGTAGTTTATTTTTTAGCTAAAAGAGAATTATTCTAAAGGTCATCAGGGTTTGGTTAATTAAATTAGATTTAAGTGTTTCCACTGGTTCTACACCCTCATACTCACTATCATCCTCATCTCAGCTCACCGGGACATGGGAAAAACCACCATGAAAAGGATGTACGGTTCGCACATTCGGGCGTCCCCTGGGCAAAAGTACAGTACTGGCTAATCTTTACGCAAACTGGGCCACAAATAATGTTACTCAGACGCGCAATATTATATTATTGTTATGAATATATATATTTATATCATTGCATCTTGTTACATGCTCGGCTTATACGCGTATGTACTAATTACGCTGGTGATTTAGGGGTAAGGAAGGTTGAAATTAGAGGAAGTGTGTCCTCATTTTCGTAGATGGAAAGTTGAAAACCATTTTGGAAAACCACCCTCGCTACAACCAACTGGGACTCGAACTCCAATATGCCTGTCATTATCAGTCTAGGCTATTGTGAGAATGACGTCTTAAGACATTAGGCCACCGAAGCCGGTTGTTTTGTACTGTGATTATTAACGCGAGCTTTAAAAATACACATATTATAACAGCGTACTACTACGTAATAGTTTAGAGAGCCATAGTAATAGTAATAATAATGATAACAATGTACTTGGTAGATTAAAATTAGCTTGTAACACAGCATTTATGTTTAAAAAATCCAATCAAGTATAGATACTACTCTTTTTTTTATATGTCCATAAAATGGAACTGTAAGTAAAGGTAGTTTTTTTATATTTTTTTGTGCAAGCAAACCACGCGAAGCTTCGTCTACTATCGATTCGTTTGGATCGATACTTTTGTCCCTCGACGGGTTGATACAAACCGATGGCACAGTTCTCCAGAC
Source organism: Timema shepardi (assembly GCA_902151425.1). Taxonomy (NCBI): domain Eukaryota; kingdom Metazoa; phylum Arthropoda; class Insecta; order Phasmatodea; family Timematidae; genus Timema; species Timema shepardi. The sequence continues at coordinate 141,776 of CABFVX010000238.1, read as the reverse complement.
TGAGGAAGGATTTGTCTGCAGGCTAGTAAGAGGTGAGTGTGGAGGGGTTAGACGGGGTCGGGAGAGGAGGGGATTTATTGGACGATCGGGAATACAACGTGGAAAACAGCAACGCCAAGCAAAGATGCCTTTTTTTCACAAATTGAACACTTTCTTTCTTCATTTCTACTGGATTTTATTTTGTGTTAAAGTAAAAATAATATTAAATGATGTCGATTATTTTGTTTGTATTTTATTTTGGTAATTGGTTATAATTAACTAAAATATTTAAAAAATATAATTTAATTATTTTTAAAGTAATATAACTATAAGGTATATCCTATATTTTGTAGTTTTGAAGAACATAATTATTCCTAACTTTAAATTACTATTTGAACGCTTCGTATCTAATATTAACTCTGCGTTGATTCAGAAGCCGTATAACCTTTTACTAAGACGCGCCAACTTAAACTTAAATTAATCCCCTACATAGTCCTGAGAGTGCAATTTAAATGTCAAAATCATTTAGTCTGGTTTTCCTATGAAGGGGAAAGTTGGGGCTATTACCCCGGCACGGTGTACTAAGGATAGTTCTTCATAAATGTTTTCTTACTCTTTCTTCCCAAAAATTCGGGTGCATTTCCTCTAAATAATATCTTCCTCAACATTAAAACATTTGATTAGTTAATCTCATTAGTAATATAATAATATTGGTAGGGCTTATATTAATTACTATAACGTGGTAAGGTTAAGAAAGTAACAGTTTAAGCATGTATATGCGACCTCCCAAAAGTGAAATTGGCCATTTAATGATACAATGCAATCATTAGAATATTATACTGTTTATAATAGTACGTTGGAATATATTATCTCAGACTTTAAATAAATAATATATTACCAAGACAAAATAGTTTAATAAAGATATATATTATGGTACTTTTTTTAAATTTCGGTGGCGTGTCTGTCTAATGAGCTAAGAGGCCAGGGGTAGATTCCTGTCATCGCAGACAAAATTATAATTTATATTTATAATTAGTGGAATGTGAGTTTCACAGTGATGAATTAACGACCAGGTGTTTGATGCTATGTCTGTTATAAATTTAAATTAGTATATAAGTCGTATTCTGATATAATCAGTCGGTTCAGAGAGTGCACTTTAAGTACCTAAAATAAATTGATTTTTCTTTTAAATTGAAACAATTTGTTTGCATTTTGTAGACTTTTAATTATAGCTAACATCATCCCCAACAATTATGCATGGTCAATTGTCTTTGTTTTAATATGATACTATAACATACCATGCAAATACCTTTGGATAATAGCCCATTGTTGTGCTAGACATCCACTTCACACAGTAATACGTTAATTTAAACAATTTTTTTTATATTTTGAAAAACACTAGTTTATTATTATCATGTGATATTTTCTATTTTAATTTTAAAAAAAACATTAAGTCAGTACCTTTATTTTGCAGATCTTTCCCTTATTTTAAACAGCAATATGATTAAAATAACTTGACAAAAATTAAAGTATAATCCGTAAGGGATGACATTTACCCCCTAACAAACACCACTATTTGGGAGGAGGGTATATAATAGAAGTACCCGGATGAGAACTAAAGCTAAAAGTAGGGTTCGGGGGTTGGGAAGGGAAATTTAGATAAAGAGAAGAAAAATGGCACAACATCAACGTAAATGTCCGGAAACTTGAAGAAGTTGGTAGCTCAGGGAAGAAAGGGAGGTGTAGGAGGCAAGTTCTCTGGGGTAAAAAAGGTTTTTTTTAGTTAGATAAGTTGCCTGATGCTGATAGCAGGACAGAGACATAAAAATACCTTTCTTTCTCTAAAAATCTTACACTTTATTCCTTCTTGAAGAACCAAAGAGTGTCGTTCCCTTAACATATAGAAATGTTTGTCCTAAAAGTCTAATAAACACATTTAATTTGAGAAATTATTATCATTATTTGTAAATTGTAGCTCATTTAAATAGTAAATATATAATAATATTGCAAAAATTAGCCATTCGGAATTTTTCCAGCATTAATTTGAACGCTCTAATGTAATATATGTGCTTACGTTCTTATCTAACCTAAGGTAGCAGTATGAAGAGTATGAATCCTTAAATAATTGATTCAGAGTAATAATTCTGAACTAAAGATAAATAAAATTTGGACATAAAATCCCATTTTTAGTGCTTTCAGCCAGGTCCAAGCATCAAAATTATGATGTGTAAGTACTAACTTTTCCCACAATGTTCGCAAAGTTTTAATAAACAAATATTATTATATTATTATTCTGTGGTCTAAAGATTTAAGTAGCCGAACGGTATAAGGTGTCAGCCTCGTGTTGGACTGGTTTGCTGATGGCGGGGAGATCGGGGATCGAATCCAGGATGGGTTTACTGGGTGTTCTCATTTCATGTAGATTCGGGTACATTACCTCTAAAAAGGCTTTCTTTCTCATTCCTACTCCATTAGAGTAATTATCATATATGTGTGTGTAGCCTGAACATGTAGTTGGATGAGGTGATAAAAAAAAGTATTATTATCTCTCTATAAGAATTAAATAGGATAGGTCATACTATATATGTCCATGAGGAACAATGTTTTTGATAAAAAGAGTTCAATTTTATATTTACATTCATGTATAAAAAAATAACACGTGTTAGACCACTAAGGCTCTCTGCTCGACTTAGAGCCCCTTCACTCACAGCTGTTACACCCTATAGCGGCGGTAGTACGCAACAACATGTTAATACACTTTTTGTAAGGAAATATCTCTCTATGTAAAATTTAAAGTTTACCTCAATTTAAAATTGTCAATTATTTTCTATAAAAAATTACCTTTATGATATGGCTTCCAAAAACTTATACTACTTATCTCTTCTAACAAATGTTTAATCTTGTCAAAGAAATATTGCTGGAAATTGCTTTGCTTGATGACAAAAAAAATCTTAGATGGACTCATTATTCTTTTTTTATGAAATAATAAAGCACGAACGGTAGAGAAATATGGAAAATTTAATAAGTCGTAAAAGCCATTTTTTCTTTTATTCTTTGATAAAATTGAATATGACTTTAAAATATATATTTCTGAGGAGAGAAAACCTTTCAAAACTGGCCAATAGGCTCTTTGATATTGATACTATCAATGGCCGCACTTCCTCCTCTTTCCTCCCGCACTTGCGTGGAAATTGGGTTGTTTGCGGTGACCAAAAGTAAACTTTACTCTCTCTCGGACGTAAGTTACTACGTGAACATTAGTTCCCGTCTCCTCCAATCAGCCAGAGGAAACAACACGTCTCCCAAGAAACAATAAACATCAAGGTTAATAATGTTCCTTCAATAACGGGACCTTAATCACGTCACATTTGTCTGAAACATTGCTTCTGTTACTAAAAACGATATTCCATCATTTTTGGACATAATGTGGATAATATTAAAATAGAATCAATTTTTTTTAACTTTAAAATGAAATTTATTATTTATGAATATACTAAATAAATTAATATGTCAAAACGGCGTTAACAACTCGTGGATATATCCGTAATTAACGAATATATCAGCATGACTATTTAATCTAACGGTATATTTATTTATTTATTTTCTAAAATCTAAATAATATGCACACACAAGTAAAAGGTTTTAGAAAAATAAATTGTGGTCTACATTGATAAAAAAGTTTACTTTATATTTAAATCTTTTTTTTTGTATTGGTATTGTTTATCAAAAGGGACATGAAAATCACATAAATTGGCCTATGCGTATATTATGATCAGTTTTAGTAACTTTTGTAACTGTTCTTCTTGATGTATTTATAGTATGTATTATGTCTTACTTAATGTATAAATTAATTCTTTATTTAGAGCATAAAACATGTATTTTGATTTGTATTTCATTAAAAAAAGAAATATTGTTTGACATATTTTATAAATTAAATAGTATTGTGGGTTTAAGAGAAATAATTTTTTGTACCACGTCTTAATACCCTTTCGAGCTATCCATCCACATGTTTACTCTAAGGAATAAAGTAAAATTTATAAGAAATGTACCCAAATTTGCGTGGAGGGAGATTGAGAGATATGTAAGAGAAATATTCCCTCAATATACTCTCCTGGGATTCCAAATTCAGATCTCACCTTCACTTAGAGTCCAGTTATAGTCCAATTATTGTGATAGTAACGCGTTAGATCAGGGGTCGACAACCGCTCGATTGCGCGGAAATTTTCAATCGATCGTAATAAAACTACATCATCATTAAAAATTGATCTTTTGAGTAGTCTAAGCTTTCAAATATATCAAGTACTTTCAAATAATATTAAAGGTGTGACCCAAATTATCTTGATTAGCAATAATAAGTAATGTTATAAAAATATAATTAGTTGGATTTGAAAATTTAAATATAATTAATTCTATTTTTTTTTCTAAATAAGTGGGGCCACAAATATTTGAAAAAAAAAAGATTGAATTTAGGGAATATATAAATAAAATATATTTTTTTTAAAAAAGTAGCGTAAAAACTATGGATGATCACGGGATCTTTGATAGGTTATAAAAGTTTGTCAACTCCTAACTTAAGAGCATTCAATCACTGAAGTGGGTGGTATATATTTTAAAATTCTAATTTTATATTATTTGTTCAGTTTGTAAAACCATCGGGTCATGTTTCCACAAGATTCATTAAATTATATTTTATTGTGATCTAGTATAGTGTTATACAGGGATGTTAACAGTAATCCCTACAGTATAATCCATCTTGTTTTAAATTTCGATATATTTATGTGAAACTATAATAAATTATATCAGGTTCAGGTAGGACAACCTTGACAAGCCAACTCTCTGGTAGGATGACATTTTAAAGTGATGACTCAATTTGTAGGAACGTATACAGAACAAGGCAGAGAGAAAGAGAGAGAGAGAGAGTCCAATTAGTGCCAATCTATCTTCCTTTCAAGGATCTTAAATGTGAAGAGGAATACGTCATCACAATCTGTATAGTTTGGAGTGGTAGATGATGATACTTATGGCATACACACAAACACACACACACACACATATATATATAGTCATCGCCACGTCTTACTACCTGTTAAGGTTATAAGCATATATAATAATTACTCCAATGGGGTAAGGATGAGGAAGGAATCATCTCAATAGGTAATATACCCGCGTTTGCGTGAAGGAGAAAAAAAACTCAGTAGACACGGCCAGAATTCCAACCATGATTTTTCTATCATCAAAAGGCCAGTTCAACTCTAACATGATGCCTTAGAACAGGGGTCTTCAAACTTTTTTGTCCAAGCGCCAAAGTTTCTGTCTCCTGTTGGCTCACAGGCCTGACACTGTACCAACAATATTAATATTGAATATATATTAAAATATCCGTTTTAGATCTTTCTTATAGACTTATACTCACACTAGGGATTAGGATTTCTTGAGAAGGTATCATAGCAGAAGGTAGAGTGATTTGTCTTTTCTACTAGAGGTGTCATTTGCCGGTTCAAAGTATATTTGTTTAAGAACTTAATACTTTTCTTCACGCAAAAAGCAAAACTCATTTATAAAATCACGTAAAATACGTATTTAATTTATTAGTTGACCATGTAATATATCTATCTGTATTTGTCATTTTTGGTCTCGTGGTCTAACGCGCTACCCTCGCAGCATACTAGACTGCCAATGACGGGGAGGTCGAGGTTCGAATCTCAGTTAGGTTTAATGAGGTTTTTTTTCAAAAAGTGTTTTACACTCTCCCTCTTTGCAAGTGCGAGTACACTTCCTCTGAGTATAACCTTCCTAATCGCAAAAACCATTAGTACAATTAGTACATAATTATGGTAACCCGAACGAGTAGTAAGACACGATGCTAAAAGAATAAATAATACAATATAAATATTGTAAGCTATAAACTACTAATATTTGTGAAAAATAGCTATTTTTACAGTCAACACTAATAGTGTGTCCTCTAAGAATAATAGTAATAATAATGATAGTTTTTGTTTTATAACAACTATTGTTACTTTTTGGAGGGAAATGTTTCTGATATTATTACTCATACCCTCATATTTTACATTAATGGGTTTGGGATGTAGCAGACGGGATTTAGAGGAAACGTACTCGAATTTGCCTTAAGGGAGAGTGGAAAACCCTCGGTACATCTGGCCTGTATTCAAGCATTAGATCTTTCCATTTTTGGCAAATCAGTCAAACTGGTATGTTGATTCAGCCAGTGTGTGCACCAATGCAAGTGCCACTATTAATAATTTATCAAGCCCTAGTGTCCTTTTGCAGCTTAATATAATTATCTAATAACATTTAACGGGTTCATTTTTTCTGGGTCAGAATCACCAACCCTACTTGTATATTAATTAATATACTCGTAATTTTTTTTAAACTAGTGAAAAAATATTAAAATTTTGATTTATTTTCCTACTGGTTGGATTGGTTGTATTGATAGTGAGCTTAGTACCAAAACAATACTAACCCAATACATCTAGGGTAAGTTTTATCACAGTTTTTATCTGCATATTTACACGGGAAATTCCTAGTAAAAATCCTTAAAATACCCTCTTAATCCTGTTAGGCCAGTAATTACAATGCTGCAACTAGATTACCAATCTTATATATAAAATTCTCGTGTCACAATGTTCGTTCCCGTACTCCTCCGAAACGGCTTGACCGATTCTCATGAAATTTTGTGAGCATATTGAGTAGGTCTGAGAATCGGCCAACATCTATTTTTCATACCCCTTAGTGATAAGGGTTGTCCACCCTTAACATTTTTCTATAATTTTTAGACATTTTTTTAATATCTTTATATAATTCTTATACCAGTGTGTAACGGGCAGCGTGGGGG
>CABFVX010000238.1:109766-125332 GCA_902151425.1 Timema shepardi | reverse complement strand
GGGGTTGGGTAGTTCAGATTTAAATCCTTGATAGGTGTACTAGATTTCCTCCTAAATATTCTCTCTTTCATTTCACGCAAATGTGAGTAGATTTTTGATAAATTAAACCTTCCTCATCCCTACCATATTAGTGTAAATATGAGGAGGCCTGGACGAGGAGGGAAAGAAGGAATGCCAAAAAACTGTTTTGTCTTTTGGTTGAACCTTTTAACCTATAAGTGAGTAATGAAAATTTTATATATCTAGCTATATTTTTAGAACTTATAATGGCTCTTAGCGACTTGATATATTTAAGGAGGAAATTCAATAAAATTCGTTTGGAATTATAAACAATAGTTATAATAGTTATTTTTTTAAACTAGCTACTGGGAAAATCGACCGAGACCAAACCCTGGCCTTCCCAATTTAAATTAGCCACAAAATTAATTTTAAGATAAACACAAACCTAGTGAATTAATAATTATTTAAAATTTTAGTACAAACAAGTGTCTAGAAATTCGTTAGTATATACAATATACTATTGGTAGTAAATTAGATTACTCAGAATATATAAAAAAATGAATACATATTTTAAATATTCATTATTAAGAATTAATTAAAATTCAGAAGAGTAAAATAGTTGTGTACTTATAGTTCATATTTTGTTTATCGATTTATTTTAATTTTATGCATTGAATCCCAGTTATTTACTTATAGCTTTATTATGTTTGTATTTTTGAAATGCTTTAATTTGTCATAGAAATTAAAATATTATTAACTATTTTATGAAACTTACTTTTAATTAGAGATAAACAAATCAAGTCCGTAAAGTTTATATTTACATTCAGTAAACCATATTAGAAGAGTAATACAAATATTTAAATCATTTTAATCAATTTATCAACAGGTAGTTTATAAAGTGCTGAACGCTATAATTTATTACTACGATGGTTAAAGCTATAAATTTTGTTTTGAAGTCTCCACAGAATTGCGAGCTGTAGAAACAATATCACAGTGTGTACAGTGAATAAGGTAAGTGGATTACTCGCTATATTTTATAAGATATATAGGTACCAATATTATTTTATCATGAAACTCTAGGAATAAAGGCGTTACCAAATCTGGCACAAGACTCATTAATAAAAGTCCAAACAAAATTTCTTGAGGGAAGATCTTCTTTACTCCGGTTACCTTCTTAAATAATCCACTTGTTACGAGATGATAAAATATTACTTCGTGAATCCAAGCGCTCTTACCTAACTAGCACTTGTCTAACACTTATAACTGGAAAATATATAGTTTAAAGAAATATATATTATTTATTTTATTCTGAAAATTTAAAACTGACACCTGGGCATTGGAATAGAACCTGGGACCTTTGACTTAGTACGACAATACTCTAACCACTGGGATATCTAGGAATAATCTCGTGTTCAGGGTCGTTCTTTACTCATATTTTAAGGCAAGGTCTATGATGGACGGGCGAAAATCGTCGACTAAAAATTTGTAAATGTGTTAAAAACATGTTCACTTTAAATATTCAGTTGAAACTGCCTTAAACGCAAATGATAAAAACTGCTCAAATTGAAAATGTAAAGCAATTTAACACGAAATTTGACAATCCTTTAGTCTGACAAGTTTCAGAAACATTGGTTGAGTACCTGAACTCATTGCACCTCTGTAGCCTATAAAGTTACAACCAACACACGCCATTAATAAAAGTTTATTCTATTGTGGGAGCTGGCAAACTCAAATTTGCCTAAATGTATGGCCAATTCGCCACATCAGGCCTAAAGTCACACATAATTCAAAAGGTATAAGTTCCACCTACCTCCCACTAATTGATTTATTTTGGTTCTTGTTTACATATAAATAATGTTTTATTCCAATAAAATTTATACTGATGACTTTTTCAATCGCGTCTTACTACCCCTTTGGGTTTTATACCTAAGCTGAACTGGCAAACGTATCGTAAGCCAGAACACCTAATTATAATAATAGTATAAATATTTATAGTTCTTTAAATAAATAATTATTTATACAGTATGTGAATAAAACAAAAATTATTTGATTTTCTTACTAAAATAAAATATTTATAATAATTTGATATGATATTTTTGAGAATTTACAAAAAATGTTTTTTTAAATAAAGTCACAAATAGATTTAAACCATCAGTAAAACGTTTAAATATTTTATTAACAGATTTGAAATTTCTCTCTAAACATGACATTTTTATACATCAATAATTTGTATAACATATACTAAAATGTATTTTAATAATGACTAGTGATTAAATGACGTCTATAGCGTAAGCGGGTAAGTAAAATAAAATATATGACATTCAATATCATAAATAAAACAAAGAGATTCACTTTCTCCACTACTTTATATTCTAGCCTTACAGCATAATCTTAGCGTAATGCAAGACACTAAGGAAGGCTTGACACTAAACAGTATAATGTAGTTATTAGCCTAATAGGGTACTCATGTGATTTAGCTCTGTAAGGTAATACAAGTAAGAAAGTTGTTGCAAGAACTTCAAAATTTTATCAAAGGCTTGTATTGAAATAGGTTCAGAAGCAAACGCTGGAAATACTAAGTATATTACTTCACAGAGGGCACAAATTGTGGATGACAATTTAACGATTAAAGAGGACAACATAAAAGTATACATGGTTAATGAGTTTGAATATTTATGCACAATTTTAACTAGGAATAACAATATTAGAATAGAAATTAGGTAAATAATACAGTTGGGAAATCCATGCCATTACTTGATCTGTAAGTTGATAACATCTCGCCTGCTATCAACACTTAGAATATACAAAACAATAATTCTACCGGTTGTTCTTTATGACTGTGAAACATGGTCTCTTACTTTATATGACAATAGGGAACTTAGTATATTCGAGAACAAGGGGTTTATTAATATATTTGGTCCAAAAAAAGATGAAAATACTGGAGAGTTGAGGAGGTTACATAATGATGAGTTACGTACAATGTAATCATTATAAAACATTGTTATGATAGTCAAATCTCGCTGATTACGGTGGGCAGGACGAGCAACGCTAATGGAAGAAAAATAACCGTGTTCAGGGCACTGACTGGCCAACCCAATATAACGAGACCATTGGAAAGAACTAGAAGCAGATGGAGGTTAACATTAGAATGAAAAAAAGGAGGGGGGTTTATTGTGCTGACCATATTGCAACATTTATTCGCAAATTTTAGCACCACACCTTCATAATTACTATTTTCACATCATATCCTTGCGGCTATGAGGTGTAACCCATCGTTCTGTTCCCACGGAGCGGCTAAATGTCTTCATATATGGCGACCAAACTAGAGACTGCATCTATCACGGTAAAATATTATAAGTGCTTAGAATTGTTTTTAATATATATTAGATAATTACAAAACCTAGTATAAAAAATTATATTTCGTTTAGTAAGGCCCAAACTCTACCCTGTTTCATAACACAGACCTTTAGTTGACCTTCCTAAATCCATTGAGTCACTAGGGGGGTGGGGTTATAGCTAGTATGCATTCCCGACTCTTGTATTCGTATCAGTGCAGTCAGATAGCATTTTCCTCTAGAATCGTATTACCTCTGCGGCATTGCGCCTTCATCTAGTTCTTTATTTACATCTAAATGTATTCTGCGCATGCGCCAATCATCTGCTACAACCCATCCAGCGGCAAGATGCCCCAACACAGCTTGTAAGAAAGAGGAAAGGGGATATAATCATTTTTCTTGACCACCTCCGTATAAATATTTGAGTGTTTGTATAGATAGCCCACACCTGCTTGTCTTCACACGAGGGAATTTGAGAGAACGAGGAAGACAGAAACAGAACAACCAGAGGGGCTATTGGTTAGTTTATTCATATTTTATTTATTCCTTTAAAGTGCTCGTCACATATAAATACCAATGAGGCTAGAGGCTAAATGAAGCGGTATCCACATAACCCTAAAACAACATTCTTTGCTGTATTTTTCAATTGCACCTTACTATCCAACCAGGCTATCCGATTTTAACTACGCCATTAGGGTTAGGATGTGTAACGTAAATTCGAGAGAAGATAATATGACCACATTTTGGGAGAGGAATAATTGGAAACCATTTGAACTAAATACAACTCTCCGAGCACCCGGAATAAATTCGAAACTTGACCTCCTCGTAAAACCAGACTAGATGAGCTTAAAGTTTAGTCCACTTGACATCGATACTAAGCCCTGTTTATGATAGGAAGGATGGTCTGAATTCTACTATACAATAGGTTTAGTAGATAAAAACGCCTTTCAGACGTTTCATCTTACCATGAACAGGGTGTAGTAGAGAAACATATTGTCAGGTGTAATTTAAATCAAGTCATTTAATGAAATTTTAGAGTTGAGCTTGAAACTTGCTGTAAAATACCTGAAAATATCCTAAAAACCTTGTCAAATGAACTATTTCTATTGATTAATTTCGATCACAAACCGATACGTGATGGTATGATTCAATTAGGTGAAGAATGACAGCTTGGTTACGGGAATTGGACCCGGATGGCCCTGGATGCAAGACGAACCAGGATGGCTTGGTGGTAGAGCAATGGCTCACCAAGTCAAAGGTCCTCGGTTAGAATCCCGTGTCCAGGTTGTCACTTTTCACTTAATTGAACTATTTTTAGTTATTCATTGATTTGAATATTTTCTTAATACAAAATTCCATATGTTTGACAGGTTTTCCATTTTTACAATCACTCAATAAGGTAGTAATTAAATATGATAAAAAAATAGTTTTTGTACAATTGACTAGTGTGGGGTGTTTCAGCCTGAATCTAATGTAAAAAATCATGTAATCATCACACAATCAAATATTTCAAAGATAAAAAGTGTAGGGAGATAAGAAATTATTCAAATCAGTGTTCTAAATTGCGGGTTACACAGTCATGTTTTGCTAACGCCACTTGTTACTGGCATACCAACATGACAGTGTAAACCTCTACTTGTATACAAATGATAGAGTTTGCATAATGCATGTTCTGCATGCACGAATATTCAAACACTCAAATAACCTGGCGCCACCTGGATTCGGTGCGCCAGTCCCAGCTCTCAGATAACAGTTACGGTCATTGTTGTGTATACATGGAATAAACTCAACAGTCCCGCAAGTAAATATTTGCACGGTATTAAAATATGTGTATAGACCTTAACTTGCATGCCAGTTGGACTGGCATGGCTATGACGCAAGCTAAACATGACAGCGTATACAGGCCTGAGGCTATATCTTCAGTTCAACTTTTCTTCTATAGAAAGGTCAAATATTTCAATCTTGCAATTTAATAAATCAAATTAACAAATATTGCAGTATTTCTTTAGATTTTAGGAAAATCCTTGCGGTGCAGCCCAATTTTTCCCAGAAACAAAAAAAAAACGGTATTTTTCAGATGCGTGAAAACCGTGTTAGAGGTGAATATAACCATTTGACTTACATGAACACGATACAAAGCTTTCTTCTTGCTCTTCTAAAGGTAGGGCTTTCCTCAACTAATTAAAAATAATATCTGATACAAACTTACACCCGGTATCCTCCTCAGTTCCAAACAAACTATTAAAAATAAGTAAGAGTTTAACTTCTTTTTTTTTTCAGGTGTAGTACGTAGATAAATATTTGTGAAACTAAAGCGTTGACAGTGTTGCAACGAGTCGTGAAGAGACCCCCACCTCTCCCCTGTGTTGCCACGTGTACCCCTGCCATCAACGTGGTAAACATCAATCACCGTAGAAAGAGAGGGTACGAACCTTGTATTCGATCGTCTTGCCAGTGACACCTCATGAATAATGAGGTAGCGGGGGTGAGATGTCCCCACCAACAAAAACACCTCCGAACAACGAGACTTGCTATACCTACCAACTTTCATCGTAGTTAACATCAACCAACCTATCATCTTAGTCACGACAAAAATATTAGTCGGACAAAGTTTATGTGGCAATGCCCGCTTTATTAATAGTGGGTTAATGTAAATTCATACATTTTCCGATAAATAAAATAGTATAGTATTAACTTGGCCCTACAGCGAGCTCTAAATGATCAACAAAATTCAGCGGCATCAGCTTGGCACTCAGTGCGAGTTGAACAAAGTTTTCAGCATTGTCAGCTCTACTTGATAGCATATGTTCAGGATACCAAATAATATTTCAAAACTAAGCTACTTCACCAGTGCTCATATGATTTTTAGGTTCGGTTCTTGTTTTTCTGCGGCAAATTTTGTTGTCGTAAGAAGATTTGAAATAGCTCGTTAAATGTAAGACGTGTGCTTTGATGTATTGAATTGAGCCGTAACACATCCCCTATAATATGAAAACCTAGACCGTGAAGCTACTCTAAAATATATGTCCAGACTCTAAAAAATAAGACAGGTGTATTGTCACTTGTTTATAGTTTGAGTTTGTAACGGTCGTGGATTTCTATTACCCTATGTAACTGTCCAGGGCTTGTGACGGGGTTAGTGTGGAATGACGTAGACGCTGACAGACCTTGTAAAGGAGGTGTTTATTTTACAAAAACTAGATGTGATGTCTTAAAATACAGAGCTCGAAAAACAGAGATCCACGTCGTCGAGCTGGATATTGACTCCGTTCGTTTGCTATACCTGGATACTGCCCTAACCACGTAACCGATAAACTAGTAGTCGTTCCTCAACAGCAGTTCACACACAAGTCCGTCTTGCACTCTTATAAGGAAATACAAGACGGTTGCTATCAACGAGACTCGAACCCGCGAGTATAACATATAAACGTTGCTAACCCGTCACGGACGCATGTAGCCACGGACCCATGGTCCAAAAACAAACGCGAGACAATACTGTTCAGAGAATAAAGAGACCTCCTTTTCTTCAACCTGTATTAAATAAAACGTTTGACCCTAGTTCTTGAGACATGTGCCGACTAAGGGTTTTTGCAACTGATACACTTGAACAAAGCGGCTGTGATCCATTCTCATGTTAAGAAATTTGATCACTGATCCAACTCGATCCGGCGGATTATTTATACATAGTTTTTTTGTTTACTTGATTATTACATTGTAACACTCAGCTCTTACAAGTTGCAAGGCATCAACGCCTTACTGTGAATTCACACGTTCACCGAAAAAAAAACAAGAGCATAGCGAAAACATAATAACGAGACGAGCTCTAAGCCAATCACAAGATTTCAGCCTCATCGGTGTGGTCTGTTCAGCCTGTCATGAAATAATTTCATTTGTCCTTTTTCTGCGCTACATCAACTTGGGATACCCAATAGACTCAATCAGCGCGCATGCGCCTAAACCAACCAACCTCATCAGAGCGCATGCGCCTACAAATTGAGATACAAGCAGACAATAATATATAGAGTTGTTAAATTATTTGAAATAACTCTTTAATGAAAAGCGTTTGTATTGTTCTTGTCTATTGATTTTTTACAAGACACAAACCTGGTGACCTGGTGGTCTAGGGGTAAGGTGTCAGACTTTTATGCTGGCGTCCGGGGTTCAATCCTCGGTCCAGGCAAAGATTTATCTGATTACCAAACCCTTCCTTCACCTCTGACAAGACATCTTGTGAATGTGGGGAATGCCAGGTCTCCACTGTGGTTCGGATTCCACGTTAAACTGTAGGTCCTTCATTTCATCTCCCATTCACCCTACCATTGCACATTAGCGTAAGTGCGTATAACCCGAACGGGTAGTAAGACGTGGTTCTAATAATAATAATAATAATACAAGACACAACACAATATTTTGAAAACATATATCTTGATACTAATCTTATAGGTCTATAGATTTATTTCTATACAGTATAAAATTAAAATAATGTTGGTAATCAACTGTTTCTAGTTGTTGCCGGAGAGAATCATGGATTTAAATATATTTCTGATAGAGTGTGAATATCCGCGCCACTTAACGTGTGAATCAAACCTTTGGATGTAAGATATAAGAGCGGATGCGACCTTATTTACAGGTCAAAAGCGTGAAAATTATCAGTGTGTTAGAAGAAACAAAGCGGATAGCTCTTCGCAAGATTTGATAACATTGAGAGCTTTAATTCTTTTTCGCTTAGAACGTGAAACCTTTTCGTTAGGAGTAGTATCACTGGAACCTTATATTAATGTTAGCCTCCTTTAGTCTGTTTGGTTTGCCGTTGATGGGAGGCAAGGTTTTCGAGTCATACTAAGGATGACTTTACCCTAAACGGTTTCCTGATCTCCCTCCATGCATATGCGGGTACATTTTCTAAATTATAATTTTCTCATTCTTCTCAAATAGCTTAATTAAAATGCTTATATCTTGGCTGGGTATTAAGACGTGAGGGAAACAAAATGTGTTTGACTTAAATTAACTTAAATTGTCCAAACATGATTTATCCTAAGCTGAGCTGAGTTAACTTAACCTAACCTAATCTAAACTAGTGTGGGATCTATTCTTGCCCTCTACAATGGCTGTGGTTCTCAATGCCACATCACTTAAAAATGTTTACAACATTAATTCATGGCTTTTTGACACGTCATGTAAACAGACAACTTACAAACTAATCCATCTCAGGACAAAACACCCTATACTAAACATTAAACTCTTACACCAGAAACTGTCATGTGTCGAACCAAGATATCCAATACTTGTATTCATCTATAGCCTGTCAACCTCAAGGCGAGCATAGTTTTCATAAACTTAAAGTTTTGATGAGTGCTCTAATGTCATACAATTATTTTTAAAGTTAATAAAAAAATTATTTTAATATTAATGTACAAAATGTTTTTTTCAAAAAAAAAAATTGTATAGTGTAGCTCAAATTTGGTATTAATTTTTATTTTAGAAATTTTCCCTTTTGATAAGCATAAAAACTTATTTAAATTTGGTTTAAATCGATTAAGGAATGTAGGCGTACATAATGAAACAATTATTATTATCATTAGAACCGCGTCCTACTACCCGTTCAGGTTATACACACTTACGCTAATGTGTAATGGTAGGGTGATTGTGAGATGAAATGGAGGACCTACAGTTTAACGTGGAATCCGAACCACGGTGGAGGCCTGGAATTCCTCACATTCACAAGATGTCTTGTCAGAGGTGAAGGAAGGGTTTGGTAATGATACAAATAGAAAATATTTTATATGTCATACTATCTTATCTAATTGATTGATAAATATTTAAAAAAAATACAGGAATAAAAATCAGAACTTTTCAAGATTGCTATCATTATTATTTGGCTTGGCCCCATACAATTTTAACTTAAAGTAATTGTGCAATTTTATTGAAAAGTGGACAACAATAGCTAAGTAGTCAAGCAATGTGTAAAACTTTCCTTTGATTTCACAACAGTATGGATAAAAAATATAAGTTTTCTCGCTTACTTATTTCTGTAATTACTACCCTCTAAGCAATAATCCTTTAAAGGCCCACCTCTAATTAATTAAATGTTATGAAGAAATTCTTACATTTTCAGATGTTGATAAACGATTTAATCAACAGTAGTTGGTCGGCAAATAAAGTCAACCCTTAGAGAAATATAGTATGATATTTAAATTCAATAAAAATACTATAGTATATCGGTAGTATTTGGCGGGTAGTCATAGCACCTAATTTATTATATAAGACGGGGTTTGATTTTGGCAACTGCAATCGTGATTTTTTTTTTTGTTAATATAAGATATAGTAGGTACAGTTACTTTTTAAAAAATAGCACTCCTCATTTTGATAGTTAAATCCTGATAGTCAAATAGTTAATTTTACTATTGGGCTGTAAAATATCACCACTAGAGATTGTTTGTACAAAATTTAAAGATCAAAGTAACTAAAAAATAACGTCAACAATGAAGATGAATTTATTTTTATTTATTGTGCTTTAAATAGAGTATGTTTTACATCCCATAAATATAAAACTAATAAGTTAAAAATAATAAATGAAAACGCCAAGACAATAAGGTCATATCCATATAATTTGTTATTCCTACTTGCTCAGCCAGCGATATATTTATTCATTTATACAACTATTTATTTCCTCTCTCCGAATGATAAATGGCATTCATTACTTTTTGTTGTAATTATTCACTCCTTTAATCATTTCTTAACAGAGCAATTTTCAGACTAACATTACTGCTAATGAATTCATTCCTTTGCTTGTTTAATTAAATGCGAGGTATGACAACTGTTAAGATATTAAAATAAAGTAATGTGCTTAAGATAGTAACAAATTATTGCTATAGTCCGTTCGTGGTAACTTGGTCCTTTTCTCATAGTTAAAGTGGGTGAAGGCCAAAGTTGTCCTTAACAGTAAGATTTTTTTAAATAAAAATGATTAGGGTAAATGAGAGAAACAATTATAAATAAAATGTGTCTTCACTTAAATTATTTAAAATTGGCACAAATAATAGTTATATATAGTTATTCATACATACGCTTGTATTTGAAGATACCTGATTTAAATCCCGTCTGGAGACATTTTTAAATGTCTCAGTCATAAGTGAATTGATTACAGATTTTAATGATATTTAATATTTTTAAATTGTAATAAGGATTACATAATTTGAAGAAATGTTACTTTTAAATCATGTATAGTGTATTTCTACTTAATTTTAATTCAATAAAATATTTGAGTATTTATCATAAATGTATTTTAAGAGGAAATATGTTTTTTCTGACAACCAGTCACCGGGTATGTTCCTTTTACCCAGCTATTACAAATTCTTCCCCTCTTTGCCATGCTCGTATGATTCCACATGTAGCAGGTAGGTCAGTCAGTTGCACCACACCTATTACAGCCAATTGAGAAAACAATAATGTTTAAAACTTAAGTTTGAGTTGTATTTTTAAAGTGTTCTTTGTGAGTATTTATAAATCGCTAATGCTTTAAATTTTAGAGTGGAAACATAAAACTTACTATACATAGAGGAGAAGGTGGTATTATGGAACCCACAGCTATTATAGAATCCCTCCATTTTAGACTGATAATAGAGGCAAACTCTAGCTGATTGTTGCCGAACTGCACTGTGCAGCCATTCATAGCAAGAGGAGGACACCTTTCACTTCAGTTATGCGGTTGCGCTCAGTGAAACAGGTCTTTTGTGGTTTACGCAATTCCAAAGTTTTGAATGTTAAGTGAAATTAATTATTTATAAAATATAAACCATCTAGTTGTAGGTTCACTGGTGCATGTGTCCCGTTCTAGAGGCCTAGGGGTACATGTTAATTTGTTTAATGTTCACGTTTTTAAAGTTTGGTGTCAACAGAAATTAAGTAAATCCAAGATGGCGATGCTTGCAATGCCGACCCCATTGGTGCTTTTAATATGGAACCTAACTCCTCTGGGGTTCTGTATTACCCACAAATTCAAATCATGGAATATTTTTTGTAAAAGTAGATGGTATATTAATAAAAAAAAAGAAATAAAATGAAAAAATTATAAATAGATATATACAGATAAGTAGATCTAGCTAAATTCTTAAGTTATTTTGGCTAAAAAAAACTGTTCTAGATGGATAAAAGTGTTCTTTCAAACTAATTTTTTTAATTTTCAGATGTATAGAGCCCAGCTGAACAGGCTAAATAAAAATATGTAACCTAGCTACTCTGGGGTTCTGTATTACCTACAAATTCAAACCATGGAATAATTTTTGTAAAAGTATGTGGTATATGAATTTAAAAAAAGAAATAAAATGAAAAATTATAAATATATAAGTAGATCTAGCTAAATTCTGAAGTGTTTTTGGCTAAAAAAAAACTTTTGTAGATACATAAAAGTGTTCTTTCAAATTGATTTTTTAAATTTTCAGATGCCTAGAGCCCATCTGAACAGGTCAAATAAAAACCCCAAGAGTCAAACATGGAGCCAGGAGAAAATGGCAGAAGCAGTGATTATGGTAAGGAACAAGAAAATAGGGCTGAAGAAAGTGGCAAAATTTTATGAGGTGCCAAAAACTACTTTGCAAACTCTCTCTTTGCAAGCAGACATTCGTCCGGAGCAATTTGTGAAAAAGACATTAGGTATAAAGCCAATTATTCCTGATAATATCGAAAAAGAGCTGGTGGAATATATATTGTTGATGGAGGCCATATTTTATGGACTCACAAGATTAGATTTGAGGAGAATGGCGTTCCAGCTAGCTGTGCGTAACAACATTTCAAACCATTTTAAAAATGTAGTTGCAGGAAAGTCTTGGCTAGATCATTTTTTGAGCCACCATAAACAACGGCTGTCTCTAAGAAAACCCACAGGATTGTCATACGCCCACGCATAAGGCTTCTCCAAAGAGATGGTTCTGTCATTTTTTGACCTCCTAGAATCAGAGTATGAGAAACACTGATACGAGGCTGACAGAATCTGGAAGGTTGACGAAACGGGGCTCAGTGTCGTGCAGACCAAGGTGCCACAAGTTATTGCGTTGAAAGGGATGTGACAAATTGGTGCTTTGACTGTGGCAGAACGTGGATCCCTGGTAACAGTGATTTGTGCTATGAGTGCTGGGGGATCTTTCCTGCCTCCAATGATAATTTTTCCTCGGAAATATATGTCCGACCAATTGATGAGAGGTGCTCCACCAGGGGCCATTGGTAGATCCCATCCCTCAGGATTGGTTCAGGCTAATTTGTTCACGCAATGGTTCGAACATTTCCTAGCTAAGACGAAACCTACCGTAGCATCGCCCGTTTTGCTTATTATAGATGGGTATTATTCCCACACTAGGAATATGGATGTAATTGAATTAGTGAGGAAGAACCACGCTACAATAATTTCTTTACCGCCTCACACAAGATACAAACTATAACCACTATATAAAACATTAATGGGACCACTCAAGACGTACTACAGCGCGGCAATACGTCAACACAAGATTCACGAAGAAAAACGTCTCACGCCCTACAACATCGCAGGAATTTTAGGAACTGCTTATCTACAGTGCATCAATGGTTAATATGCCGTGGATGGCTTCAGAGCCACTGGCATCTGGCCATATAATAAACACGTTTTTACAGATGCTGATTTCATTGCTGCAAATCAAGCTGCTATTGAGAATGCACTAACTAGTGTCATGATGCCGAAAACACCAGGGTCATCCTCAATTTATGTCACTCCACAACGTCAAAGTACTCCAAGCCTTACACCAACAACCCCAACCACTATTTCACGTCCTGGAAGTTCAGGAGGGGCGTCATCTGTTTCTCCAAGGGATATTGTGCCAATTCCTCAGCCAAACAAGAAAATATCAAACACAGGCAGGAAACCGAGCTCTTCTAACTTGATTACAGGCTCTCCCTACAAGACAAATTTGGAAGCGTCCATGGCAAAACCTACAGATACAACTGGGGGGAAAGTTTTAGTCGTGGCAGGGGATATAGAAGAGGAGCAACATTGACTTTTGTGTGAAAATATCAACCTTTAACTTCCTGTGTCAAAAGACCAACAAGAGGCAAAACACCCAAGGCAAAGCGACAACGTATCAGCAGCAGTTCAAGTGATGATGGCTCGATTGACATCCCCTCGTCTGCTGACTCTCCTTTCGACATGCCCGACGAGGAGACGCCCCCTTCTAAAGATTACACTGCTTGTCTGTTTTGTGATGGGTTGTTTGCAGATGATGCTCATGGGGAGGTGTGGGTGCAATGCCTAATATGTGCTATGTGGGCACACAAAGATTGCGCTGATGTTGAAAAGGAGCATTACATTTGCGATTTTTGTAAATAGTTAGCTTCTTCACTGTTCATTTATCTTTTTTTTTATGAAAGCATTTTTTTCGATAAAATACATGGAAGTAAATGATTTTGCGACTAATTAACTTTTTTGTACTTTTTCATTTGTTTTTTGATTAACTAAAGCATTATTTAAAACATACAGTGGGGTTCCATATTACCATCCGGCATCCCAAAACAACTTTTTGACTTTTTTTTACAAAGGCCTTCAAATCCATATTTATAGTTATTATAGCGAAAAATACAATTAGAAAAATTGAGTTTAATAGTGACCAGTACTTTAAGCACAAAAATGTGGGCGTAGTTATGATACCTTGTTTACAATTCACTATAATGAAAATGGGGTTCCATAATACCACCTTCTCCTTTGCGAGTGATTAAATCTGTTTTCTGTTAGTTGCCCTCAACTCTCAAACCCTTTCTCTACTCCTACCCCTCATATTTCCCTGCACGCTGTAAACATTCTTAGAACCCTCACATCCCCCCACCCCCTTACCTTGCTCAACTTTCTTCCCGCTTGAGGAATGAGCTCTAACTTAGATTAATAATAATGGAATTTAATATTGGCTCACGTATGTACCTTGTTCAACATCGTCTACCTTCCTTTAAGACACACAAAAAAAAGAAAAAAAAGATAGAAGATGAGAGTTATTGTAAAATAAAAGGGACAGTAAAAATTAAAAAGAAGAAGCTGGGTGGAGGGGGTGACCGTGAGGAGGGGTGCTTAATATACGTCAGCGTAAAATTGATTTTTTGTCATATATAATAGATGTTATAAATATTAATTTTAATATGTATAGGTAGTAGTAAATGCATGAAAAAGCTTAGATATTTTTTTTCGTGGAGATAGAATATTTTTAAAATATTTCCAATATTTAATCAAAGTGGCGGAATGTGACCATTAAAAATATTAATAAAAGCTTGTAAAAAATAAATAGAGTTAAAGTTAAATAAAGTTGAAGCTAATAATGGTTTCATTCGTTGTTCCTTTATAAATGTTATCAATAGGTATCTTAAATAAATCATAGCTCTCAAGCAGACTTAAATTAACACTATAGATAATATATATTGCCATAAAATATATTTAAGAGATTGTGTTGAAATACACTCATTATCAAATATTTATGGAAAAGTTAAATTAAGAAAATTATAAATAATTAATTACTTATATTATAATAAATACACTTTTGTTTAGTTATATGAAAAAATACCAAATTATTTTAAAAAAATTAACAATTTATTTTACCTTGATTTAAAAAAAAATCTTGGTAAGTAGACTTGCTATAATGATACAATTAAAAATATAAATATTTAAGCTCTCTGAAGAAATTGTATTATTTTCTATTTGATTTATATTCCTTATGCTCTTCTTTCTCATCGTTTAACTTTAACCCCCACTTTGCCGACGCTCCTTTAAACGAGAATTTAACTAACATCTACTTGTTAAAAGGGGTAAAAAAAAAGTTAAGTTGGTCTACCTTTTCTTTAAAACGTAACATTCCAGAAAAAACCGCTGATGAGAGCTATGCCTTGCAGTGCACACTTACAACTTTTTTTATAACATACCTATGCTAACTTTAAAACTGTTCTCTTAACACATATTTAATATAAAATAAAGTATTTTAAACTGATGAATCATGATATTTATGGCATTTTTGGATTTTAAAATCTAAGAGAGTATGTATAAAATCCTTCATGTGATGAACTAAATATTCTCGATGTTATAATAGGTTATCTATAGCTTAGAAAAAATTCTCACCCTCAGAGTTGGCCGAGTGGTCTAAGCCCTAAGATTGGAGTTATAATCCCAGGGAACCAGGTATTAGGGGGGAGTCCTCAAATAACTTTTTTCCATTCTCACTACACATGGGGGGG
>CABFVX010000238.1:70278-109535 GCA_902151425.1 Timema shepardi | reverse complement strand
TGATTTAGTTCAATTTCAAAGCTGATGAAATGTTTAGCGTCACTAATTGTGATTTGAAAACACTGTTACAAATTTTCCAAGGTACAACACCTTTAAAATAGACTCATTACGAAGGAATGAATAAAATGTCTTGAACGAACTAAAACAAATAGTGAAAATAAAAATAAATAAAAATGTAATATAATTGTTTGGAGAACATTTGCTGATACACCCATTAGTGCATATATGATTATGATATGAATCGATCGTAATTATATCTCTTATATTTCACAAGAGTAATTTCACTTCCGCATATATCATAACAAATGAATGTGCAAACGAATGTATAGTACAATCAAAAGTAAAACTTCCCCATACAAGTGCATTAATAATACTATAATTTAAACAGTAACATGAAAACTTAGTACAAACGTAAATGTTCTAACTAAATATCACATCAAAGAGAGGATTTGTGCTTTCACTACTAGATATAATATATATCAGTATATAATTTGAGGCGTGTTTAACTTATCGTGTATTGAAATATTGACTAAATATAACTCTTGTGTTGTTTGCAGTAGTGAGATACCTGTATAGTCATTACACTTATCAGATACTTTCGAAATAAATGATAGATTGCAACCAGGAGATGCACTTTCGTCATTACTTTTTAATCTTGCCTTAGAGTATTCTATTAGGGTAATGCAAGAGAGAAGGGAAGGGTTGACATTAAACGGTACAATGCAGCTATTGAGATACGTTGATGGTCTCGCTTTGTTGGTCAATAGTAAGGATATTGTTGCAAAAAACGCAGACATTTTATCAGAGGCTAGTAAGAAAATGATTAAAATACTAAGTATATGATCACATAGAGAACACAGATTGGGGACGATCATTTTAAAGATTACTGCGAGCAACATATCATTTGACAGGGTTGATGAGTTTAAATATTTAAGAACAATTTTAACTAGCAATAACGATATTAATTTGGAAATTAGGAAAATAATACAGTCGGGAAATTCTTGCTATTATTCAGTCAGTAAGTTGTTAACATCTCACCTGCTGCGAAGGAATGTAAAACTCAGAACATACACAACAATAATTTTACCAGTTATTATTTATGGGTGTGAAACTTGGTATCTTCCTTACATAGCGAAAATAAATTTAGGGTATTTTAAAACCAGGTGCTTAGGAATTTATTTGCTCCAAAAAGTTAAGAAATTATTAAAGAGTAGAGGAAGTTGCTTAATGATGAGTTACATACCCTGTACTAATCACAAGAATTGTTAGGATAATCAAGTCTCGTAGATTACGGTGAGCAAGACATGCAGCGTGAATGGGAGATTCTAGAACCTTGTTAAGGGGGCTACTGACTGGAAAACTCAATTGGAAGAGACCATTGGAAAGAAATAAACACTGATGGGAGGACAACATCAGAATATACCTGAAGGAGATAGGGTTTAAATGAGGTTGACTGGGTAAAATTCGCTCAAGGTAGGGAAGGTGGCGTAGTTTTGCAAGTGCAGCAATGAACTTTAAAGTTTATAATTCCATATATTCAATAAGTAAGGGTTGGTTTAATCCATTGCTTTTATTTGCCCTTGATTATTTGTAAAATGTTTTACTTTATGTATGCGCGCTTGAATATATTCAAAATGCGTAGCTTGTTTCTTCATAACATTTTGCTTTCAAGAAAACTTATAACCCGTCTTGATTATCGTATCCTTGCATCTTTAATATTAATTCATATTTTATACCTTTCGTTTAACCTGTAAGGTAGCAAGCTTACATTGTATATTTCCACCATGGTATAGTTTTTAACATAGGATAGTAGTGTAATCAATTAAGGTCAAGAGTAAATGGAGTGTAAAAACAAATTTACATTACATATACTTAAGCAATAAACATATAAAGCTATTTTATTGAAAATAACTTTGACAATTAAAATAATAATAAAAAAGTCTGTGAGGTAAATAATAGTAATAAAATATCGTTCAAACCGATACAAATATTTAGGGATGGCGTCAATTTATTTCTTAATTTATGAAAACACGCAATTTCCAAAATCATAGATGTTTTGGAATTTTTTTCTTAATATGTTATTTTCAAGTATTTAAATTAATTTAATTTAATTATATTTAATTTTCATGGAAAAATCAAGTTCAACAACATGTCTTACTTAAATTTTACCATATTACACGATATTAATATATATATAAATCAGATTTAAAAGAGGTACTGAACCAAAATATTAAATTAAATACTAAATATAAATCTTTGAAACATGCTTAATGGAAAGTTACTTTAAAAAGAGCATTATATTAAAAACTGAAGGTAAAAAACATATTTATATGAAAAAGTTTGTGTGGTATATTTTAGCTCATTATTTTAAAAAGTATAGGTCCGTATCTGTGGGTAAATTCATCAGATAATATAGTGTCTACTTTATCCTAATGAATAAAGCAGGAAACCACAATAGGGCATCTGGTTGCTAATGAAATTACTTTTCTAAGATACTTGTTAGGCGTGGGGCATGGATAGTATACCTATGATGTGTATTTTTTTAGAATAATTTGCAACTAAGTATATTACATTCCAATAATATTATAAATGAGCCTAATATCTAGAGCTTTGAGTTCTGAGCAATAAATCGAGATACTTTACCCATTTGTTTTTATTGATTATTGATTTTGTTACACCCTCTCTACGTCTCACAATACTACCCCAACCATTAAAAGGTAATAAAAGGGAGAGGATGTAAAATAACATACAAAAAAATGGAAATAGTAAAAATATGTAAATTCAACAAAGAGTAGTTTATTCAATTAATGACAATAGCGCAGATGACAATAAATGGTCTCATTATATCATAATGAGTTCTGTTGGAAATCATACTCGAAGTAAACAACTTTACAAAATTCAAGTTGCGCAAGTATTTTAACAAAAGGAAACATGATATCCATCACAATATTGATAGACCAGTCTATATGAGACAATACTACAGCGTATTTGTTTATATGCGATACAAAAATTATAAGGGCCTAATGGGCACCTTGATATGGTTCCAAAGGTTTCGTAATGCACAGAAAACGATATCTTATATATAAAGAAAATTAAATGTTGACGACTACATTACAGAGTTTACAAAACGTGAGGGTTCGACTACCAGACATAAGCCAAACTCCCACGGGACTACCCGATCTGACAGAGAATATGGGACACACAGTTCCCAAAATAAATAAACAAAACTTAGCTGTTCAAAAGGAACTTACGTTACAAAAGATTAAAGTTATCCTAATTCAAATTCCAAAAAAGTTACATCACGTTACGTTAATTCTAACCATAAATTCAAATACGAAAAGTTACTTTAAAAAAAACGGGAATACTCTACAATTCCAAACAAATAAATATTAACATGTCAACTTCTAATTAGCACGTAACTGAAAATATTTACGAGAATAAATACAAAAGTACACGTCCAGCGCCCGAGCGGCGACATTTTTAAGATATAGTATTTTAATTTAAATAGACGATTAAATAATAAATATGTTAAATTTTGAAACAGAATATTTTATGTTAGAAGATTATAGATAATAAAGAAGTTAGAGTTCATAACTCCACTCGTCTAAGCGACGAGTTTGATACATTTACAAGTCTTTCTCCAGCCATTGCCCAGCTCCATGACAATGATCTGTCGTTGATCGTCGATCGTAGAATAGTCAGTATTTGCATACTTGCATAGCCATTATATAGGGATTTCATTGTTATGATGGGGATACACAAACACACGCGGTGACGTCACGATGCCTGCAAAAAGCCACGTAGGCCATGTGGATGTTGTTGAAAGTTGTTCTTGCTCCATTGGAATATTAGTGAATATCTCCAATCACCCGATGTTTCGAAGGAGGTTCCTCTAGTATCCGCCAGAGGTCGGAAACATAGTTGTCTTCAAGTCGAAGTAGGTAGTCCTTGGTTCATTTCACGCTAGTACAGTCGGAGTGCCGGGACGCGTTTGTTGATACACCGGCCTTTCCTGCTCCAGTCGCCGGTCTTGGTTTACCGTGAGTCGTCCAGCCTAGCAGGATTCTATTGACAGCAGATTCATGTGGTAAGTACGTGGACAGAATATTCATTACATTGGTTTGGATTGAGTAGTGAAACATATTGTCCAGCATGGTTATATTATGTCTTCTTAGCCTACAAGAACTACAACAGCGAACAATACTATTGTAGGGATCCTAAATTTAATTGAATTTATTGGAGCGGGTAGTATGAATTGATGCGATACATCCATTAACGTCCGTAGTGGGCGTGGTCCCATTGGAACATTATACATCGTAATGTAACAATTTTACATACACTTTTTATGATTCAACTACATTTTGATACAATTTGTTGAGTAGTAGTATAGCTAGTGTATTGAGAGGGATTTTAAAAACGTTGATGATAAAAAAATAGCTATGATAAAAGAAGAAAGGAGCTTAAGAAAAGGCTTACAATAGTCTCTGATGCGATTCTCCGGATTGAGGGAGATATGACTTATTGATGAACGAAATATCCCGAGAACCGTTCTTATTTAGAATCACTGCGGATCCCAGGAGAAATCAAGGGGAATACTCCCAACATTGTTGCGAGATTATCAGACCCTACGTCCAGTTGTTCTGGTTCAACTGAAGCATTTTGCATTTAGTTTGGCTGTCGATTCTTCCGGCAGTTGCTTCCACGATAACTGTCGAATACGTGGACCAATTTTAACTATATTTGACAGGGTCATCCTTTTAACCTAGTCCAAACAAAGTATGGGCATAGTATTTATATTTATTTAACCCCCTTAAGCTGGCTGCCCCTTAAATAACTGTATGTTTGTTTGTTCCACGATAACGGTCGAAATGCATGGAGCAATTTTAACGGAATTTGGCACACACATTATTTTAACCTAGACCAAGCAACGTGCGCATGCGATTTTTCGACATGTTTATCATACAGTAAAGTGTGTACCTAAAAAAGAGAAAGAGAGTACCGAACTTTTAAGATGAAATATAGAAAACCCGCTTCAATTTCTGAATGGTCTAAAGCGTAACATTTATGTTAGACTGATATTCTGAAGACAGAGAGATAGGGGCTCAAATCACAGTTTTGTCTACCGAGGATTGTTTTACCTAAATGTTTTTCTAATCTCATTCCATGCAAATGCGGGTAGATTACCTCTAAAATTATTCCTTCCTCGTCTTTATCTCATTATATAATTATCATATATGCGGATAATCTGGACAGGTAGTAAGACGCGGCGATAAAAAAAAAATATATCGGTATGTGTCGAGTTGTATGGATACTAGGAATACATTATTACATTTTTGGGATTTAATTTTGCAATTCTGGTGGGTTAAGAAGTTATAGTAATAATTCTCTTATTTAAGTATTATTTACAAGTGTCACTCAAAATTACTCATTCATAACTTATTAATATTCAATAAGCTGACCCCTTAGTCTAGTGGTCATCCTTCCTGGCTACTGCTATAGTGATCACGGGTTCGATTCCAGGTGGTACCATAGGTCATTTTTCTCGAAGGTCTGCTATGGTCTGCTTAATTAGGCCTAAATTAGGTTCGAGACTTCTACTGTCAACATATAATCATCATTATCATCCCATAAGGTTGAAGTAAATGCACCTGTATGGTTCCCCAACCTTGTAATACGCGTACATATCCTTAACTGCCAGTAAAATACGAGTAATTTCTGACAAACTGGTATCGAAAGCAAACAAAATCTAAAACCTTCAATTTTTACTTTAATATTTGCAAATTCCACCAATCAATTATAAAGAGTGTTACCCAACAAATCTATAAGAGTGAAAAGTAATAGATAAAAATATTATATTTTGCATTATGAACCCATCTCACGGCCGATGAATCGGGAAATTATGCACACGATAATGCTCGTACCGAAGTGAAGGCATATTTATTATTTATTTGACAACAGTGAAATTGGGACCAGTTCGATATATAATTTTAGAGATGGGCCGAATAAAATATTTCTTGAACCATAATCTTAAATGTTCTTTCGAATTTCTCAAGTACTAGAATATTTTAAAAATATACAATTGTGGTTAGAGTGAAAATATATCGAATTGATTTTATTTTTAAATTTTGGTACCACCGTTTTGTTTGTCATGTCTATTACGTCGTAAACCACAAAGAGAAGCGTTTTTCAGTAAATTAATTATATTAATAAAAAAAATTTTTTTTGTGCTGTTGTGTTATTCTCTCAACTACAATATATCTTACCAATTGATTAAAATTGCTATATCAAAGTCAAGTTTTCATATTGTATCTGAAATACATTTTTTTAGAATTTAACAAATCTCAAATTTTTAAAATATTATTGGACTTTATGAATTAAGGATTTAAGAGTCCCATCCCTAGTTTTTTTCATTTCAAAATAATGAGTCTTTAATTTCGTGAAATTTTTAAAAATATGGTAAACCCGTCTCACTGCTCTCAATTTCACTGTTTTATAATGTTAAACACAAAAAATCGCCTCGTGAAGCGACACCTGGTCCAAGCTGTGTTACTTTTCTAAGCTAGGTGTTACTCTGGGGGTGGACAGAAGGAGGTGGGGGCGGGTGAAATGGGCTCGTAAGTAACAATATTCACTTACTTAAATCTAAGTAGGATATCATATGTTTTACTTATACCTGTAAACCGACACAATTTTCTTATCAACAGTAATATGGATAACATTTCCAGCACATTACCTGCAAAAAAAACCAAACAAAAACATTAGAAAATCATTTTAATTGTTAGGATTTACATTATGAACATATATAAAATTGTTTCTAAAATTTGTGGGGAGTGTGGGAAAGAGATAAAATTAGTTTGAAAAATGTTTCTATTTGACTTCTGAATTTGTTCTATCTAAAATGTTTATAACCTGCAGGGCTCTTATGGGATCAGAAGATTACATTTCGACAGGTCTGCTCAAGGAGAGCTTGTTTTGTTTCTGAAAAGATTTGGATGTTTTCCTCACAATTCGTTCAAAGGTAATACTTGGACAGCTCATTAATTAATAATTAGTATTTTTAAGTTAATGACATGAAGCACCTCCATTATAGAATATGAAAATACAGTAAAATAGAGCCAAATCCAATATCCGAATGGTCTAAGTAGTCACACTTATTTTAGACTGGCTTGTGGAAGACTAGGAAATCGGGGTTAAAATCATGGTCTGGTATACTGATAGTGGTTTTCCCTAAATGGTTTCCCACTCTCCTTCCATGCAAATTCGGGTATATTACATCTAAAATTATTCCTTCATCATCCTAGCCCACTAAAGTATTTTTTATATATGTATACAACCTGAAAATGTAGTAAAACGAGGTGATAAAAAATTAAAACAAAAAAAAAATATATATATCTATATTTATATATATATATATATATATATTAGAGCCCATGACTCAAGTTGAACGGCATCGAAAAGTTGCGTGCAATAGTTAATAATGCCCAAAATCAACTAATATCAATATCTAATCAACTCTGGCTTAGAATTCTTAAAAATCTACCTGGCTGGACACTCCCAGCAATGATTATATGAACAATGTTACATTTCTTAAGCCAAATAACAATATCATCTAAATTGAAGTAACTGTCGTTGACCGGAGTAACCATGCAGTTAATTTCTTGGCTATCCCGGGCTACGATTTTCTTTGCTTCAAACAAACAGAAAAGTTCTTCATTTTATTTCTTCCGAACCAGTTATTAACACATTTAAAGAAAATCCAATAAAAAATTTAAAATTCCAGCTTCCAGGTGCACACTTTCGTGCAAAGGAGCTACTAATATTTAAACTTCAGACCTTTGTGTTTGTTAGATATCATGCAATGCTCATAACAAACATACAAACAAACTTTTCATTTTATTAATATAGATTAAAAAACATGTGACTAGCTTAAATGTGTTTCCAATACTACCCACACCGGTGGGCACGTGTCTGGTCTGGTTTACTGCTGACAGGAGGTTGGAGTTCGAATCTCGGACATATGTGTTGAGTTTTCTAAATGCAAATGAGGATACACCTCCTCCAAACTCTACCTTTATCATCATTACCTTCATAGTGTAAATATTCGGATGACCCAAGCGAGTATATTAAGACGCGTAGAATGGAAAAAGGGGGGTAAATAAAAAGTGTCATTTTTAAGTTTGTTAGTAGGACAGGTCAAAGATAATTTAATGGTAAATCGTTCTCTAGTGCTGTTAGTTTAGTACAGCCTTTCCCAAATGGGGTTCCATGAGGTAAAATTAAGGGTTCTGCTTTTACTGCACAGCTTGTGTGTTAAGCTGCCTTTGCAATAAGTAATCCAGAACCTGCATCTAATCCACTCTGCTTAGTGGCGCAGATGTTCACACACTCGTGGAAATAATGGGAGTACTGTTTGTCCACAGAGCATTGAAACGTTCCATTACAATCAGCTCTGCCTTCAGCAAGACAAACTAATAGTAATATATAATATGATAACATAATTATCATTTAATTAAGAATAAAATCTCAACGTTTTTACCATTATTTGCATATATACAGAGCGGCTTCATTTATTTATGTCACATGAAAGAGGAAAAAACGTGTAGTTGCCTTTCCCCTAGAAAAATGTTACTTTCAATTTAAAGGTATTTGACCTTGATCCAAGAAAACTTTTCACACACGGTGCTTTTTAAAAAAATAAAAGATTGCCTTAAAAATATATAAGGGGGTCCACTATGTTGTACAAAATATAAAAGCGGCCCGTGACACCATGATGTCCAATAGGTACTCTTGATATAATTCGTAAACTCTATTTCACCCGCATACGTACAATAACAAGTTCATATGCTTGAAAACATTCCTCAAGGTTAATTACTGCCATTGTCCATAATGTTACTGTCTTAATCTATGAAATTCCCACTGCACAAAAAAAAAGTGGATGATAATTAATATCGGTTTAGTTTAAAAATTCCCTCCGGCGGTGATAATTATAAGGAACGTCATATTTCAGAACTCAGTCTTTTATCGAAACATTATTTTTTGCAAAAATGCTTTTTCTATGTAAAGACAAACCCCTTATATATGTTAGTTTTATTTGTGCCACCTTTAACTACACATTCAAGCCATCCTAATCTAGCCACACAGTTGTATTAGAAATTAGGAAGGTAGAACTAACAGGAAATATATATGACTGCGTCGAAGGTGAGTGTAAATATATTTTTTTAAACATCCGCAGTACACCCGACTGAGATCCAAACCCAGACCTTCCCCCCACCGGAAAATAACAACAGACTAACTTATAATGTAATACATGTTACCTATGAGCACTGATGCGATTAACGTATTATATGTCCAAATAAACATGTATTATATGGATAGTGACGTCATTTGAGATAATCAACATTTAATACCGATACGCTGAGCTGTAGAGCCTGTCTGTGAGCCAAACTTTCTTAATTGAACTTCTCTTTAGATAAATACTACCCAACGCAGAGGGAAAGTTTAATTAATATATTGTATACATAGAAGTATGAACAAAAATACGGTGAAAGTGGAAACTTGGTTGAAAGGACGTGTTGGATAATGAAGTGTTAGCGCTAGAAAATTAAATCGTGAGTTGAGTCAGAGGGTAGTTGGATAGGAGGGGTGTTCATTGAAAGTCGAACACAGAAAGCAACAACCATAAACACTGAAGAGTTGACTGAATCCTTACAAGAATGCATTATGTGGCGTAGAACTTTGTTTTCGTCTTGGATACACTCAACAAATCAAAAACAAATTGTATCAGGAAGGTAAGAATGTAATCTGTGAAAATAAATAGTGCGGCGCACCACTAAGAATTTTTATCTTTTATCTTAAAATAAGTACATTTACTAAAAAAGCTTACTATTTGCGTAAAAAAAATTGTTTCAGAAACACACTACCAAATATCATAAATGAAATACTTTATAATGTTACAGAAACATTGAGAAAATATCTCTGTCAACCAAATAGCATGATAGTAAATTTCATTTTTAATGATCGAAATATAAAAATATGATGTAATTTCGTATCTGAAATAATTGTGAAGATATGATCAAAATTGGAAATTATAGCTTGTGTAAAGTATACTCAGTCTTTTTTATGGGAAAATGATAGTCGCCATTTTGTTTATAATGTAAATATTGCCTAGATAAGATATTTAATCAGAATTGGCAAGAGATAAATTAGAGAATATTGATTCTCTCTCTTTTTTGCCTTCAGTAAAATACCCTTAATTTTAGGATTAAATAGTTAATTTCAAATATTAATAAAGGGAACTTTATGAAAATCTTAGATACCAAGACTTTTCCCCTTAAAATAACCTCACCTTTTGCATGTCTCTATTAATAATGTATTGGCCCAAATATAATGTCATGTTTTTCTTCTAAATCTACCCCTTCAAAAAGTGTGTTTGTATTATATGTGCTGCCCGACATTTTCTATGGAAAAACGCCAGATTCTAAGGTATACTTTTTAGAAAGCTGAAATTGCACTGATTGCTGGTCCAGTGCACTTGTCTATAAATAAACTAATCGACAATACAAAGAGAAAGAAAGTGTTACTATGCGATGCGTCACTGTTCTCGCGTATCGTAATGCATTCTTTGATCCTCTAGCTATCCAGTGGTATAACTTAATTTTGGATGTAGAGGATAGATTCGAAACTACAACGCCAAACAGTATCCCGCGATTTTGTTATCATTAGGTTTTTTGGATTGCCCCCGTATGGTAGCAAATTTAAAGACGTATTCACGTCAAAAACAATAAAACAAAAAGCATTATACCTCTACTAATAATTTAGTAATATTATTAATAGTGGAAATGTGATTGCTAGTCTTCAATACATGCAAATATTTTCTGAGATCCCAGGAAATTCCCAGGCCCCTTTTAAAACCCCGGGCCCGGGTACGATGTAACCCCTGTACTCCCCTCTCATAGGGCCTGCTTATTAATTAGTAAAATAGTTTAGGCTCCAACCCTAGATACAGACACACAGAAAGGCAGACGGTATTGCGAAAACCACCTTTTCTGTTTCAGGGGGTCATGAAACGTCAATATTTATCAAAATCTTCAGGCAGATTTTTTTGATGATAGTTATATTTTTTCTTCACGGGGTCGAGAAAAATAAAAAAGTAGTTCAATTATCTTTAATATTTTACTTTTTCTCGACCCCTTGGATAGAGAAATATTGTGATCGTCAGAAAAAATCTAACTCGATATTTGAATAAATGTAGACGTTTCATGTGCCCTTGAAACAGAAAAGGTGGTCTTTGTCACACCGTACGTCTGTATATTGGTATAGAGCCAAAACCATTTTACCGATTGTGCTAACGCTTGGTACCGTAGCTAAAGTTTTCATTGGGTTCACTATATACATTTTTGGGATTAAATATCTAACTCTAAAACTAAGGGTAGTTTACTGAAAGTAAATTTCTTCGAAATCCACAATGATGATTTTAAATTTGCTTAGTATCGAGGAACTATTTATTAACCTTAGAAACAAAAGGGCAACTTTCATTTTCCCACTATGATGATTACGAAGGCACTTTTCTTAAGCACAGATTTCCAATTTTTATCATCACTACGTAAATATTTCAGATACTAAATTATATTGTAAAATTGTAGTAATATTAAAAATAAAAATCCTTAAAAAAATATAATTGTATAAACTCAAGAGTTTCTAAAGGGAACGTGAGTTCAGGTCCACCCTTTTGCAATATGTACGATAAAAAAAAAATTTGGTCAAAATAAAGTAAATACATTTAGTTTAACCAGGTATTATAATCTCGACATTTCTTTAATATATTTCACGAAAATAATAACATTTAAACAGGGATATTTTAAATTATGATAACAAGTTTTTTTCAACTAACCCCATGACCGATATTCAAAATTTGTTGAGATATTTTATTTATTTGGGTAAAAAAAGGTCATGAAAGCTGAAAAAATTAACATGAACTCGCGATTCTTTCCATCCCTTCTTAATTCACTTTATTATAGGAACAGGCGATTTGTCTTCAAATACGTACTCAATTATTTAGTTGTTTTATTCATTTTTAACATGAGTACTATTAATGACCTTGTTCTAGGAGATAAGAATGAGGGAACTTGTAGGACGTACATCTTAATTGAGAAACAACAATGAACATCACATATGGATAACCATTATCTTAAAACTTGATCGGGATTTGAGCCCAACCTACCCTTTAGTGGTGGCCAAGAACAGCGTGAGTCTGACACATTAGACTACTCAGCCACCACTTCAGGTATTTCGTATATTTAAATTGGCTTACACCAAATTAATTATATTAAAACAAAATAAGGAAATATTTGTTTGATAAACACAATACAAACATTAAAAAAATAATTGGTAATGGTTTAAGACAAAGGAAGACGAGAAAGTAAACTAGAGGGAAGGGAAATGTTTGGTGTGAAATATATTTATCAATTCAAATAACATCTACTACGTATTTTCACCATTGAATAGCGTCAATGGAATCTCAATAATAACACCAGTACTTTGATATATAATTTATCTTCCCTTTATTAAGTCACCCTGCCTAGACTTAAAGTGTAAAAGGCGCTTTTCAACCACCACGAAAAAGAAAATAGAAGTAGATAAACCTTCAAAGAGCTTCATAAATCTGCAGAAGCTTTTATCAAGGTTGAGTTCATTTTAATAGTCACGCTGTGAAATTTAAAATAATTGAACCATTAAGAGCTTATTCAAATGTTTAAAAGAAAAATCAGTTTTATATGGAAAAATAGTAATTATTGTCATTCACAGATGTGCCTAAGGATTTTATTTTATTTTGAGTTAATGATAAGTTTTGTACTATTATTTTCCTATTAATATTAATTTTAATGAGACATTTGAATGGATTTCAACTAATTGCACTTCAATGCATATGATCATAGTGGAATTAAAACCCAATTAGTGTTTTTGAAATAGCTTTTCAATTTATATAATCATCAAATGAAACATGTTTAGTTTTGATACTTAAATTGAAACAATATGTTGAATTAAATTTCTACCTGAGAATTTAATTTTAATTTCTAAATAAAAGGATTTGAACAAGCTCACTAATTTGATTACTCATTTATCAAAGTGGGCAAGTATTTTCATATCTTACTAAATATTGATAAGTTATACGAAAGTTGTAGTCATAGGATAGTTACCAAAAAAAATCAAAAACCAATAATTTAAATAAGCCTTTGCTTGTCGAATATTTTAAATTTTGAATCGAATCTAAATCTTTTCATATGGACTCTAATTGATTGTTAATTTTTTTTATCATTATTTGAAATAATTTTGAATTGATTCCGATTCAAATATAATATAGTTAAACTGTTTCTAATCGAATCCCAATCATATATGATGATGATTTTTTTTTAAATTAAAACAAGTTGTGAATATGGCTATATGACTTATCGTAAATATTATGATAGCACTATTAATTTGATTTAATCATGAATCGGTGTTGATTTCAATTAAAAATTTATAAATATTCAATAATTTGGTTTTTAAATTCAAATTTTGAATGAAGTTATATATAATTCAAATTGTGAATCTATTTGGAATTTAAATTTCGAATCCTATTTTAACCTTTAAAATATTAAGTTTCAGAATCCTAAGTTACGCACAGGCTTTGATTGAAATTCAATATTGTTACAGTTAGAAATTTTTTAAATCCATTTTCTCCTTAAAATATGTAATTTTCACTTGTTAAATTTAATGAATTTACTGAAGGCATCATTTATTTTTCAAACATTCAAGGACATCAATAGTTTCAAAATAATCATAAAACATATTTATTTATCCAGACATTATTTATATGTATTTGTTTCTATTTTATTAATCTACCAATAAGATTTTTTAATATCTCAAGCTCAACTAAAAACTTGCTTGCAAACAAAATTTTGTAAATAATAATCATGGAACAAAGAGGGTTTCTATTACCATGGCAGTTCATTTGAAAACCATTAACGTGACAGAAAATTAAAATTTAAAAATATTAAAACTCAATGAACTAGTGAGATAAATCAAAAGAACAAATAGGTTTATATAACTTAATTATATATATTGTTAAAATTAAATCAAGATATGTATCTACCACAGTTAATCTATTAATAATTAGTTCAATATAAACTTTATTTTGTGTTTAAATGGTGAATTAGGTGAGCTCATAAAGCGTCAACAATTAAAATATGGCTACATTTATAGGCTATATATATATATATATATATATATATATATATATATATATATGTGTGTGTGTGTGTGTGTGTGTGTGTGTGTGTGTGTGCGCGCTTATATGCAATGTACATTGGCCTTAGCTTTAATAATTTAACTATATTATATTTTTCATACAAGACTCAAATTTAATAATTTAAATGGGTTTGCGATATTTTACAATTTTCACATTTAAAGCTATTCTTAATATTTTAATTATTTTTTTTAATACAGAAGACAAATTAAAGATTTTTCCTGCTCTTATGAAAATCAAGACCTTAGATCTAGTTCAAAACCCTTTTTAAAAACAAATTTGAGAGACAAATGACAGTTCTATTCTTTAGAAGTGGACAGATTGAGTGGGATACCTAGCGGGAAGCAAATGTAATTAAAATCTTGTTGGTGTCTACTTCTCTCTCCATCTTCCCTTACCCCTTTCAGGTAAATGAACGCCCCATTTTACTTGCTCCAGATACTCTTGTGACAGATTGGAAAACATGGGAGGCGAAGGGGTTTGCATATTACAGCTCTTGCCGGTCCTGCGTTAGTATTCAAATGGAGCCGAATTAACGCAATTCCGCATGCTTAAACAGCGTGATAAATTAGAATCTTACTCCCATAACTAATGACCACGTTGTGGAAGAGGGGGGATGAAAGGGGTTTTCACATTTAGAAATTAGAAGACGTAACTTTACCTTGCCTTTGAAGGGCGAACGTTATGATACACTGATACCGGCTGAGGAAATAATCACGTATTATTTTATCTCTTGCGCTTTAGCACATGGATTAATTATAGGTTTAATCGATAATATAATAATGAAGAGGGTAGTTCTAAGGATATATTCACGTGTTATTTTATTTATTTCGTTTTAGCACATGGGCTATTTATAGGATTAATCAAAAGGATAATAAAAAGAAGTGCAATTTTGAGGAAATATTAAATTGTTATCTTAAGTATTGAATTATACAGGACTTCCACTAGTTTCTCAGGATAAGATTTTTTTTTAGATTTTCTGGCAAGAATGATCAATTTCTCAGACACTATAGAAAGTATTAAACAAATTATAAAATATAGTGTGTTTTTTTGTTGTAAAAATGTATTTTATGAAGTCAAGTGTTCACACGTCTGTGGGTGAAGCAAATGTTAAGGTTCTAACATTGAGTAAAATATGTATATTATATTCTTCTTTAGAGCGTCGTCAAACCAATCTATGAGATAAACTTGTTAGAATCCCTTTGGAATAAATTAGTTTGGTGGCTGTGAGAATCAAATTACGGCTGGTAAAAAAGAATTTACTAATAAAACTTGTACTAATGTTTCTTGGTTCAACAGAAAGACGTAAGGGATTAGTGTCAATTAGAACAAATTAACTCACATTAGCTTGGAAAGAAGATGGTAGCATCTTACAAAATTAATGGAAAACCACTCTAGGGGTCTAGATCAGAATCAAA
Organism: Timema shepardi; assembly: GCA_902151425.1. NCBI lineage: Eukaryota > Metazoa > Arthropoda > Insecta > Phasmatodea > Timematidae > Timema > Timema shepardi. The sequence continues at coordinate 93,833 of CABFVX010000238.1, read as the reverse complement.
TTCAATTCGAGTACTACACCTTAGACCACTCAGACATATGTTCTTATTCTTAATATTATATTTATATAACCAAGCCTTTCATTTTGTTTTATGTATTTATTTATTCATGATACATTTATTTATGATTTTAAAATCATACTTCGCCTGTTCTTATGATAATAGGTTCCAAGGTGTCAGGCTCACAATATACGGAATTTATGGTAATGGAAGGGCCAAGGGTTGAATCTCTGTTACATAAACAAGAAATGTTTTCCAATTTGATTTCCTCTATAGTTTATCCATTCTCTTTCCATGAAAATGGGATACACTTTATATAAATAATCTATTTACCCGTATTGTATATATTAAAGCGTATAACCCGAACGGGTAGTAAGACGCGGTGCTAAATATTATTATTGTATATATTAAGCGGTTAAATAACCCTTTTTTCATAACCAAGTTAAACGTAAGACCTAAAAATTTCCCAAACAAGAAATTATCCCAATTTGTTTTCTATTTGACAAAATTAAGTTATTTTTACAAGGAATATTTAACGTTCATTTTGTAAGACATTTGATTATATTAAAACTCAAATTACAAATCAATTTTATTTTGGAACAGACCCAACGTCCAGTTCCCTAGCCGCCATTTGATCTTTGAAAGCGGAGAAAAAAAACAGATCTCGCAAATTATCAATTTTTTCCCCCAGCAATGGGAAATGAATCCGAAACACTTAGTTTGAAAGGAAAATACATTTCCAACTGAAAAAAACAAATATGCCCAATTTTACCTTAACAAACGGGTCTACCCCCAAGGATAATACCTACTTAAAATTTAATATAGCTCGTACCAGGTGACACATCGTGTTACAGTTTTCTATATTCTACTTTAGAAGACAATGGATTTTTTTTAAATCGATGAAATATAAAAATAGATATTTTAAATTGATTTTTCAGAATTGTTTATGAGTGATGTTGAAGCGAAAAGAGCACGCAAGTCTAGGGAAGTGTGTAGAAAATTAGCTAGGATGGATTAAGTTCGGAGTTGTTTTTTGATCTATGTGCACAATTTCTTGCCTATACCGTAAGGGAATGGCGTGATTAGGTATGTATGTTGAACTGATCTCAAATTTACGGTTTTAGGATGTAAAGCATTTGGATACTCTTCCTGATTTTGTAACATTACGATGTATAATGTTCCAATGGGACCACGCCCACCACGGACGTTAATAGATATATCACTTCAATTCATACTACCCGACCCAATAAAATCAATTAAACTTAGGATCCCTACAATAGTATTGTTCGCTGTTGTAGTTCTTGTAGGCTAATAAGACATAATATAACCATGCTGGACAATATGTTTCGCTACTCAATCCAAACCAATGTAAATTATATTCTTTCCACGTACTCACCACATGAATTTGCTGTCTATAGAATTCTGCTAGGCTGGACGACTCACGGTAAACCAAGACCGGCAACTGGAGCAGGAAAGGCCGGTGTATCAACAAACGCGTCCCGGCACTTCGACTGTACTAGCGTGAAATGAACCAAGGACTATCTACTTCGACTAGAAGACAACTATGTTTCCGACCTCTGGCGGATACTAGAGGAACCTCCTTCGAAACATCGTGTGATTGGAGATATTCACTAATATTCCAATGGAGCAAGAACAACTTTCATCAACATCCACATGGCCTACGTGGCTTTTTGCAGGCATCGTGGCGTCACCGCGTGTGTTTGTGTATCCCTATAATAACAATGAAACCCTATATAATGGCTATGCAAGTATGCAAATACTGACTATTCTACGATCGACGATCAACGACAGATCATTGTCATGGAGCTGGGCAATGGCTGGAGAAGGACTTGTAAATGTATCAAACTCGTCGCTTAGACGGGTGGAGTTATGAACTCTAACTTCTTTAGTATCTTTAATTTTCTAACATAAAATTTTCTGTTTCAAAATTTATCATATTTATTATTTGATCGTCTATTTAAATTTAAAATACTATATCTTATAAATGTCGCCGCTCGGGCGCTGGACGTTTACTTTTGTATTTATTCTCGTAAATATTTTCAGTTACGTGATAATTAGAAGTTGGCATGTAAATATTTATTTGTTTGGAATTGTAGAGTATTCCCGTTTTTTTTAAAGTAACTTTTCGTATTTGAATATATGGTTAGAATTAACGTAACGTGATGTAACTTTTTTGAAACTTGAATTAGGATAACTTTATTCGTTTGTAACGTAAGTTCCTTTTGAACAGCTCAGTTTTGTTTGTTTATTTTGGGAACTGTGTGTCCCATATTCTCTGTCAGATCGGGTAGTCCCGTGGGAGTTTGGCTTATGTCTGGTAGTCGAACCCTCACGTTTTGTAAACTCTGTAATGTAGTCATCAACATTTAATTTTCTTTATATATAAGATATCGTTTTCTGTGCATTACGAAACCTTTGGAACCATATCAAGGTGCCCATTAGGCCCTTATAATTTTTGTATCACATATAAATAAATACCCTGTAGTATTGTCTCTTATAGACTGGTCTATCAATTTTGTGATGAATATCATGTTTCCTTTTTGTTAAAATACTTGCACAACTTGAATTTAGTAAAGTTGTTTACTTAGAGTATGATTTCCAACAGAACTCATTTTGATATAATGAGACCATTTATTGTCATCTGCACTATTGTCATTAATTAAATAAACTACTCTTTGTTGAATTTACATATTTTTACAATTTCCCTTTTTTTGTATGTTAGTTTATATCCTCTCCCTTTATTACCTTTTAATGGTTGGGGTAGTATTGAGTCGTAGAGAGGGTGAAACAATTTGAGCGTTATCTTGTATACAATTTACCGGTTAATCAGTCGTGAGACAGGCTCTTAAGTAACAATATAGTTTTATAAAATAGGGTCGACCAAATTCAAACAGTGATTACGGCATACAAGTAATATTTCTGTTTATAAATGTGTATGGGCGTTACTTGTCTTTTTGAGAAATCACCACAAACCACCGCCGAGCTATCTATCTGTCAGAATAGAAATATGTACTGACCTAAAAACTTTCCTCTGCGAGTGTATGCTCAAAGAAACGTGGGGGAACAAAAGTAGGTAGTAGACCTACCTTGTTATCGACCTATATTAATAACTCAGTACTCGGCCTGTTGTTTACTTCTTCGGGCCCTTGTGTTCGTCGCAAACACCGCAATAGGTCTCCCTCTGCACTCTCAACCGGGAAAACGATTTTAAAGGGAATCTACCAAGTGTGCATGACAAAGACAAAAAAAAAATACAACAGTTTTCGTTTTAATGTCATTTATAAACAATAGCTAATTAAAAACCAAAACCAAATATGTTTATTATAAACCAATCTTTCTACCTAAGAGCTGAAAACGTATTTTTAACACCGCGAATTACTACACGTTTGGGTTATAAATATGTGTACTAAACATTCTAATGAAAAAGGTTAAATTTAGAGGAAGTGTCCCTATATTTTCAAGAAGGGAGAGTAGAAAACCATTTATGAAAAAATACCCTCCGTATAACCAACTGGGTTTTAAACACAGATATAACCTTGTAGGCATTCTAGTAATTTTGATAGTGAAACCTTAGACCGTGTGGCCACTGAAGTGAGTCTATAAAATTTACTGGATTTATTTTCCCGTATTCATACGTCAAGTCATGCTGTCACTTTAGATATATATTATCAATACCTATAAAATAATATATGTGTGTGTGTGTGGAGGCAATTTTTTTTTTTAATGAGAAGCAAAGTCGAAGCGAAGTTTGAAACATGCGCAGTACAGAAAAGTCAAAGCCAAATTCGATAAATAAGGTTTTGTTGTCGTCCCAAAACACTACTCTTAATTTTCAAATTATAAAATCATGGTTACTTGGTATATAAAATTAAAAAAAAAGAAAACACTATTTTTTATACTGACATACCTGAATGTACAGTATCAATGCTTATATTACAGACGCCCTTGAAGAACTACAGTAGCCCCATGGCTTCTTTGGTGCTGACTGACAGCTCACAGCTTACAGCTGATGGCTTTGAAAAGCTACCAGACCAAATTATGTTTCCCTACACCGAACCATATGATCTGCAAAATCATGTGTTTAGCAGCTGTCACTTCTGACAGTTAAAATTTAGGTATATATCTAAATGTTGACTATCAGAAGTCAGCTGTGGGCTGTCAGTCAGCACCAAAGAAGCCATGGGTCTACTGTAGTTGATATCAAAAATGTTTAGTAGCTATTCTTAAACTGGTTTTATCTTGAAATGTATCACATTTAGTGAAATATTTCTAATGTGTTCATAAAATAACGAATTTTTCTACTTCCTTCAAAATGTTTCGAATATGCAAAGTTTATTGTGTGTTAAAGTTTAATCGAAGGAAAATTGGAATTCAACATTTTGAAGCTTTGCACACACTTATAAAATAATACTAATAATATAGTAAATGTCTTCAATGTTGACAACGAAAGAAAGCTAGTATTTCCTAAAACAAAACAAAAAATATTGTTTCAGTGGCTCGGCGTGGAGTTTTACTAGGGTAAGAAGAGTTATACCATGATGTTCATAGGAAGGTACCTTTTGACTCTCAACATGGATATAAAGTCGCTAAAATTTGGCATTGTATCAATATGTTGTTCTCTTATTTATGAACTTAAGACATATCAAAGACTTCCAATAATACTTCATTATGGATTAAACCATAAGTTATATTTACATAATTATTTATCAAACAGGACCCGCTTTGATGACCGCATGGTCTAAGGCGCTATTCTCGCAGTAGACTAGACTGCCAATGACATAAAGATCGAGGCTCGAATCTCGATTGGGTGTACTGAGGCTGTTTTTTAAAAAAATGGTTTTCCACTCTCTCTCTCTACACGTAAATAAGGTACAACTCCCCTTAATATAACCTTCCTAATCCTAAAAACTATTAGCGTAGTTAGTAAATAAGCGTATAACCCTAAAAATTAATAAGACGTGGTGATAAAAAATAAAATCAAACAGGATAAATGTAAATACAATTATTATAATATTTTTATCAACACCATTGTGGCAACATGAGTTTTCAGTTTTCAAATAACAGACTTCCTATGAAAATCATACTGTGGTTTAAACTCTACCTCTGATATGTCCTCATCACTCAGTAGACCACTCATTGGCCAGATATTAAAGAAATTAGAGCAGAGTCTGTGTATGATTAGTTAAATGGGGGACCTAAATTGGGAGATCATATCAAAGGTACAGTTCAAACAAGCTCACGTAGTGACTTTTGTGTACCAATTCACTCGATTACACAGATAATACATTTCTCACTACTAGGGCTGGCTGTTTAGTGTCGAGTGAATGAACAAAAACAACATAACCTTTCTCTTTGACTCTTCATAAATGCAAAGCAGCGAGAAGAAGTTTTCCAACTTGTATAAAATAACTTTCAGTAAAATGGTATTTTGAAAGTATATGCAATACAGCAATGCGCCAATCTAACAAAACAGTTAATATTTGATTATTGTTTGAGAGTAAATTATATTTTTATGTAACTTTGGGAGAGTTTATAGTTGAAAGACCATGTAAGAAAATTCAGCCAGTTCATCTGGCCAAATTAAGCTTTTCATTGGAGTTGAAAAACTTTTGAATTACAACATTGTTCTCAACACAAAGTACTCAACTCAGAGAACTGTTAAACTTCCAACAAATAAAAAATAAATAAAAACAATATTTTTTTAAATAAGAATGATATATATATATATATATATATATATATATATATTCGTAGACATTTCTACGGTTTTTCATACAAATACAATAAGGGAAATAAGTTTGAGATTGAATATTTTGTGAAATTGTTATGTTAATAATATACAGAATGTGACATTTTACAAACTAATATTTCTTTAGTTTTTGTTAGTATATGTTCAGTATTAATAATTATGGCTTCATATTACAGCACGAACTTAGTGAGGCTCTCGTAAACACTCTAACGTATTGGTTCTACAAAGCATTTTCGCTTTTTCTCTCCACATCTTTATAAACATTCAGTTTTTCTGCATTTGACTAAACTAATCAAATATGGATGATAAAATATTATTTATAAGGAATGAACCCTCATTTGCATGGGGTGAGAGTGAGAATACATTTAGGTAAAATCAGCTTTAGTAAACCCAGCTGGGATTTTAGCCCCTACCTTCCCATTTCTGTCAAACCAAGCGACAAGATCTTGAAGGCCATGTAATAACCAGAGTGGGCTTTACAAAACTTGCCTCAATATATTAAATAAACCAACTTCAGTGGCCGCATGGTCTAAGGCACTACCCTCGCAATAGACGCTCACTATTGAGAATTCAACATTGCTGGCCGTAACTAAACACTGCAAGGTAGACACCAACTATATCAAGGGTCTGATCCTGGGACTTATTAATTGTTATTGAGAATGACAGTTTGACTGGCCACTGTCATCGACGAAATACATGCAGGTCTGAATCGGTAAGTGAGAGATCTGTCAACGGTATAAAAGCTGGGTTACTTTGGGAGGAGCTTGTGAGGATGGTTTCTGAAATTAAATATTCACTCAACTTATAGATTACCAAGCGAGTTCCATTACATATACCATTTTTGGTATTCAGATTACGTAACAACATAGATATTGCATTTTTTTAGAATTCATTTTATGTAGAGGCATATCTGAAGGAGTACAACTGTTGAGAAACTCAGTTGGATGGTTATTTATCCTTTTATTTGTTATCATCAAAATTGACAGAGTCCACGTTAGAGTAGCAAATAACTACTTCCAGTAATTTACTAACCCCTTTGTTGAGAGACATTATATCATCTTTCCTCAGACACAATATCGACATGTTGGTAAATGTAATATCCCTGGCTTTATGATGCCAGCAAAAGGTTCTATTGTTTATGCCACTAATTAATACAAGCTGGTCTGGCCCTTTGAGCATGTCATTTTCAAGCTTATTTTTACTGAGGATTTGTTTGCTTCTCAGCTAAAGAAGCCATGAACTATATTTTGGGTCTTGTGAACGAAAGTTGTTGTTAAGCCTCATAGCCATAAATTATGACCGCTAAAAGTTATATTCTACACTTTTTTTTTGTCCCAAACTATCCATTTCATCACAAACTATTAGTTTTGTTTCTCTGATTGAAGCTGCGTAAGCTGAAGTCATCCTCAACCTGAGCGTTGACGTTTCAGGGGGCGGGTAACTTTAAATGAGAATCACATGTCTGGTCTCCCTTTAAAATATATTCAGCTATAATAAATCCAAATTATGTAAAATCTTATACCAAATTTAAACTTTCTAGGGTATGGGAAACGGCTGAAAAAACCCTGGAAGTACACATCACATAGATTTTATATAATTTAAATACTATGTGAGTTTAAATGAGGGTATTCAGGCTATTTATTACTAAGATACAAGAGTAATTATGTTTTTTCAAGTTACTAGGTGGGAATTTTATGATCTTGCATATTTATCATCAGAAGGCTTTCAAACTAACTTAATCTATGACAATATGCTTAGTAGGTTTACTGTACTCAAAATACTAGCATCTAAATATTTACTTATTTGATAGAAGGACGAAATTGTTTATTCTAAATAACTAGTATATAGTTTCATCGGCTATAACTACAACCATTTTAAAACTTAGTTGCAGGGTTGATTAGTATATATTGGAAATTCATCAATTGAAGTAAAATGGTAATGGGATTTTATTACTAAAGTAAAATCAATAATAATAGAATATTGAAGTGAAAATGTACTGAACTCTCCCTCCTCTCCTTTCCTTTACACATCCTACACCTTTCTCCCCTTCTAAAAGAGAAACTCCTCTCTCCAACGGTAGAAGCCAACTTCTCCTCCCTCACTTAATCAAGCCAATAGCCTCCCCATCCCTATAAAAGCCAATTTCTCTATTCCTATGCTTTATTTTCCTCTGAAGAGCTAACTCTTTCTTCTCTTTCAAAAAGCCCAACTTATTCCTCCACTTCTATAGCCCCAAATACACCTTTCCTTAAAAAGTTAATCTCTTCCCTTCCCCTCTAACATCCCAATTTATTCTTCCCCCTCCAAAATCCCATCTTCTACCTAGCCCTCAATAACCCAACTTCCTTCCTACCCCAATAAATCCCATCTCCTCATACCTATCTAGGTTCAACAATTCCTTTCCTTTAGAGAACAAAATCCTTCCTCTTCCTATAAAACACAAACGTAATTCTCACTCTCTTAAAACCCAAACTCCCCTTTCCTCTCCGAAAGTCAATCTTCTCTCCCTCCCCTCAAAATCCCAACTCCTACCTCACTACTTCTAAAAGTTCAACTTCTCCTTTCTCCCAGACAATCACAAAATCCTCCTTCCCCTCCAAAAGCATAATTATTTCTTCCTCCTCTCTAAGATCCCAACGTCCATTTCTAAAGCAAGAAGCTCCCCAAGATAGGCCCGCAGCAGATTGTGTCATGTTACTTGGATCTTCCCCTCTCGATACAAGGAAGGGGGCAGTTTCTGTTTCCAATCATCTCTATGACCCTTATAACCACCCTCTGTGCACCATTCTCAGACTCTACGGAGAAGGTCCACCAAAGGGAGTGCTACAATTCCCGTTCCATCAGGAATATTTCCCGCTGAAACGATGTCAGAAAGGAAATATGAATACAAAGTTGCAGGAGATAGTAGGGTGTGGTGATGTTGTTTTTAAAACTTCTAGGTATTTTTTTTAAACGTAACACATACTATTTATTTATAAGCGTTTCTGATTGAATTGAACACAATTATTTATATATTTGTTCTTGTTTAAAGTATGTAATCCCCCTATTTAATAATTATTTACTAAACTTAGCAGAAACTTAATAATATCTCCAAAGAAGCTCTCTTATTTTTTTATCTAGCTTGTAAAATATTAATAGCTTATATAAATTAACATAGTCTGATAAAAGTGACCACTTCAGAAAGACGTATAAATACAATAATGTAATTTTGGTAGTTTTGACGTTTTTATATTCCAGATAAGGTACTTCCTATGCCAATCCGATTATACCGTGAGTGGTATAACATTGTGATATTACTATAATACATATAATGGGTGATGTAGATTATATTAATTTGAAAATAAAAGAAATTAAAATTGAAATTATTATACAACCAGGTGTCTAAAGTATTTGGATTGATGGTTGAAATTTCTTCTTGGAGAAGAGTTTCAATTTAATTAAAAGAGTACATATTCAACAGCACATAATGAGAGCTAACAACATTGAATTATTATTTTACATCACAAACTGGAGATTACGTCATTAAAGTCTTCATGTTTGTAATGTGTAAATAAGTAGAAGAGTTCATATCTGGGCAAGTAAGTTTTTCCTTAGTACGTATTAAAAGTGTCAGTAATCTAAGCATATTAGTTTTGTAGACACACGCACGGATGTTTACGCAGTCTAAGGTGTAATACTAACAAAATAAATATAAAAATCAAAAATAAATGGCTGGGGTGCACATACTTTAATTTCCCAAATTAATTATACAATATCTTGTACATATTGTAGCAGTTCCTACTGACACATTATCCTCTCCCTCCAAACGCCGCACATACAAATTGTTAAACCAGCGTGCTGGAAGTAGTTCTTAATAGTTGGCACTGACACACTCCTCCATGTCTTGTTGACGAAGAGGCCTGACTGTCTTTCTTTGCTACAACTGAGGTATGAAACTTAAGCCTGATGGGTAGGGCGAAGTGGTTGCTGCACTTAGCCTTTCGTTGCCTTCCATTCCATACTTCCAGTCACCCTATGTGTCACCAAAACAAGATCTTTTATAGAGAACAGGTTTCTTCAAGTCTTCGAACAACAATATAAATTGGTTTTCAAGAAATCACGATCGTAGAATGACCTTTTTTCATGGAAGTTTCAGTTTTTAAGTTCATTATCAACGACATTTTTAACACATACTGAAATATATGTGAATTGGTACCAAATAATTAGGTTAATAAAACTGGATATTCAATACAACAGAGCTCACAAAATCTAAAGTCGAGAATCCTAAAGTTTCTTTGAGCACCTATTCCAAGCTTAAGCTTGATATTATCCTTGTTTTAAAAATAACCATGGCATTGGACACGCAGTCTTAGGAGTAAGACAAGACATATGTATGAGTTAAAAAAAACCTTTGCGCACATTCTCAAGTTGTCTAATTTACATAAGATAATTTTTCCGTGTTTTCGTTTTCTGAATCTTAGAGCTATCCACACGGCTCATCACGCAGTTTAATATGTAAAACTCACAATATAAATATAACAGAAGATATACCAGGACTGAGATGCAAACCCTAAGGGTTCCTTTGCCACGTTAATCTATACGATTTTTTTTGTTGATTTTTTTAGCTTTTGAACTAGTCAAATTGTTAGTCATGGATTGATGGTGTTAAGGCTTACAAAATTATTTAAATAAAAATAATTCTCAATTTCTCACAGTAAGATTGCCTACAATAAGAATGCAACGTTTCAGTTTTCAAAGTTTCTGCGTTTCACTGTTACCCACACTATAAGTCAAGTGGCCTAAGTCGTTATGCTATGAATATAGATAAAAGTAAAAAAAATCTCACATTTTCAGGCATGCCTCGCTATTCTACAAAGTTTATTTGTCTTGAAGTTACATTGTTACACAAATATGTATTATATTTTGTATATATGTTTATTTCTTTGCTATTTTGGAGCTTATAATTTCAATGGTATAAGTAATATATTTGTCTGAAAATGTATCCATATGTAAAATTTGAGATCAAATCAAAATAAAGATGGGGAACGTTGCTTATATGTAGATTTTATGCGTTTAAGATCCACGATTTACCTTCGTATGTGAATACGAAACAATCATCAAAAAATGTAATTTCTCTTTGGATATAATATATAAATGTATTTTGTAATATTACTCTTTATATTTTAAGTTTATTTAGCGATCAAGATAGACAAAAAAATTAAAAAAATTACTTTCAATAGGATAATATAACAAAAAATTGATATGTGATTTAAGACAGAATATTTGAAAAACTATCAATTTGTTGTATTTTAACAGTAATAATATCGCCTATGTCCGTCCTGAGAGTATAAGGAATACACGAGTGAAAATACTGTTTTAATCGGTAGTGTGGTTTTTAAGAATATCGCGAACATACTAACAAACTGATTTATATAAGTGAGAGATGCTTTGATTTCGCACAAGGTCCTACCATTCATCCGGAATATCTGCATAATTACACACATGAAGCTAGTGTAATTTATAGGAAGTTTATCAGAATTTATGAAAAGGGAGCGTTAGAAACATTTAGTAAAAAACATCATCAGCATATGCGGTTGAGATTCTAACACCGAACTCCAAATTACCATCAAACCAAACTAGAATCCTTGGTCCTGGTACAGATTTATCTGATTGCCAAACCCTTCCTTCACCTCTGACAAGACGTGTATTAATCACAACTTGTGAATTTCCACCGTGGTTCAGATCCCACGTTAAACTGTAGGTCCTCCATTTCATCTCACAATCAGCCTACCATTACACATTAGCGTAAGTGCATATAGCCCTAACGGGTAGTAAGATGTGGTGCCAATAATAATAATAAAGATTGCACCCACCTAGAGAAAGTTAAAATGCACCATGTCTTATTTGCTTTCATTGTTCAAGAAATACCCTCACACACAAACACAAGAAAGATCAACGCATATACATTTATTGCTGATTCTAATAATAGGCAACGTAGAGTCCAATTTTCATAGGAAGGGCACTTTTAGAAAATATAATCATATTTTTGCGGACAAAATTGAGAGCGTTTAACAATATGATTAATGTTTTTTTACAGATATTGATAATAGCTATATCAAAAGTGTAATATGCAGATCACACTAATTGTCTTTGAAATATGTGAAATTGGATCTAGTTGATCTTATAGCTGTCACATAAGGTTCTTACGATAAAAATTGGACTGTAACTAACACGCCTGTAACTGAACTACTAAAGTTTATCAAAAATTAGTCCAAATTTAAACGATTTAAGATGTATTCAAATGTCACAGACTCAATTAATCTTATAGAAGTAAATTATTATACGTGTAAAATAATATAAGTTAAATTATATATTAAAAATAGCTTGATAAATCCATAAATTTAAAATAGCAAATGGAATAGTCATTATTAAGAAATTTCTCATGTGAAAAATTGTAAGACGCAGAAGTGAGATTTAAAAAATAGGGAGTAATGGAAGGAGAGAGCGGATACAACTTTATCAAGAACAGCATTTATTGCTGGTGACGTACTCTACACTTACACATTGCACGTTCGTGCTGTTCCTTATTTTATGACAGACCTCCCACGTGGGAAAGAAAATAGTACCGAGCTGTAAATCTTGAAAGTCACAAATAACACCACCCCAACATTCATTACTTCATTGCAGTCACTCTTTTCAGTACAAATTATCTTCAATCTCGCTTTCACTACAAAATTAGAAAAAGGGGTGAAGAGGGAGGGGGTGGGGGAATAACCTAGTCCGGAAATGTGAAACGGTTAAGGAGAATTTGTAGGGTCTTCTAACCCATTTTAAGGGGTGGATTTTATACTAGGATTCAGGTAGGAAGTAACTTATTTTTTAGAAAATACGATTATTTTTTTAGTACCGCATCTCACTACAAATTAGTGTTATACCCCTAATACAATTTTTATGTGATGAATATTGCTATACTCTTACTTTATTACTGTTATTATTTTACTTTAATTATTATTATTTCAAAGGTATTGATCTTATTTATGAAAAATAATAACTTCACATCACTTGATTTAAAGTGTAAATATGTAAAAATGTTTTAATAACTTCCATAACTGCCAAAAAATCAATTCATGTGTAAAAAGGACTATAGCTGCTTTTCACCAGTGAAATATTATGGAATAATTAAAAAATAAATTTTTCCACACAATCAAACGTATAGTATATTATTATTGTTTGTGACGAAAGTTCTAAAAATCTTTCAACAGTTGACTATCCTCAAAGTTGACATTTTTTTTAAAGAAAAACGAACATACGTTCTTATTCATCATCTAAGACAATTTCCAGATACACATTTTGAACAAAAAGAAAGTTCTATTCATTTTTTGTTAAATTATTCACCAGTCAACTACCTCTAAACGAATTTCCACTCCCCACCCACCACCCCAAAAAATACAGTGCTATTTTGCATTAAACACCCCTCAGATATCCATTTTAAACAAAGTCATTAAAGCCATTTTAAAAAAAACCTAAAATCAGTTACTATTAAACCGGCCATACTATTAGGGTTAGAATCAAGGTCAATTTTTTATAAGTATTATAATCTATTATCCAAATATAAAGTTTGAACAAAACCCACTAAAGCGATTTAGTTGTAGCCCGAGGGGAAGGGAAACATAATTGCAATTATAAGCTAAGTAACCAGTTTACTCAACAACAGGTTAATTACCCGTTTCAGTGGCTGAATGGTCTAAGGTGTCACTCTCGTGTCATATGGTACTGCAGATGGCGGGGAAATCGGGGCTTGAATCCCAGCCGGGTTTAATGAGAGTGTTTGTTCCTGAATGTTTTCCACTCTCCTTTAAAATATTTCCTTCCTCATCCATACCCCATTAAAGTAAGGCCCATATATGCGAATAACCTGGATAGGTAGTAAGACACGGGGATTAAAATAACAGATTAATTATCACCTTTTGTGGTTTATTATATTATCTTGGCCTAATAAGATATTATAATATTAATATAATTATATAATATGTCTTTAAAAAGACAATATGTAATGGCAAATTAAGGTATAATATATTTTAGTAAGTATTGGTGTTATCTTTTCAAACGTTTCAGTTGAAGATCAGATGAAATAACGTGGGAATATATTAAAGTTTTTTTAAGAACTTTTGGGCCGCCCCTGTGATCCAGTGTTCTAAGTTTCAGGCTACATATACAGAAGTCCCAGGTTCAATTCTCAGCACTTCCAAAATCAGGACAAATGAGGATTTACTTGAATAGATAGGGAGCGAATCTGGTCTATAAAGCTGAGTTTAACGGCCGCAGGGTTCGTTGTGCTGACCAAATGACAACCTCTATTCGCAAATATTAACGCCATCATTGGTAACGGTGGTGGCCGCTCGGTCGGTATAACTCGCTTGTAGATCACAGCGTGGAGTTTATTATTATTATTATTATTATTATTTTAATTAGTAACTTTTCTGACTATCAGAAACTGTTCTTCCTAACGTGCTCTTACTAAAATTTAGGGGAAAAAATGGCAAGCTAGGCAAACCCCATTCTGTATAAAGATTGTGGAGCATTTAAAAATTAAATGATATTAGCTCCTACAAAGGTTTTTTTATAGATTACTTTACATTCATATTTGTTTACATAGGGGCTAGCTTTTTTACCGTGAGCATTATTGCTCTACATGTCACCATTTTTGTTTGCTGAAGTTTGATTGAGCTCTCACATTGTTCATGATTTATTAATCAAGTGCTAGCTAATGAGGTCCAACCACCATTGGATAATTACTACAGACAAAGTTTTTTCAATATGTACATAACAATGGAACATAATATCCGAATGACATAAAAAATAAGAACATTTAATTAAAATATAGTTTTTGTACAAAATTTAAAAACAATGTATTGTTTACCTATATATTTGTATAGAGAGTTTTTTTTAATAGTAGGTATTCAACGTGAACTTGCTAAACCGACTGAATATATTCGCACTTGATTTAAAATTCAACTTAATTATAGAACATACACAACAATCAGTCCCCCAGACGTCTATTCCTTAGTGAGGAAAAGGTATTCTCATCTTCACCAATGGTAAATCGTCGTTAGGCCATGTAACAAGCCGAGGTCCCTCAGTCCAGTAGAAAAATGTGCTACTGACTGATTCAACGTGTCAGAAGGTTTTGGATCGATAGACATAAAGATAAAAAATATTAATAGTGTTACTGACTTGTCAATAAAGGTTAAACGAATAATGTAGATGTATTATTATGTTGTAGAATAGTTACTACTACTTACATCGATGGTCTAGGACATAATTCATGTGATAGAGAGAATTGGTGGTGACGGAAAGGTTATTGTTTGAATATCGTTAGGGTGTACTGTTTTTATACTAAATGGTTTCTCACTTACTCTCCAAGCAAATGGAGGTGAGCTACCTCTAAGTTCTGGTATATAGATCATTAGAGTAAATACGTAAACGATTATCTTGGAAGAACAGTAAGAAGGCGTACAAAAAATAATACTAATATGATTACGCTTTAAATTACAAGTGTAATAAAAGTTTTTTGCCTATACTTAGAGAATTAAATTGTATATACTCTAAGAAAACCGGTTGATTAAAGTTAATTTAAATCACAACGCGGAAGACAAAAAAATACCTACCTGCAGTGCACCCATTCAAGGGAAAAAAACTCACTCTCTTACACATGGCTAGTTAATCTCATCAATTACAACGAAGAGCACTGATAGTGGTTTTCCACTTCCGTTGCCAACCCTTTGCGTTTCATCAGCAGAAACTTTTCTGGTGCGTGCAACACAAAGTTGGCTTACCTTTCCCTTTCTTGGCTGTGAGGGTTGGTTCCCCCCCACCCCCCGATCCCTCTTCTTACCCTTCTCTATGTGCACTTGAGATGATAATTGTAAGGCTAGAAACGGTGGACTACGGCTAGCTCTGGTATTTTGTGGTGGGCAAAACTTCTATAAATAAATTAGTTTAAGAGGAACTTACACAGTTTACAGCGGGGAGCCAGCCAAGTTATAAATGCACATGGAAATAGAGCTACTTTACTCCACATGATTAAATCAATGTGTGCGTTCATTTGCGCATAGCTACTGTGTGGTCGAAAATAACACATGGTTTTAAATAGAACCGTATTCTTTTAATGGTGATAAAAGGTTATAGTATTGATTAAAATTACTATCATTATTAAATATTATATCAGTATTAATATATAGGGAAATGGTCTAAATCAGCAAAAACCTCAATTATGGTTCCAAAGAAGAATGATATGTTTACAGGTTAGCGAATTAGACCAACAGGCTTGATTCTAATTTGGGTGGCTGAGGTTTTAAATCCAATCAGGTGCATTGCACATATAGTAGGGGTTTGGTATGGATAACCTTATCTGCTAGCTAACTGTATGTGCAAGAAGGTTCTTACTATTTTAACCGTACTGTTGTTTTTGTATTAGTGATTTCCTATTCTATTTTTAGGCGAATGAGGTTTCAACCCCTTTGAATTCATCTTTTTCGTCCTGTAACCTTAATTTGGGGGTATAGATTATGCAAAAAGGGTCAGTCAGGTCAGGTCCGAAACCATTTTTAAAAAAAACATCCTACTACACCAGGTCGTGATTCCCAGGGAGGGATTCAAACCCGAACTCTCAAACATCAACAAACTAGACCATACTAGGCTGATGTGTCAGTCCAATGTTGTGCTTAAGATTATTTCTTAGGTTAAATTATACATGTAATTTTGGGGATAAAGGGATATACGTAATTACAGTAAATGGACAAATAAGTTAAATAAATATTTGTCCATCTAACTTAAAAAGTGATATAGAGAAATGTGAAAAAGGATACTGATGAGACAAAGCCAATATACGTTTAAGTAAATAGGTATAGGTTACCTATGACCTTTTACATGACCTTTAACTGAAGACAATCTCAACTTATCTCCTTTTACATATGTAGTACCGTAGGTACTTAAACATTACTGGCTGCATGAATTTAAAACCGATGGCCATATGGCGTATATTATGCAGTAGGTGGCAGACCTCTTCACGAAAACACAATAAAGCTGGCTCGTTGCTCCTTGCAACTGAGTGTCTTACTGTAACTCAACATTATTATGTTTTTCTGTAGTACATTCACTGGGTCATTAACAGACAGTCTAAGTATAAAATTAGTTTATGAAATTATAAGTTTATCATTTTACTTATTGAATAATTGAATACATACATCTTTGAATACAATCATGATGTAGAAGATGTAATGATTAGTCCCCCCTGCCTCCTCCAAAATGTACGGTGCAAGAGCTCTATGGAGAAAACAAAGTAAAGCACAAGAGTCTCTAATGCAACGGGCTGAGGAAAAATACCTCACAAAATCGCGAGAAAAAGAAATACAATAAACAATGAAAGCTTGGTCATTTTCGAGGTTAACTTAAAACAATGTTTATCTACACCAATGCTGAACAGTACTGTTGCGTTATATAAGTGACAAATATGGACATTTAATCTGAACGTACATAACTGTAAAGAAGGGCAGGCCCTGTGCTTTATGTTGAGTAGAGTTGATGATCGTAGGGGGCAAATCAGATTCCATCTTGTCATTCAAAATGTATATATAGTCTACCTTTACATTTGAGACATATAATAATATATTATGACATATAGATTAGCCAGTACAAAAACTCGTATGCTGGCAATGTGTGTAGCTGTTTTAAAAATCCATCCTTACATTGAAACATTGAGCCACAAATTTTTTCTACCAGGTAACATTCACATGGAGTGTGATTCTGACCATTTCCAAATTGAGAAAGAGAGAAAAAAAGAGATATCGGCATCTACAATCCTCATGACTAAATTGAACTTGTGCGTCTTACAAGTGATAATAAACATTCAATGGTATCCAAATGAATCAGTCCGGCTTCCTTAAATATGTAGACTTTTTCAAAGACGCCCTACAAATGAATAAAATCACAGACCGGCATGAAAGATTTATCTAGGTGAATGTTAGCTGGTTTAAATTTACTATGGATGTTAGCGTGATATTGCTTAACACGTCAGAAAATTTCAAGACGGTGACTGTTCGAGGAAGAAGGCGGGCAAGTAATCTACTACAGCCTCGTCTTTCATATAAGGCTCCCATAACAATCTCTTTCCAAAAGACAAAAGATGTATTTGACCTGCTACCACTCATTCCAAGTGAATTTAATTATTTTTACAGGAATCTTCCAACAAAGTCAACAGCAAGAGACTTCCATCCTGACACAATCCAAGGATTCGGTGAAGACGAGTGATTTAGTGTTTAAGAAGGTGTCTATGGATCTTTAACATCTGAAATGTTTGAAAACGTTATTGTATTGTATCACGCCTTATACACATGTAGGTATATAATTATTATTAGTAATGCAACCTTTATGTTTCTTTGAAAACAAAAAATCTAATTACTATTAAGTATTACTAGAACTACGTGTCTTATTACCTTCCTTAATCTTTAATTAAATAAACTATATTTAGAACAGTTCAGTACATTTTGTATAATAATATTTAATGGTATGGGTTTATATTGTAATTGATAATTTGTGTAAAAAGAAATAAGTCGTCAGAAGCTTCGTGTAGAGGGTAATAAGTTGTTCTCATTTAGTGAAAACAAATATTGAAATATTAAAAATACGTTAATAAATCACACAGAACCTAAAAAGCATTCATTGAAAGAAGGATTAAATAGCTCGAGTAGTTTTTAAAAAGAATAGAACTGGGATTTTAAGTTTTGTCACAAACTTTGTTTCTATTTTTTCTCAAAGGTGAATTTTAGGATACATACCCATCTACCCAAAAATCACAGAATTTATAGTCTATGTATTCCATATACAGACCTACATATCATATAAAGATATTCATATACATCTATAAATATATTTATTGTATTTAATTATATATATATATATGAATACTAGTTTAGGTTATTTCAGTTATTTTATAAATATTAAATAGTATGCTCATTTTACTTTTTGATTTTATACTACCCCATATTCATTCGAAATGATAACTAGATTCTCCTCAAACATATATTTTGTTTTGTTTATGTCTCGGACATCTTTTGGTTTGTAGCTATTCTTAATTGTTCGTTTTAAATTTATTTACTAGCTTTTGTTGACTAAACATTTCAACCATCGTGGAATAAATGACATTCTCTGTTGTATGTTATTCATGTCAAGCAAGAATGTACGATAATGTAAGTTAGAACTGCACCGGAGGCTATTCTTGCAAGGCCACTATTACTGTCCGTCGGATCCGCGCTTCATTCAGGAAGATAAATATATTTACAAGCAATTTTAAAATGTCCTCTAAGTTAGGTCCTTAGTGATAAAATTTACAGCTACGTAACATTAAGTACCACAATAATTTTGGCAAAAAAATAATATTGAGGATATTTCGTAATATTAATCTCTCCCCAGTTGCCTATTTTTAGTAGCCAAGATTTCATAAAAATAATATATACAAATTATATTGAATATTAACATAAAACTTATTGATAGAAGATATGATTATATTGTTTTTAGATTCTTATTTGGATATTTTTTATACCGATTATGTTGATATTACTGTAAAAACAAAATTAAATTGCAGTTATATGCCTACATAATGAAAACATTTACAACGGATGAAACAAAACTTTTATGACATTTTAACATTTTTTACTAGATATAATTGCGGTATTTTAATTAATTTTAGCTTAGTATTTTTTTAACGAACTTTACGCCCATTTCATTTCGGGGCGTGAAGATCTTTTCTATGACTGTGGAAGTCGTTTTATAGGTCATCCCCTAGCACATTCTTGAAACGCAACACGCATACCAGCTCTCGCAACGTCTGTGTCCATTTGTGTTGTCAGCATCGCTAGGCGTCACACTATGAAGCTACTGTATTCCCACCACGCTCGGTTTGATGGAAATGTATATAATTATGGAGCTAAGAGGCAGAGTAGACCAACACCACCAAAAGTCAGTTCTAAACATTTTTAATTAGCTTTAATAAGATTTTATTTTTTAAATTAACAATATTCTGAAACCATTATAAGGAATTTCTTTTTCAAACTGCGTCTCAATACCCATCCGATCCATAGGAATATTTATACTAATTAGTATGGGATGATTTAGGTTAAATGCATCCAAATATTTGAAGATGAGAGAGAGAATGTTATAAACCATTTATAATAAATCACACCCTATTGAATTTTGAAACTCAACCTTGCTGCTATCAAGAATCTAGTCTATTAGCATATCACCTTAGACCATTCATGTCAAACTCGCAGCCGTATCCATACTTGTGTGTGGTCTGTGGTCCGGTTTACTAAATCTGTACTCCTTTTACTTGGATTAATTCCCCAAAATTGTTGAATTTTCACACTAAATATGTGCAATATTTGGCAGCACATACGTATGCTAACAGTTGTTTTCACATACGAAATGAAACCAAAGCCCCGAGAGAAATTGACTCATGAACACAACACCAATAATAGGAAAGTAATTTTGGCATAATAGTTAAAGCACCATGTTAAAACCATCATTACAAACATAAAGTTTGAAATTTTTAGTAAGAAAATATAGTGTTAATCTTCTGGTTTTAAATAAGAGAACAATCTTTTATTTTTTTATAATAATAAGTTACAAAGGTTGAATTAAAATGATTACAATACGGATTATTTTTAATGTGGCCTCCTCAGAATTTCTAACAATCAAACGAGTGTTTGATCCACCTATCTTAGACTATCCGACCACCAATGTGGGTAGGAGAAAATTAATAAAGATTGTATTTATTTTTAATAGTTTTTAATGAATATCTTGATAGACTTGCATTATATATTAATACGTAGAACTTTATTCTGTAAACATTAATAATGGGACATACACCTATTTAGTGCACGTGCGTACGAATCATATATATTAAAAGAGAAGACAAATTAACAAGTACAGACGTCTAGCGAAATATTATGAGATAATTTGTTGCAAAAAATACTGTATAGTAAACAACACACATTGACATAAAAAAACTAAACAAAAATATAACAGTGGCTGGTTTGATTTTTTTTAAATAGAATTTTTTTTAGTGACCTTGAAAATTTGCTTTTATTAAAAAAAAGTTTGTATATAAATCCAACATAAGCATATCCTCAAAATGTTTACTAACAGCTGCCTTGCTTTCTTTGCATCGTACTTTTCAATCTATTTTTTTTTCAAAGATGGCTGCCGGATATCATCTGGACGTATCTATTTCAATTCGATGGAGGTAAATCAAAATGGTAAACTCTACTACATCGAAACCAACATTATTAAAAAAAACGCGTAAAGTTTAATGTTAGTTTAGTCAATATATCAAAAATAAAATATGAAACCGTCCTTTCTACGCGAAATCTGTATTCCCTGCACGCACTTGCGTTAGCCATACAAAACAAAAATATTCCTGTCATTTCCTTCCTGAATCTGTATGACGTGGTGGAGAGGAAACACGACCGGAAGGAAAATCAATACTACAAGTAGTTCCCGCGATAACCACCCCTACATCGTTCACCAAGTCTACGTTCTAGTCGGAATATTGCGTTTTACGTCGAGCCT
Organism: Timema shepardi; assembly: GCA_902151425.1. NCBI lineage: Eukaryota > Metazoa > Arthropoda > Insecta > Phasmatodea > Timematidae > Timema > Timema shepardi. Next base: position 72,460 of record CABFVX010000238.1, on the reverse strand, counting down.
CGCTTACAGTAGGATTTTGGTAGGAAGAACCTTTTAGAAAATACAAACTTTTTAGTGTGAAAATTGATTATACTTTACTATAACATTAGTGGAGTGTGATAGGTATTCATAATATATATCAAACGTGACAGCTGTAGATTATTTGACTTGACGTATAATAACATGAAATTATATCTAGAAACTCATATATTTATTTATATGGAAATTGGAGGGTACTTCTATGTTGGCTGGAATATTATACAATTACGACTCTCCGGGTGTAATCATGGCGGAGGAATAAACTATACGTGTGCCAATATAATTGTGTTATGCATCAGTATGTTTTAATTATGTTGATTATTACGGTTAGTTTAAGGTATATTAATGACCTAATATAATGGGGAACAGATGAGCAGGGGGATTAGAGGAAATTCACTCACATTTGCGTGGATATAAGATGATAAAACACTCTTAAAATCATAATATGTATGCCCATATAATTGTATTATAAATCAGTACATTATGATTATTACGTTTATTTCAAGGTTTATTAACGATCTAATATATGGAAGAACAGATGGGCAGGGGGGTTTAGAGGAAATCCACCCATATTTATGTGGAGATAAGATGATAAAACACTCTTAAAATCATATGTGCGTATCCATACCCAATGCAACCATCCAATGTTTAATCTCGAACCTCAACAAGAAGAATCAAGTATAGTACAAGAGTAAAACACAGGACCAGTGTCCACCAGTATGGATATATTTTGGTATCAAGTATTATGTTTTTTTTATTAATCTTTAAGCACTCAAATGATCATAGATTACAATGAATTCATGATTTTTGATAGGTTAAAATTATAAATATTTTGAAAATGTATCCTGCTTAAGAATTCTATCCTTTACCAAGACAAATTTTAAAATACATCAGTTACTTAAAAACCTTATTATTTTGTGTGTAAATGTTTTAATTTATGAGCATTGTTTTAAATACATATTTTTGTAAGGATCCTCAAATAACACCACTTTTACTATTGATCATGATTGCGTTAGTAGTGACTATATCGTGATAACTAAGGCGGTTTTTAGATTAACATGTATATATTAAAGACAATTTAATGGATTTTTTTTATTTCACACTAGCTTTCTGAAATAAAATATTACAAGATGAAATTATTCTGTGAGTTTAATTTGGCATATTTTCCATATATTATATTTTGGATTTATAATTAATTTTAACAAAAATTAGCACAAATATAAGCTTCTACGAGGATCACTTTGATAGATCTCTTATTTCGTTTTATAGTTTCAAAAATAAAAATGTTTGCTGTCTTATGTAACTATCAAATGTAGCATATAGTAGTGAGCGACACATTTGAGCGTATGTTAAAAAAATGAGTAAAATATGATACACAGCTTATATTTTTTTAAAGGTGTATGAGTAAGCCCTAGCAAAACCAAGTTTTATTATCTGATTGAAAAATAAAATAAAAATCGTGTGTTTGATACTTGGTGTAGGACTGAGTTTAGCCAATTTATAAGAATTGATAAAAAAACAATGCTATGATTAACAGACATTTTTATAGTAAAACTAATATATTACACACACACAAAATTAACTTTTAAAAAACATATTTAAAAATTACTTGTAGGCAGTAACAAAATTGTGAATATAATTTTTTAAGAAAAAGGTGACAAACTCTGTAAAACACAACGTTTATTTGATCGTGGGAAGACTGTACAGACGTCATCGTGCTTTGATATATCTGCAAATCAATTGACACTTGTGTATTGAGGGGAGAAGAAGGGTAACAAAGAGAACATATAGAGATAGCCTCCTATCCTTTTCTCTTCCTCCCTGTCTCTCCCAAACCCAATATCAGCACATGTTCGTCATACACGCACCGCCTTGATACCTTCATGATGCAGCCCGCCAGAAAATAAAAAACTCGACCTCACTAATAGGAGACGTTTTAACCTTGAAACATACGTTGTAAACATCATAAGATACTGTAGGGACGTTCTAAATTGGAGGTATGACGTGGTATTTTATTAACATACAATAATGTAGAGTAGTACAGGTCTACATTGGAGGTGTGGTGTGATAGTTTGTGAATATAACATAATGTACAGTAGTACAGGTCTACATTGGAGGTGCGATGTGATAGTTTGTGAATATAACATAATGTACAGTAGTACAG
>CABFVX010000238.1:34449-64897 GCA_902151425.1 Timema shepardi | reverse complement strand
AACATATCATTTGTGGGCCTATCAAAACGGAACAAACGAAAATTTTTGCGGAACAATCCGGAACAAACGAAGAACAAACGATTGCAATTATAAAAACTTGAATTTTTAAAAGTGGGGGGGCTACCGTGAAGTTGGCCCCTCACTAGTAAACAAAGCGCCACAAGTTCACGTCCCATTTGTGCAAGAACGAATGCGGAACAAACGAAACTTTTTGCGGAACAATCCGGAACAGACGAAGAACAAACGATTGCGATTATAAAACCTTGAATTTTTACAAGTGGGGGGGCTACCGTGAAGTTGGCCCCCCCAATGTAAACATATTATTTGTAGGCCTATCAAAACGGAACAAACGAAAAATTTTGCGGAACAATCCGGAACAAACGAAGAACAAACGATTGCAATCATAAAAACTTGAATTTTTAAAAGTGGGGGGGCCAACTTCACGGACGTGCTTAAACCTCCATCAAAATCAAGGCTTCTTACACCCCAAAACTTGATAATAGGTGACAGAACTGACATCAATGTCATTTGCACATAAAAAATTCACTGTTAATTTAAAACCCTTTAACAACAAGGCTACCCGCTTCGGTGGCGTAGTTAGCTAACACGCAAGTTTAATGTTGGTCTAGACTGCCGAGGACGTGGAGATCAAGGTTCGAATCTCGGTTGCGTGAACTGGAAGCAATTTTTCCTAAATGGTTTTCTACTCTCCCTTCACGCAAATGTGGGTTCCCTTCCTCTATATTCAACCTTACTAATTCCTAACCCATTAGCGTAATCAGTACCTAAGTGTATAGCCCGAACGGGTAGTAGGAGGCAGTGCTTAATAGTAATAATAATAGTAATAATAATAAAGCTGATACCACCCGAAATGTTAGTGGTGACTTACGAGGTGAAATTAATAATCGCTCAGCTTATTAATATCCAAAAATATGTTCGCGGTTTAAAGACACATTTAATAGTTAATGCAGGGCTATCAACACCCGAAAATTTAATGCTGATTTAAATACATAATCAACATCAAGATTGTCCACGTTGACAGACTCGCGGAATGAAGCTTCGGGATTAAAATATACTGTATGATATGTTGCAAAGAGGTTGAATTTCGAATCTATTCCAGGCGTTCCCAAGGCCTTAGGGTGTTTTTCCCCCCGTAGGAGATCTCAATATATTTTTAACAGTAAGGCTTAAGTGTTTTATAAAATCGTGTTGAATTGATTTGGTTGAGGTAAAATCTCGGTCATTGTTATAATAATAATTATACCTTGACATCCAGAACTAAACATGAGATTAGTTCAAAAATAATCATTTTTGTTTATACATTAACTCCCGTTTAAATGCAGTTTTATTTTGTCAAACTGGAACTCCCCCCGTATCTTCTTATACCAAACGCCAAACTTAAGTAGAATTGCTCCACTGGTAGTTTTCCTAATGAACATAAAAATAACTTGTACTGCTTTTGCCTACTATTCTGGGGAAACTTTGCGCGTCCTCTCGGTGTCTGTGAGAGCTTTAAAAACTTGCAAAAGTCGTGTCGGATACAAGATTCTCGGAGCAACAATTCTACACATCCCCTTGTAACAACTTTTCTTTCTTTGTTTGTTTCTTTTTTCCTGGGGCTTAGGAATAACTGCGAGTTTTGGGTAACTGTGAAATTACAAGATAGACGTAAGTTTTCCTTCTCACGGGGGTTGAAGTGTAAATAGCTCGTTATTTATTAGCGACTATGTAAACCGGCTGCTACCACACGAGTGTGGGTGAGGGGAGGGAGGAGAGAAAAGAGTTAAAGAGTTTTCACCTCTATTTCCAGGCAACTTTCCTCAGAAACTCATTTAGAGTTTTTTTTTACCGCCTCCAAGGAGAGTTCTTTTTTTTTTACCAAAGCAAAAATGACAGCCAATTTATAGCACTGCAATGGTGAACATTTTTAATGGCAGGCTTAGAGACCAATGTCGGAGAATTCAACCGGAGAGCTCTGGTTTAACTTTCAAAGTTAGATATTCTGTTCTAATCCCGGGTGGGGACACTGGTTGGGGGGAGGGAGGGCTCCTACCATGTGGAAATTTGTATGCATTTTTACATTTGTATCTCCAGATTAATAATAATAATATTTAGCACCGCGTCTTACTACCCGTTCGGGTTATACGCTTTAAGTACTAATTACGCTAATGGATTAGGAATTGGGAAGGTTGAATTAGAGGAATTGAACCCAGATTTGCGTGGAAGGAGAGTGAAAAACCATTTAGGACCCCCCCTACCCCCAGTTCACCCGACCGAGATTCTAATCTCGATCTTCCCGTCCTCAACAGTCGAGCTCAACACGACTAGCGCGTTAGCCAACTACGCCACCGATGCGGGTGACTAATAATAATGTGTTATCTGTTTAAGACAAGATAATTGTATTTTAGTGGGTTTAGACTATATATATCATCAAGTGAAATTAAACTATATATGTGTGTATATATACCATCGATTTAAATTACGGTGTATATATATAGCGCGTAATTTAACTTGATGGAATTTAAATGGAATTGAAATTTAGCTAAAATTGGTTTATGAAATAGAATAAATGTGAAAAGGTCGAGTAAAAATAGGATCTCGCTCCACTTGAAATTTTTTTTAGCATTTTTGCCTTAATATATTTTACATATATATTTTCCGGTTCACAGCTTTGTCTTCTGTTAAAACACAAACTAAATCTGATGTATAAAATATAAGGTTTCACGTGTCGGTCAAGTTGGTTTAAGCTGATTAGTTCTCTGAATATGTATTTTATGCAAATAAAAGCACACATTTCTGTGACCAGTATCCAACAAAATCTTTTACCATGTACTCTATTGCAATGCCTTATTATTTATAAAAGACTCAACATGCTTTCTTTTATATAAAACAGGAAGTTACATTGAATCTACATGCGTGAGTTTATCGTAGTTGATGAACAATAGATCATTATACCAGCAGACCCACCTAACCCCACCTTAAGTGGTGCACGGGAATACGAAGGGAAAAAGACGCATAGTGAAACTTTTAAATATGTTGATTACAAGTGTAAAATGCAGATCAACTTGATTTTTTACCAGGGCTTCCTCAATCAGTAAACTTCGAGTTACCAGGTTGAATCTTTTATCTCACACATGAAGCTATATTTAAAAGTATGACCACTTTTAAATATTTTAAAAAAATGCAGAGCTTTAGTTTCAATATTGTGATAGAAATTGGCTACCTAATCTGACCTAAAAGAAGATAATGAGTGTGGTTAATATGTTATGAAATGTATTAACCTTAAAACAGTCTGGTGGACCAATATGGAAGGATTGCAAGTGGGGAAAACCAGTCTCCAAAACACCAAATGGTATTAAGCCCCACCCTCTCAAGTCAAAGTATAACAAATTAGACTTGCTACCAACATAATCAAAAATAGGTATTTGCGGTGAAAATAATAAAAAAAATGCCACTTATTTGTATGCACCAGAAGGTTAAAATAAAATTATTGAGTCATTAAAATTATTTGAATTAAGCTATGTATTAAGATTTAGGTACGATATCCTGTTTTTTTATTAGTTTTAATTGAAAGCTAGGGTTTAAAAAGGTTGGTTGATTATCTCTTACCCAAAAATATTTGAAATTAATACAAAATATAAGCCAACATATTCTTCAGATCTTTCATTGGATAAACAATTTCACGTTTTTTATTACAAAAATACATATTCATAAATAATACACACATTTAACAGTTTATATTGTAATAAAACGGATTTTTAAGAGGTTTTTTTCTACATCGTGGTCCTTTAAAGGGCTGTACTTCACGTACCCACAATTAATGGGATAAGGGTGGGGAAGTGGAGATTTTGTTCACATAAAATAATAACTCAGTTCATTGTCCAGAATAAATTACTTTTTCTTGCAAATAAATTTTAGAATAAATGTGCTCTCGTATTTTTTTAAAAGAGTTTACGTGTTTGCTTATCCAATTTTGTTAAAAAAAATTATAAAAATATTTTTTCAAAAAATTGTCTTGTTCCAAAATATTTAAATAAATATATTTAGTTAAAGTGAATCTTGATTTAATCTATTCTATGAAACCATAACTGTTAGTTACATTATTTGCTGCACATTTAAAGTATTGTAAATTATAATTATTTATTATTATTCAAGTTAATATTAGATTCAATGTAAACAACTGAATCAATAATTTAAATCACTGTATAATACACATGATTGTATAGCATTAAATAATAATATTTAGGCCTACTATTAAAAAAATTAAAAATTATAAACTCTTATTTAATAAACTATCTTTTGTTTTATTCACAGGTGATGATTTTATAAATGAATATGATATGGATGAAAGATTCCTCTTCTAGCTTTTCAATTAATATTTGACATTTTGCTTTTTTTTTATATAGCGCTCTTTTTATCTCTCTCTGAATTCACATACTAACTCTGGAAAGCGTACAATCGAAATTAGGTGTACTATATTACCTTATGGAGTCGTAATTTAACTGAAACACTTTTTTGTTACCTTTTACACGGGAGTAAAATGTAAATGAATAAAAACAGTAATGGTAACTTTAGGAACATTTTGGTGGCAAAATGTTGGCGAACAATAGCCCCTGAGAAATTGAAACACGATGCGTTGAGTAGGGGATGGTGATATTTTTAGATAACCAAGGTAGGGGTAACAAAAAATGCCGTGTGAACGTTTAGATCAGGAAAGTGGTCAGTAAAAGTGGAATTATGCAAGACATTATTTTCAAAATGACAGTGAGGTATCTAATAAAATCAAGTGTTGGAGAAATTATATTAAACTATTTTAGTTGCGATAGCAATTTCAAAATTTTGTAAATATTTCAAATTCTATATTTGGCTTAATTAACGTTAAAAACACATATATTAAGTTATTTTATTAGTTCATATATTTGTTTATACTACTATTTGTTCACCTATATAAGCCCGTAGGCCCTATATTTATTATCCTTAATCAAAATATATAGCATGCATTTAATCCGGTTTTAAATTAAGATTTTTTTTTTAGTATTTACATAGAATTTTTTACATATTTGAGACTTTTACTTACAGTAATTTATACATGTGATTATATAATAAGTAAAATACTAATTCATGTTCCACCCACTTCAGTGGTTACATATTCTAAGGTGCTACTCTTGCAATATACTATTCTGCCAAAGAAGGGGAGATCAGGGTTCTAAACCCGCAGGGTGTACTGAAGGGTTTTTCTTAAATGATTTTCCAGTTTACCTCTGCTCAAATATTGACAGATTTCCTCTAAATTCAACCTTACTAATCACTAAAACATTAGTGTAATTAGTGCATAAGTGTATAACCCGAACGTTTGGTAAGATGCAGTGCTAACATATAAATATATATCCTGTCGAATGGATCGAATGCTTAGGGAGGCTGACTATAGTTCTAATTCTATAAGACCTTACTTTGATACCAGGCAAACCGGTGTTAATATATTATCTATGTGTGTGGATTTTTCTTATTACGCTACCAGTATTATCCCTGTCTCTAGACTAGATGTTTATTATTTTGTGTATTTTAACTTGAATTATATTAATTCTAGGGTAAATAAAAGTCCTAGCCCCATGTTTTTAAACTGTTTGTTAAATAATACAAGTAAAGTATTAAACACATTAAAATAATATTAACAACCAAGAATTAGTTTAAGTGTAGGCTAAGCGAAAAATCAGTTTTTACCAGCAGCTTACTATTTTTACAACTTTTTTTAAAAGAAATAAGATTATTTTATATAAACGGAAAAGAGATTACACCTGCATGTTATTAAGGATTTGTTTATGTATGCAAACAATTATTAATTGTGATAGATTCATTTTATTTTTAACAGCCCTAATCACCTTTCTGTGATGAGCCTATAAGTCACATTATTTTTTAAGCTGGTGTTGGAAATATAAGCATACTAAAAAATCTGTAATCACTGCTTGAATTTCTTTTTACGATTTTACTAGCATGTAGGTCTACTATTGGCATTAGTTCCATGTCAATTATTATGTAACGATCATCAAATTCCACTTAACTTTTCTAGTTAAAAATACCAATCAATTTTTAAATACAGTTATAAACATAAAGATGTCAGAAAATAAATAAGAGGGTTTTGTTAATAAAGTTTCAAATATGGCAGCCTTTTACATATTCCATACCCACTTTAGTGGCCACATAGTATAAGGCTTCACTATCGTATTATACTAGACTGCCGATGAACGGGAGATCGGGGTTAAAATTCTAGTCGGGTTTACTGAGGTAGTTTTTCATAATGGTTTTCCACTCTCCCTCCTCACAAATGTGGCTACACTTCTTACTAATTCAACCTTCCTCATCCTTAACTCATTAGCGTAATTAGTATATATGCGTATAACCTGAACAGGTAGTGAGACGTGGTGCTAAAAAATTATTTAATTTTAATTATATTTTAAAATTTTAATTATAACTGGACAAACGAGACACTATTTTTAAATGTATTTTTCACCATTTATTTTGTACATTTTTAGTGAAAATGTCACGTTTCTATGATATAATTAACTCGATTTCTTAAACTCAAATAGTCGTACGAGAAAAAAGTACATTTCGCTTTTATTATTTTGTTTGTTCTTTGGATTTTTTTTTTTGTATGCTGTGGTCTGGAAGTACCTTAAACGAGTAGTAATTATCTTGTAAATGTTATTGGTGTCTATATACTATTCAGATGCATATTTATACCATGTGAGTGTATTCTCTCTTTTATATGAGGTCATCTATTCATAAAACTTCATTCCGATTCCATAACAGAGAAGACTGGCGTCCTCAATGGCCATGGATATTTGTACGAGTCGCGTGGCCATAAAAGTCAACTAATCTCTCTATTCGATTAAAACCACATTCACGAGAGTGGCAAAAGTCAGAAGCTTTAACGATCACGGCTGTACCTGAATGCAAAATTAACACTGGAAGTACCGGAAGCTGATAATTAACTTAAAACCACTGTCCACGGTATTCCCTGTTGGACAGTAATAATAGCCTGTGTAAGTAATCGAATTATTCAAGTCTCGTTCGGAAGGGACTCAACCTTCCCCTCGGACATTTCAACCTCACCCCCTGCTCCCTTTCCCTATTCATCTCCCTCCCTTCCCATCTACCTTTCCTAAAACAGACTTTGAACATCTTATTATTCACGACAGTACGTCCTGTTTTTGTTATTATTCGACTTCTTTAGGGTAATAGGTTGGAGGTTGTAACCTTTCGCCAAGAGGCTTAGTGGGAGAGTTGTTGTAATCAAATTCTGTTAATTTTCTTACCCCTTCACCCCTAATCCCCTCTTACTTTCCATTCTCTCTACAGAATGGAACGACGGAACAAAGAGAAAAGGAGTATTGGGTCAAAGGGTTGCCAGCACTCCGTTATTAGCGCTGTCAGTAAGTTTCCACATTTCCTAGTCGAATGTTTGTCGGTTTACGATTTCGCACGCTTTTTTCAAAAGAAATACGATACACTCGAAAAGATAGATCTTTAACGTTCACTTTCCAAACACACAAATATCAGCGCACGACTTACAAACCATACCCCGATTTTCATAGAAAGGCCGTATTAGAAAATACTAAAACATTTTTCGCTGTCATCATAAATACATTTTTCCTTTATAATTAGGGTTATTCTAAAGGTATTGATAATATCCATCAATAGTATATATTGATGTGTTGTATGTATTGATTGTATGTATTAATACGTGAAAGTAGATATAATAGCTTTTCTAGCTGTCAAATTAATAATGGGCTTCCTCTGATAATCCGTGTATAGCTTGAGCTATATTATTATTATTATTATTATTATTATTATTATTAGCACCGCGTCTTACTACCCGTTCAGGTTATACGCACTTACGCTAATGTGTAATGGTAGGGTGATTGTGAGATGAAATGGAGGACCTACAGTTTAACGTGGAATCCGAACCACGGTGGAGGCCTGGCATTCCCCACATTCACAAGATGTTTTGTCAGAGGTGAAGGAAGGGTTTGGTAATCAGATAAATCTGTGCCGGGACCGAGGATTGAACCCCGGCCGCCAGCACAGAAGTCTGACACCTTGCCCCTAGACCGCCAGGTCACCCTTGAGCTATAAAAATAGTCTAGTACTACTAGATATTTACTTAAAAAACTGATCCGTAGTACCCGTCTGGACAGTCCGCATTTAACTATAGTGATAAGGTAAGGACGATAGAAATATATTTCATAGGCAATGCACCCACATCTGCATGGAAAGATAATGGGAGATTATGTAAGGGGAAACACTCGTAATTACACTCAACTTTGTTTCGAATTGATCTTCACGTCATTTACAAAATCAGACTTAACGAGCTCAACGTAGTCTGCGTGAACCATTATTCGAGTGTTTGTTAATTGGATGACAGGAAGGAAGGACTCTTATACAAAAAGTAATTTGTGCCACCCGGAATCAAACCCGGGTCCTTTAGACTTGTAGTAGACTACTTTTACCATATAGCCACAGGGACGTTTAATGAAAATGTATACTCTCACAAGCATTGGTGGGTAATTTGATTGGTTGCCAATCAGATTTAGTCAACTATGATGGTGACGGAGAGGTAAGGGTTTGAACCCCAGCCAAGAAAACTGAAGGTTTTTCTAAATATTTTTCCAATCTCCCTCCAGGCAAATTGAGGTACATTTAAAAATTATAGTTTCCTCATCTCCACCCCATTAATGTGATTAAAATGCGTATATCTCTGACGTGGTGAAATATGTGTACTTTGTTTTTACGGTACCTTACCACCCTTCCACCTTTATGAACTATCCTCATTTATCCCCTCCTCCCCTCAACAACAAAATGGGGTAAGGATTAAGAAAGTAAAATTTAGAGGAAATGTACTCGCATTTTAATGTAGATAAAGTGGTAGACCATTTAATAAAAAAACCTCCCTCAGTACACCCAGCCAGTATTTTAACTCCGAACTACCCATCACCTTCAATCCAGTCTATTGTTAGGGTAGCGTTCTTTACCTTGCAACCACTCCTCCCTTTTGAGGTGAAAATCTGCCCCTCGCTGTTCCATGACAGTGCAGTAAAGTGGGGCGATGCAAATGAAGGCACCCCGAGGGCTATAATACAGTTTAAAATTCTTACTCTTTCAAACAGTTTTTCTTCCTCCTTAATTCTCTTCGTCTCCTTTTCTTTATGGGTGCTACTGCCTTACTTCCGAGACTATTATTTATGAAAGCCATATATTTATGTCAGCTTTTATACAAGTCTTGAATGAGAAAGTCAGAGTAGGCCCTAATAGGATTTATGTAATTCTTGCAATCCACTTTTAAAAACCAGGCTTGAAAAGTATTTAGAAGATTTATTTGAATAGCAATTATTGTTCATAAAATTAAGCTGTGTAAATTTATATCCACCTCTAAACCAACACATTTTCTTTGGTTTTTTATTTCTTAGTTAATGTGACGTAAAATTCTCAGTTGAAGAAACTATATCTTCAAAACATTGCAATTAGATTAAATTAAATTCCCTTCAAAAATAATTGGTCATAAATGTAAATGTTCTACATATTTGAAAAAAAAAGTAGCACCACATCTTAATACTCGTTTATACTATGCGCTTATGTAAAAATTACGCTAATGGATTTAAGGATTATGTAGGTTATATTTATAGGAAGTGTACCCTCAATCGCGTGGAGAGACAATAGAAAACCAGTTTGGAAATACCAATCTCCATACATCCAACCAAGATTCGATATCTCCGTCATCAGCAGTCCATTCTACTGCGAGATTAGCGCGTTAGACCACGCGGCCACCAAAGTGGATTCGAAAAAAAGTTTCTATAATTAAGTTCTGGAGTCAAACCTTTATAAAAGTTACTAAAAGTTATTTAATGTATTTATAAGAAAAGCCGTGTGATGTGCAGCTCTTGCTTTTGATTGATATTAATACCTATAAAATAACACTAGTTATATATTAAAGTCTACGAATGCAAGTAGCAAAAATTATGTTTTTATATTCCCTTGGGTTCTTCTTACAGAATCCAACTATAATGGTTTGTTATATTTACTTTTAAATCTTTATTGAAGCGTTCCTACACATTTTGGCTCTAGATAACTATCCTAGTCCTTCTATCTTGGCTTGGATAAAGGTAACATAAGTCGAGTGTAGTCCATGCTGGCTTTTTTTTTGTTTCATGTTCGGGCTATCTGCATTTAACTACACTGTAGGAAAGAGGAAGCTTGAATTTATAAGAAATTTTATGGAGAGAGGGGAGAAAACCGTCATGGAAAAACTACTCTCAGTCCACCCAGTCTGATATCGAGCTATTGGCAAAAAAAACAAACCATACGAGCTTGACATTTAGTCCGCATGCTCCCCGATGCGGGTTGCTGGTAATTGTGACATCACGTGTCGTAATTCACCACAAGTCATTACTCGAGTATGTCATTACTGGGTTAGTATATGACATTATTAATTTTTTATATTTGCAGGTCACTTAGTGATCGACGCTTAAGAATATGATATTGTGTTCGGGTGCCAGGTAAAGCAAGTTGTTATTTTTATTGATCTGTTTCAGTCTATCTTATGGCTCTGTCAAATATGAAAATGGCAGAGAGCTATGAAAGATACCATTAACATAACATTCAATATACAGCCCCCTGCTTCGGTGGCCGCATCATTTAATGCATCACTCTCGTGTTATACTTGCCTGCTGATGAAAGCGGGATCGGGGTTTGAATGTAATGTGCACTACCGGTGGTTTTCTAAAATGATTTTCCACTCTCCATTCACCTAAATGTGAGTACAATTCATATATATTCAATCTTTCTCATCCCTAGCTCATTAGCGTAATTATTACATATGCGTGTAACCTGAACATGCAGTAAGACGCGGTACTAAGGAAAATATGTATACAGCTTGTCCCTGTAATGAATGGATTGAAGGTGTTGCTTGTAGGGTCGTTCGTTGGTGGGTGCATTTCGGTGGGCTTGGCAGATTTCTGGTTAATAGTACCTTCTGGCTTAGTGAGGAAAGCAACGATAAACTACCTCACTCCTCATTTCCCTAGTACACCTCTTCAGTGCTTCCAAGACTTTACATCTGACGGTGGAACTGTTGAGGCTCCAACCAACCTTCGGGTTTAGTAATATTCATATATCATTCATTGTTTATTGAAAAACTTCCTAGCTTGTCTTACTATCAATGAGAAGCTAACTGATCGTGATATACAGGATGATTATCACACCTCTGTATCTTTTGACTGATAACATCATAGGTGGAGTGTTTATTGCACCTCCGTACCTTTTGATGGCTGAAATCGAGGTACCCTTTCTGACTCAACCCGTCAACTAATTATAATCCAGTCCAACAAAGTTTATTTTCAAAAACATCTAGAAAATTATGTAAAAGCTCTTTTCAGTTTCTCTTGCTTCCACCTGACTAAAAGACAGTGTTCAGTACACAACAAAATATCGGGTGTGCTCTTTATAAATATATTTTATATATGTTTTAGAATCATAAATAAATATTCCTTTTGACAAGAAATTCTTAGCATTGTTTGAAATCGATGGCCGAAATATCTTACAAGGTGAGCGTATGCCTTATACATTTAGAGAGTTTAGTAATAAATATAGCTTGCATTTTGCAAACGTACAAATGACTGGTCTAGTGTGGTCAGCGCCCCTGGCTACCGATCTATATGTTCCAGGTTATATTCCCGGTGGTATCATAGGTATATTTTCACGAAAGAGGAACTGTTCCTTTGGTCACCATGAAAAAAAAAACCATAGTGTTAGGACCGCAAGCGAGATATACCGCTTCTGTAGCCTAGTGAGGACAATTCCTGGCTACAAGTCCAGAGGTACCGGTGTTTTCAAAATTTACCTGTGAGGCAGTGGATCTATAACGGGGTCACATTCAGCCCCGTGAGGACAAATGAAGAACTATTTAAATAAATAAGTAGCATCTCCAGTTTAGAAAATGGAGATTAACGGCCAGAGAGCTTGTTGCACCGACCACACGACACCTTCTATCCGAAAATGTTGGCACTAGCATTGGTAACATTGGTGACCACATGGTCTGTATAGCTATAGTCACCACGATTTGGTTCGTTAGGTTCAAGTTAGGTTTAAGTTTTACACTAGCTCCACACCTTCGTAATCACTGTTATCACCTCATCTCAATGTGGGTGTGACGTATAGACAACCTCCAAGGTATACCCTGGGTAACGTTCTGTTCCCACAGCGCGGCTAAAAGTCTACACAAACAGCGACCAAACCTACGCTGCTTTTTTATTTATCTTTGGTTTCCACGCATGTGTTTCATATCGTGCTTTATAGTATGTCCATATTTGGATGGGATTGTGTAGCGTTGTTTTGACACCAAAAGACAATAGCGTTAGATCCCCGTATACAGAAATATTCCAATAGATTGATTTTTCATATACAGTCCCTGGTTCAACACCGGATTGTCACAGACACGATACAAGTTTAATCAAGTCGATATTCAGTTAGGATGCTATGAAACCATAGAGATTGATCGGATCATGTTCGGATTAGTCGTATGACGTTGGTAATTCTCCTCAAATTGTATACAATTGAAACATGATGAGTGATGATCCAATATAAATGGACTTATGCCTCATACCCAGGAGTGATGTTTTCATATTGAATTAAGTACTGGGTTGAAATATATGTTGGTTTTTAGTGTCCCTTATCAAAACAACTATTGCTAAAACTAGGTAAAACGTATACTTAATATGGTACTAGCACATACCATAGTTTCCAGCAATGCTTAAGTACAAACGTTTACGAACAAGAGATACTATTTACCTTACACCATCAGTTGTCAATTTTTTTAATCTTGGAAACCCTTTGCCCACCTAAAAAGATTGTGGAGCCCCAAAATATTTTTGTTTGAGTGGGTATAGAGTATCAATACTAACTTTGAGAAATGTTGTCAATATATATTTAAAAATTAATTAATTTCATTCAATGTTAATAATCAATAACTTGATAAATAAATAAAACAATTATTTTTTTAATATAATATATGGTTTTTAAACAAATTTTTTAGTGAGAATAGTGGAATTGCTTAGTTTTATTATAAATCTATTTGAATACTGGCTTAATAGAAGAAAGATGGAATCGCATGTCATTTTCTGCATTCAACGTGTCGAAATATTTTGCTTTAGTTGAAGTGTATTTAAAAGAAATATTCCAGCCATCATATATTCTAAAGTTTCGAGGCACTCCAGGGTTCCAAAGATCACAATTTGATAAATGCTGTTTTACATCATAAAATTAAACAGTGATTCTCCTGTCTTTCAAACAGAATGAAAAAGAAATATCTTTGTTTTGAAAATTAGTTTAAGGAAAACGGTTTAAATTAAATATATATTATAGATATTATCATAGTTTAAAAAAAATGATTGCTTATTAAAATGTAATCTCCAAGCACACACACCATTTTCTGAAAGGGATGTCATGATGATTTATTGAATTAGCTATTCACAAAATTAGGAAGAAAAAAACTTTTTAAATTTTTTTAGTACCGCGTATTACTACTCGTTCGGAATGGACAGATATGCACTAATTACGCTAAAGTGATAGGAATTAGTAAGGTTTAATTTAGAACAAGTGAACCTGAATTTTCGTGGAGGGAAAGTGGAAAACTGTTTACGATAAACCACCCTCGGCATTCAAACCTCTCAATCTCCCCGTCCTTGCTAATCTAGTCTGTTGTGAGAGTGACGCCTTAGAACATGCAGCCACTGAAATGGGTGATGAGAAAAACCATAACCATGTTGATAGGCATTGCATATTTAGTAAAAGCTAGTTAACTGGTAATTTCGTGACAACTGCCATAGTTATTTATATCAAAGTTTCTCTATTGAATTACGTATTTAAACACGTATACCTATAACGACACGTTAGCAGTCCACGAGTCTTTTTTAAAATTAACCTTCTTTCCATTTTAAAGCTAGAGCATAACATTTTTAGCATACTATTAAAGTTAAAAATATGTTTCCAAATATATAAACATTTAGTTTTTTTCTTTAAGTTAAGGGTTGGAGTATAGGAAACGCGAGTTAAGCGCAATGTTTTCTCAGTTTTAAAAGCAAAACTTTGTTTTGAACAAAATTAAAATAATATTTGCTCGAGTAGACACATAAGAGTTTATTTTTCTTCACATGGTGATATCAACAGTTGTTTAATATCCGTCGTGAGCAAGTCGGCATTAGATGAGAAACTTTTTAAATTAAAAGGAAGATCTGTCAATACATTATAGGGTGCCCTTGACAGCTATTTAAGAAATTTTGATATCTTCATGTAAATAAAATTAAACTTTATGTTTCTAAAAGATAATTATTTGATTTATTTTGTCAAAAAAAAAACAGTTTTAATTCAAAAACTGCCAAATGACTGACCTTAGCTCACGTTCCTACATTAAGTTCCTTGTTTAAAACATACGCGCACCAAGAGGATTGGTTCAAAGGCAAGTATATTGACTTGTGTACCCTTCTTTGAAGCTCGAGGGCACTATTAGAATCGATTGTGATAGATAGTCAACTTTTTTTATGGTAATAGATAGAAAATTTTCCAAGTCCTTTATTACATTTTACAGTATATTAATCTATTTTTAAATTTGGCAAATTAAATTATATTTTTATAACCTACATATAAAATGTTTTAGGGATGTTTTTTCCGTTGGTCTACTTTCATTTGGTGAACATGTTACGTATTTATGATAAATTCTATTTTATTCCATTTTAAACTTGCACAAACAAACACATATATATATATATATATATATTATATTTTATTATATATTGATTTAAAAAAACATACATAAATCAAAATATTGTTTTTTTTTTAATATTTAGGCTTATTCAAAAATAAAATATATACATTTTGAACACACTGAAATGTTTTATAATTTGATACATTATGAATGTCCGCCAGTAATGTACACTCCTAATACCCTGAAAGGTAGCAGACGGACTATGACCTTATCTTTTAAGCTACACCATAGTGGAATAACATAAAGTAAGATTGCTACCTTACAGGATATACGATGAGTACAAAATAAAAACCCATGTCGTCAGCTCTTAATTGAGTCATACCGACCAAACACCCGCAGTCTGTCGGTGAATATATTGCCAACTTCTGCGGATATAGGGTGCTATGTGATCTGTACAATGAGCCCTCCGCCCATTAATATCAGTTTTCTAGACCGGGTTCACTCCTTTTAAATTCAAGTAGATCCTCAATTGTACTCACGAGGCTGGGTTGACCTCGTTCCAGACCCACTACTTCACATAAAATCTGTAAACGTCAAGGATCGAACTCGAGACCTCTGGATATGTATCCAGGAACTCTGACCACTAGAGCATAGAGGAGGTCACGAACGATATATTCTATATAATTTTAAAAGCGTTTGATGGTTTTTACCCCTAAAATGATTCAACGCCACGATGACAATGGAAAAACTTGAATCGGTTTCTTTCCAAAGAAGACCTGTGCTCTCTTTTTACTTTGAAGTGATGATCTGATCATTAAAATGGGAAGTCTATAAGCGCCGCTTTGAAACAGGTCACAAGTTTTGAAGGAGACTAGAGAATTTATACATCCGATTTATTCTTCAGAACAAAGAAGTGTATTATGACGCTTTCTCGGGATTCAGAGCGTAACGGAATGGCTTGGAGTTAGCCATAAATTACACAACTTAGTGGGAAAAGAGATCAATTGATCCAGTTTCCGACGAATAATTTTAATGGCCATTGGAGAAATTGAAAGAATATTAGCTCTTAAATTCGTATATTTTGGTGTGTAGATTGTATATGGCTCTAACTGAATGTAGGTAAAGATAGATAATTTAGATTAAGTTAGCTTAAACTTTTTTATTCAGAGCTTGCAATAAAATAGGATAGAGATTAAACATATCTCAGTCGTCTTTGTCATCAAGTTTGTTTTTTGTTTTTTGACCAGGGTTTACTACCCATCTAGATTATACAGATTTATTACACCTATGGGCCTATAATGAAAGTAGAATTGAGAAAAAATGTACTCTTATTTGTGTTGAGGGCTAGTGGAATATAATTTAATAAAAAACTACACTATGTGCACCCAACTAAGATTCAAATCCTAAGGTTCATCATCCCCGGAAAACTATATTAGATTGTGAGGAGAGTTTTGAACAGCTGATTAATTCCATTCACAAGTTTTACTAACACAGGACAAGTCCAGTTATAGGGCCAGTTTCATAGGTTTAATACGCCTCAATTGCGGCGCTATAATAAACAAAAGACGACACATACCTAGACCAAAATGGAATGGGCCAATTTTGCATATCAAACCAGCCCTTTCCATTTTGGTCTAGGTATGTGTCGTCTTTTGATTACTATAATGCCGCAATTGAGGCTTACTTAATTTATGAAACTGGCCCTATAACCGGACCTGTACTGTGTAAGCCCGACTTTCGCACCCCACGTGCAACACCTCATTTATATATATATATTTTTACACCGCGTCTTACTAACCATTCGGGTTGTACGTCTATGTACTAATTACAGTGATGGGTTAGGGATATTGAAGGTTAAATTTAGATAAAATGTACCCGCATTTGCGTGAAGAGAGAGAGTGGAAAACAATTTTGTAAAACCACCCTCAGCACACTGGACTGAGATTAAAACCTCTATCTCACCGTCATCGGCAGTCTAGTCTACTGCGCGAGTAGCACGTTAGACCATGTGTCAACTGAAGTGGGTCATCTTGGATGGGTAGGGTTTTAATCAATTAGGGGTTTGAATAGACCCCATAAATGGTTCCAAAGGGCTTATTGTAATTTTCAAGTTAATAAGTCTTTATTGTGTGTTGTGGCGATCCGACGATTATACTCCGGATCATGTATAAATGAACTTGGAACAAATTGAGTGTCAAGCTCTCCATGCCAAGAGGTGAACGATAGTGAAAGACAAGCGCGAGGGGACTTTGACAAGGTTTAGTGTTAACACGTGGGTTGATGACACTATTGTTTCACTTAGACACTTTGATGGTTTTACTATTACCTTATTTAAATTAATACTTTTTTTCACATTAATATTCTGTAGGTACTTAAATGTTAGTCATTCAAACTACTAGTAGTCTACATTTTTCGGATAAAAACCCATTCAAAACTACTTAAATACTATTAATTTGCCCTACCTCCACGCCTTCCTTTGCTAATCCTGAGAAGTAAGCGCCTTTAAGGGACGAGGTAGTAACATTTATTCACTTTATTCTTTATATATTGAATGAAGGGGATTGTACCCATCATCCGTCTCATTTACAGCTTTTTATTTAAATTAACAAACTATTAATATTTACCATATACTATATTTTTAGAGACAGAAAAATACGTAGAATCAAATGATCCAATTTATTATTTAAAATAACTTTCGTACATATTGTTTAACTTGGCCCTGAAAGCTGTAACTTGAGATTTCACGCAAATGTCCGTCCATATAAAGCATGATAATATAACAACTAGTTATATACTTAGGCCTACATGTACTTCCTCGAAAAGAGCTCTTTTGGTTTATGATTCGGTTCTTAAATACGTTGCACACCTTGGACTAAAACGCAAACTAAATGTATCTTTTTAAGACGTAGCTAAAACCATTTGCAACGACCGTACATTATAACTAAACAAATGAGCTAGTAAAAATTCTCAGATAAATATGTATATATGCCGTCATGGATATAATAGGTTAATAAAGTTGATATATTCATTATCATCTGATACTTTCCTAATCTAGATAAACCTAACCTTTCATGCGTTAATAACTTAACATTTTAATTATTATGGATAAAATAAACTATCTAATATTTTTTTGAATAATTGTATGTTTTTAAATAAGTGATCACAGACAGTATACATCGTTTGATGACGTCATATCCATTTTAGAGCTCAGTATCATAGGTAAGTAGTACGTCATATTCAATATTCACATCCCAAAAGTGATTTGGGCGAGTCATTGGCAAATTTTTTTAAATGTTATATTTATTGAAAAATTCAAAACTAATATAAGTATCTTGGTGTAATTTTATTCTCCGTATTCTTATTTATGTAATAAGATGATTAAACTACCAAAATAGTGTACCATGACAAAGAAATACAGCCTAGTATGGGACGGATGAAGCGCATCATCACATTGATTTTGACTCTTGGTCCCTCCAACACTACGGATCTTAAACACTTTTCAGAAACTTGTTTAAACAGTTCGTCTGTGGATTCTTTCACTTATACTCAGTGACTTTTGTTTTTGTTTTTACCTTTCTTTGGATTACACCTTAGAGAAGTTTAAAACTTCTTCCATACAATAATTTGATTTATTTCTCGATTTAGAGACATTTTGACATCAACAAATAATCCCTCGCCTATTATTAAACATAAAAATCGTGGGTCTTCTGGCCCGATATAGCTGTCAAATCATTTTAAACGTTTGTACGTATTATTGTTGTTAATAACTTTTATATTTTATAATGGTGGGCTTTGTTTAATTTTAATTTAAATTTGTCAATCAGCTCTAGTAGAGAAAAATAACATCAATGAGATTAAACCCCGGCCTTCCGAATTAAAGTAAGAATCACAAATAATAAAAAAAACTAAACTCACAAAATATATATACATACAAAATCAAACTTTATTCAAAATGCATTAATTTTAATAATATTTTCTAATAATCATTTTTAATAATTTTTCACTTTTTAGTCACATTATTTGTTTACTAAATAAGTTTTTAAAAATCAAAGAGTCTTACCTTGTGAGGAGAAAACGTTTTCACAACATATTCATCAGATAGTATTTATTTTATTAATTTCCCTCTTATTTTTTATTTCGCACGTATTTTTTCGTCTCTAGATACACTACACTCTATTAATTACAGTTTATGAATATTATAGTGATAAAAACGTTGATATTAGTATGGTGCATGAACACAATCACGGAAATTATTTAATCTTCCACACTAAGGAGAACCCAACAAAGAAGACAAAACAAACCCATTTTAAAAAACATCACATGACAAATGACGCTCACAAATCACAGTGCTACCAACTAATAAAATCTTAGCTAAGTGGCTACACACAATGCAGTAATTGAACGAAGTGGTATCTAAACGAAAACGCACACGAATAAAACTGCATCTAAATGACTCTGCGTTTGAACGTCGCGATACTTGAACTTTTTGTTTATAAGTTAGAATTTATTTCTAAATCGATCATATTTAAAAGTGAAAACAAAACGAAGTGGCATCTAAATAGTTAAGCATTTGAATAAAATGACATTTAAACGAACCGCCATTCGAACGATGCAACACTTGATATTTTAATACTATGGTTTAATTTTGTTTTAAAATCAATTTTATCAAACTGAAAATAGAACGAATCTGTATCAAAACTAACAAGCATTCGAATGAAGCTACATTCAAATGAAACAGCGTTTTAACGACGTAACTCTTGAACTTTTTTTACTGAGCTAAAATTGGTTTTGAAATCAATTTTATTTGAAAGTGAAAATAGCTAACTTTTTTTATTCCTACCCCCGCCCCTCATTAAATTTTGCTTCTTTAAACAATTTACTAAACGTAATCAGTTTCTGCTTACAAATACATTAATGACATAGAATGTTTAAACGAGCCCCGGATTAATATTGGGACTAGTGTACTGTTTTCCCACTACAGAGCGCTACTGTGTTACTAGTATCATGAATATCTATACACGTATAGTGGTTTGTACCTTCTATTTATGGTATTTATCTCTATTATAAATGCTTATATAGCTATTCAGCTCTGTACTCGTGAGATAATTCAATTAATACAACTTTTAATATAGAGGAAACATTGTCGACATGACCCCGCTATTTCTAAGTGGTATATGTTTATTTCAGTATTAATATGTGTATCAAGGTTGAATCTAAAAAATTAGAATTTTTGTCCATGTGAGGTGCAATTATTATTGCTCTGCTTATTTAACACGTTTTTACTATTCTTGTTTTATAGTATAAATAGGCCTACAATCGCTAGCTACGCAGTTTGTTTCAAGTATTTTCTGATATAGTGAGCTCTAAAATAAACAATAAAAAACATATAATGATTTAAATTAAGTTTATAATCGATGTTAAATCATAGTTT
This sequence comes from Timema shepardi, assembly GCA_902151425.1. Taxonomy (NCBI): domain Eukaryota; kingdom Metazoa; phylum Arthropoda; class Insecta; order Phasmatodea; family Timematidae; genus Timema; species Timema shepardi. The sequence continues at coordinate 44,714 of CABFVX010000238.1, read as the reverse complement.
ATTTCATATATTAAGTTTCAGTCTGCTTCTGTGGTCTAGTGGCCAGTGTCCCTGGCTAAAGATCCGGAAGTCTCGGCTTCGATCCCTGTTATTTCTAGATATTTTTTTTATGAAGCAGTGGGTCAGAAATGGGGTCGAATTAAACCTCGTAAGGACAAATGAGGAGCTAGTTAAATAAATAAGTAGCAGATCCGATCTATAAAACTGATTTTAATGGTTGGAGGGTACTGTACGTTATGCTGACCACATGACACTCTCTAACAGCAAATGTTGGTACTATCATCGCCAACGCCAGAGACCGCTTGTTCGGTAAAGCTCGCTTGCTGTCTCGTACCATGACGTTTTTTGATTAATTTTCCAGTTATACGCATATGTATTTATATATTACGCTGATGAATTATGCATGAGAAAGGTTGCATCTTGAGGAAGTTACTCGCATTTTCGTGGAAGGAGAGTGGAAAAATATTTAAGAAATATTGTCCTCAGTAAGTTAATATATTTAAGCTATTTAGTATATCATTATTAATTTATTTTAACTTTAACTTGATCGGCAAGGAAATATATCAACTTGAAATTCAAGGAGAAATCACAGGAAATGTTCCAACTTGAAATCAAAGGAGTAATATAAGTCTGTAGTAACGATAACAACATGAAGGGAGCGAGGTCTAATATTAACAACACTACACGTAATAGTGAGGTTTTTGTTAGCAAAGCAAGTGTCCTTATTTTATTCACATATCTGCTAAAGTAAGAATAAATATACAACTAGATGGCAGTCGTTGATTAATATACATCTATCATAAAGTGTAGTAGTACAGTACCTATATAATCCATGGCTCAATAGTGATTTTTTTCTAAATCGGTAACTAACTGGTTTAACTCGTTGCTGGCTAAATTAAGAAATCAAATACCCATGCTAAATCAAAGATTTATGATATTATATACATTGCCGATTAATACAATAAGACTTTCACGTGATATGTCAACTAATATGGTTAAAAAGGCAATTCATTAATAGTTACCTAAATAAAATAAATATAGAGAAAGTAATTAATATATCCAACCGGGATTCAAACCCCAACCTACCCACCAATGAGAAACCATACCAGGTGAGCTCAACGCCTAGTCCACAAGCCCACCGATACAGGATATTTTGTAAGTAAAGCTGGATGCACAGTACAACGCTTAGTCCTAATAGCCTGATAAATATCCTTTCGTTTCAATCCCACATACCCCGAGGATAACGACATAATGGTGGCACTCAATCGATGTTTTCGATTTCCTCGATCTCACGCGCAACTGAGCACTTATTCCAACGTTCCGCCACGTTTAATCTCCATTGCGTTGCCATCGATAATTTTCAACCATTGAGAGATCGTCAGGTTGAAGTCCAGTAATATTGGTTGGAACGAGAAAAACTCATTTCGAGCTCTCGTCTGACGGAATAGATAGACTGTTTCACCCTAAACATTATAATCAGGATTTATAATGGGGATAGTTCCTGTGTATCGGCTAAAAGATGTCTAAATTATTAGGTCATTTCGATTAGTGTATTGAGCGTTGTCTGTATTTTTTTTATAAACAGCTTGTTCAGGTCATATGCATACATTATAACTACTCTAATAGAGTCGGGTTGTGGAAGGAAGTATTTTATAGGTTATGTATCGGCATTTTCGTGGAAGGATAATAGGAAACTATTTAGAAAAAAAACACCCTCAGTAGACCCGATTGGGATTCGAACCCCAATCTTCCTGTCATCAGCAGGCTACTCTAACACGATATCAGGTCGGTTGTAAATTTGTATATTAAGTCTATTACTTTAGCTTAAGAGCCAATAATATTTTATTTTAAATTAAAAGATAGAAATTTAGTCGGTTAATTTATTTATCTCCACCAGGTCTTACTACTCGTCAGGGCTATCCATATGCTTACACATATAGGGTAGGGATGAGAACGGTAGAATTTAAATGAAGTGTGCCCCCATTTGCGTGCAGAGAGAGAAGAAAACGTATTTTTTAAGCCTTGAGTACATTCAGCCCTGATTCAAACCCTGATATTCCAGTAATTGGCACATCAGAATATATGAGCTAGGCCTAGCTCGAGGGTGCTACCCATGTAGAAAGTGGTCATATCGTTCACCTAGATTATCTGATCTAAAGGAAGAGGAAGAGGTAGAATTTTAAGTAGAATTATCTTAGATAAAGGATGTAAAGCCACCAGTCTGTCAATTAGTGCTCAACCCGATAATTTCAATATAGAGTAAGGCGTCCTAAAACTCTGACATTTGTTTGTGAATTATAATAAAAAAAATATTTTGATATTAGCAACTATTTGTTTGTAAAGCAATAAAATACAACTTAGTAATATATAACTTGAGATAAAAAACACTTTAACTTGATCATAAACAGCACTTTTGGGCATGTGGAAACAGTCGTCAGTTTCACCTTGTCTTATTTGCTAGTAACAGGGAGGTGGGGGCTTAAATCCCTGCCGGGTGTACTGGAGTGTATTTTCCTAAATATTTTCCCACTTTACTTCAACACAAATTTAGTCACACTTCATCTTTAGCACATTAGTGTAAATGAAAGAATATCCAGGTCGGCTAGTGAAACGTAAGGCACGAAAAATATATTGTTTATTTAATTATGTTGAAATTACCAGCGTTGGGGTTGGTACATGGAATAGTTTACCAGTGATGGAGAGGTCGGGATTTAAATCCCAGCAAGATGTATTGAGGGTGGTTTTCCTAAATAGTTCCCCACTCTCTGGTTCACGTGAATGCGGGCACATTTTCTTTAAACTATACCTTCCTTACTTCATTAGCCTAACGAAAAAACGTACAATCCAAACAATTGATAAAGTATGGTGGGAGAAAATACATATAGAAATTTAAACTTCCTTTCATCATTTTCAAGAACTAACCATTTTTAGGGTCATTTTTTTAGGGTTCTTATAGTTTAATAAAAGTTAATAACAGTTTATTCGTTCTACTAGAGGTCTACCAACCCCTAAATGCTCAAATCTATTTCTCCGACCTCGGTTAGAACACCAAGCACTGGGTTGTTATGTGAACCAATGTTTACAGCTAATGTCATACTTTGTCAAAGTGCGGCAGCTGCGCTTGACAGCCGGTGTTGCCGCACCCGACCGCCAGAGCGCTCTCAAGTCGCACACTATTGATGTGAGGGAAGGGGAGAGAAATATGTCCCCTATTGTCGATTCCCCCCACCCACACACTCTATATACGATCATTTCCGCGTATGAGAAATGAAGGTAGGCGTGTATGGGCCGCAATTAAGGATGAAAGTTATAGTGCACAAATAGCTTGAATTTTCAAAAGATGCTGTTAAAATTAAATTTCATTTATCTTAGCACGTATAATATTGTTTTGCCAACACGTATTAGCAAACAAAGCAAGATTGTTCTTGTAAACCACCTCAAACTATTTAGGTATAAAGTAGTTTTCAAAATATTATTTATAAAAATTTTGAAATTTACCTTCATCTCTGAAGAAACGTGTATTTCTTGAAAGGCTAGAAAACAACAGGAAATAATAGAAAATAATATTTGACAGATTTAAATATTATTAACTAATTATGTTTTGATCATTTGTATTTTCAAATTTTGAGTACGTAGTGTGAACTTTCTAAACCAAATGATAATATTAGCATACAGCCTACAAACATACTTAAATCCTAAGCAAACACAACATTCAATTCTCCGGCCATTGATTTATTAATCCTGTGAAAGATAAAACATAAATCTCACTAATGATTATTTTTTCAGCCATAAATATAATCAATCCCATGACCCTTAGAGCTATAAGCTCAGACCAATATTTTCCCTCTTTCATCTCTGTATTCATTTATTTGGAGCCCTCGAGCTATTCTTTGATAAGGTAAATGCATGAAAGAAACGGAAGAGGTAAACATATCGATCTAAACTTAGCGGCTGTTAGTTCAATAGGAAGACGTCGACTGAGCTAAGTTGGTGGAATAATAAACTGAAATATACACTCATTATCCATGCTTATCATATTTCTCTTTCCGAGTTTATTAGAAGCTCAAGTGAACCAAACTAACTTAGTTACCATTAGAAGATTAATGATTTGAAAAAATCTGTATTTTTCTAAATATCTTAACTTTTTGTATCATGAGATTTTTCGTCTGGTATAAGATACGTGTTTGGGTGCAAAAATATTTTTAAATAAAACTGATCAGCTTTTAATTTATAACTAAACACGATCACAACGTATTTTACTTTCTCATACATTTATCACTCGTCCCAAATGTTTTGGCCGAATATTTTTTTAATTATTATTATTAAAGTCGTAGTTGGTCCTTTATGTAATAATATATCTCGAAGCTTCATATATTCATTTAATCTCCCAAAAATAAACAATTTCTTTAAAACTCATTATAGGACCAACGTTTCACCTAAGTTTCAGTGAACACTTTCGAGTTGAGTAACAAATTCGGGTAAAAAGTCTTATAAAGTGAACTCTGATAACTTTCCTATAGCTTATGGTCGGTATTCCTGAGACATACTTAAGTACGTTATCATGATAACGATCCGTTAAGAATATTCTATTTACTTATGCGAAAAACTATAAAAACTCTTTCTATAAAAATAGTTGTATAAAATTAATAAAATGTATCATGGAATTAGTTAATTTTAATATTGAGTTTATAACTTGATTCAAATCATAAATTTATCATAAATAACGACTTTCATAAAAGTAATCCAAAGGATAATTTACGAACGAGCATTTCAAATTTTACTGTACAACCTTTCTCATATGCATAATGTTTGTAATTTTAAGTAAAGTAACTTCAATATTTTTAAAGTTTAATATTAATATTAATCATTCTATTATAAGTGGCACCTTAATTGCCAACAATTAATAAAATAACTGGTATATTCTACCAGTAAATTATTATTACTATGTCTAACTACTATTATTTATCCAAACAAGCTAAATGCAATCATCAAAATATTTTCGGAACAACATTAACTCTATTTAGATAGTGTACCCTTAGTGTCTATGTATATAGTTTAGTTATATTTAATATTTATTGTGATAAGCTAAAAATATTTTAAAATATGTTTAAGAAATTTACAATATAATTTATGCATTATTAATCATTATAATAAATAAAAATAAGACAGGATTCTAAAATACCTATTGTTTATATTATGGACACAGAGCCTATAAACTATTACTTTATATACTGATTATTATCCCTTATAAACATGTGAAATTTAATAAAAATTTATATTGCAATTTTTTAACAATTGTGTATGTTATATTTTTGTTTAACCTTTGTATTCTGTATTAATATTCATCATTCACCGAGGAAGGATATAAACATTATTAGAATGTCAAATTTGAAAATATTTGACCTATTTATGCTTTATTAGTAGTAAAGGCATGCATACAGATAAAAGTGTTTTGTGTGAATCAGAGTCACTTAAAAGTATATTTTTGTTCCAATAACAATGTAATTTTATTTTTTCAGTTGCAAAATATGTTAAGCTTTAATTTTATGGGAAAGTTAAGACAAATCTCGATTATTTTGTAAAGGCCTATATGTATTATATATACAGTATAGCATAAATAATTCGGGCATCGAAATTTCGGATCACCAAGAAAAAATATAATTTATAAAAATATTCCCCCATGGTATCAATATCAGAGACATGGCCGACAAAAAAATGCACCTCAACTAAAGTTGAAAAAAAAAAGCTTGAGACTATTTTGGTAGTTAGGTTTTAGGCCTTTTTATATTCTTTAAGGATTTGTGATATTTAGCAACAACAAAAAATTTGTAAGTTTGTTGTTTAAATAAAGTGAAAATGTTTCTACAATAACACTGAGTTCTCGTAAGTATCCCGTCCATGTTTTTTTTTTGTATGGATAGGCTTATTATATTTTCAAATCGATAATCCGAACTGAGTCGATCCCCAATTAGTCCGAATTTTTGATGTTTTACTCTCTATATATCAACGCTCCACTGTCTATATAAAAATAGACAGTGGAGCGTTGATAATTCGAACATATATATTAGAGCATCGCTAATTTGTACTAATATAAATTAGTGTGTGAATCTAAAGGAAGTGGTAGGCCATGTGAGTTGGACTAAATATTGTAGACAGATGTGGGGAAAAAGAGAAACATTAAGAGTTTTAAGAATAAAAGAACATGTGTTAATAGGTGTATGGATGTTGTTGAAGCTAAGGGAGTATGTAAGGATAGGGAAGTGTGGAGAAGAGAATGCATTAAATAAGGTTTTTTTAGATATAAACACAGTTTATTTCCTACTCCGTAAGGGAACGGTGGGATTAGGTGTGTATGTATATAATCCCACAAGTTTCAGTTAAATATAGTGTTTTATATCGCGTTATGGTTGTTCATAATAGTAGCCTCAGCTTGTATACAATCTATCACAGTGGTAATATTGATTTTCTTATTAGACAGGCTTGACATAAAGTAGGGTTTTTTTTACGAACTTCTAAGGACAGGTATTTTTGCCTTTGAAATTAATTTTCCTGTCATACCTTTGTTACCAACTATAGTGCACAAATATATCAATCACTCGTATCTATTGTTGGCGGCAATCAGAAAGGTTTGCAATGCGAGAGGTTTGTTCTGTACACGCAAACCTGCTTCATACTCCCTTAATTAATATAGTAGGATTTTAGTAGAAGGAAACTTTTAGAAAATACAAACACATCTTTACTTTCTCCCGAATACTTGGTGAGAGAAGTATTGGGATCGTAAAAAAATCAAACTCGAGATTTTGATAAATGTCTACGTTTCATGACACTCTGAAACCAAAAAACTTGTTCTCGCGATGCCTTCTGTGTGTCGGTATCTCGGACTAGAGACTAAACCATTTTATTGATGTGCTAAAACTTGGTATCTAGGGTTCTCATAAGGTTTCCTCGAGGAATTTTTGGAATTATATATATAACTATAAAATTAAGGGTAGTTTATTTAAAGGTAAAAAGATAAATAATTGATTTGATTATATTCCACTCTAACAATTTTGTTTAAAACATGTATATACACATATTTACCATTACAAATAAAACGGCAGCTTTTATTTTTCCCACAAAGGTGGAAATTTTCAATTATGATCATATCCCCACAAATATTTAAAATACTATTTGAAATACTAAATAACTTTGCATATTAAAGTTATAGTACTATTAAAAATAAAAATTATTTTATTTGAAATATTACTTTTTAAAACCAATAATTTCTGAGCTATAAGCAAATATATTAATTTTTTATTTAGATATTTTAAAACAGAAATTAATTGTTATGTTAATTTGGTAACAGAGTTATTTCTCTTTACTCAATGTTTATGTGACGTATATTAATACATTGATACTCTTTGGTGGAATGCTTCACAAATCTTACAAACTTTTATTAAATATATATATTTTATGATAAAATAGAATGTCTCTGTGGTGTACCGTACCATTTATTTTTACGGTATAAGTTCATTATAAAATATTATTAATGTTACTTCATAGGTCTTTATAATAATATATATAATTAGTTACAGATACAAATCACGTGGTTTACCAATTGAACACGTTAAAGTAGATATAGTAGCGTTCATATAAGGTCCTTCCTTTTAAAATTGGACTATACAGTAATATGATTTATATAAAAACACGCTAAGGTTGTATCCGACAGATACGTGTTTAAGACTACGTCAATTCATGTGATTTGTGGGTGTCACTTTTGATTAGAAAGTATCAATATAGATAAAATAATAATATCCTCATTGGTGGCCACGTGGACTATACGTTAAGCTCATATAATCTTATTTTCGTTTGGCGTCGATGTTAAGGTTCGAATCCCGTATAGGTTTATTGAGGATAGTATTTTTCTAAATGGTTTTTCACGATGAAAATACTGGTGCAGCTCTAAACTATATCATTCTCAACCCTAACCATCAGCGTTGCTAAATTTAGATAGCCCAAACGCGTAGTAAGACGTGAGACTGTAAAAATAATGACGTAGTAAAATAATATCGATGTTTACCGCAATAAAATTATGTTTGTGTTTTATAAACGATACTTTCTATCTTGTTCTAATTAAAGCGCAGGGCAGCGTAAGAAAGATTATATACCATTGCTACGGTAAACAATAATGATCCGTATTATAAAATCAATAAAGTTATTTTTTAACAAAGGTTATAAAGAGGTTTAGGAACAAGAATGGTTTAAGTATAAACTTGGCTCTTTTACATTTAAAATTATCAATGTCTTGAGTTTCATATATTTGTCTTTTACGTACTCGCGTCTTACTTACCGTCCAAAGTATAAACATATTCACACCAATGTAGATAGAGATTATAAAGGTAGAATTTATAGGAAATTTCCCCTAATTAGCGTGGAGGGAGAGAAGGAAACACAAGTAAGGAACACTATCCTTAGTAAACCCAATAGGTGTTCCAAACAACCATCTCCATCATCGACAGACAAAACTAGATTAGGTTTACGCCTTTGCCCACTTGATCACAGATGTTGTTAAGTCCTTATATTTATGTATATGATAACATAATTAACAGTTTTATGTATCTTATGAACAGTATCTTGTCGTGAAGTGTTGCCAGGGTAAGTAGAGTTTGTTGTGACTGTACCGTGTCTTATTTATTTGGCGTTTTCATTTTCACAACTTTAAAATCTCATGCTTTTTTATGCTTATAATTTTGAAAGCTAGGTTTGGTTAGGTTGAATAATACTGTTATAATCAACCTGTAGTGAACAGGATTACAAGTTAAATATCCCTATAATTCGATGAATATCAAATTAAATAGTTTAAACCTATTACACATATGTTTTATTAATGCTAAGCCATTTATTCGCCATTAAGTTTTACAAAACCATCTTCAGCAGGGTGTCATATTTGGTTCATTCCTTGTCATTGACCTCTGGAGGAAGCTTGTATTGTTTTGTAAACATCAGCTCAAAGCAAACGGGAGCAATGTTTATATAGGTAGGCAGATTTAGTAGGAACAGGATTAGTGATGAAATAGGAATCAAAAAAATTTCGAGTATATATAAAAGGCGATTTTCATAAGGCGGCGAAAACGAAAGTGGATTGTAAGGAAGGAGTAAGCCAGTTCTGCTCCACTTAACTCACATGAAAATACATATTTGTTTTTACCTGTCCACAGTTTATTCTTACGAGATTTTTTTATGTTAGCATCTTTAATCAGTGTTTGTCGGCTAGACATTCCTGGTCTACTACTGATAGAGATGGATATGTAACTGTTTTCTGAGGTTGGGGTACCATGTAGGTGCGATTACTTCGTTCCGATGAGATGTGATGATGATTATGTGTTGCCAGTAGAAATCTTAAACCTAACCAGACCATGGAAATATTAGTAAAAAAATACCTATTCAAGAAAAAATACACATAGAACCACCATGAATTGAACCCGTGACCACTAGATTAGTGGGAAGGCTTACTGACCCCTAGACCAATGAACGAGTAGTTCATATCACAGGGACAGTTTAAAACTAGCTTTGCGTACCCTAGTAGCAAGCCAAGCCACGTAACTGCATATGCAAGTTGTGTGGTAGGCTTTTTTTTTCTTTTTTTTTAAGTACGCTGGTAAATGAATTTCCTGTACTTATACCACTTTTAGCCCGCAGCGCTTTACACATCACACAGAAACCACAGGCAGTAAAACATCAGTGCGGCCAAGCCCCCTATCATTACCGTCAATTACGTGCATTGAAGGAGTCGTGCAAACAGACTAACTAGAGGTGTACGCGTAGAAGAATAATAAATTAAGCATGTCCTAGAATCCTTCTAGGGGCACAACGAGTGACAAAGCATCGATACAAATATTAGTGCTTAGATTTATAGCGTAGAACAAGGTGGTCCAACGTGTTTTTTTATTCCCAGGGCCATATATGATTATCAATTTTCACCCTCCACCAAAGATATATTTTAGTAATTCCATCAACTCAATACAGGCCAATACACTAAATAAACAATTATGTTCAATACTGATGCATATATTGTATTTTTGGTTGGTAGAATATTTCAAATTTTACCGCCAAAAATAAGTTTATTAATAACTCAAAAATGTATTATGAAATATGCACACACACACACACTTTCACAAAACAGCTTGGCCTTATAAATATATAAATTTATAAATATTTCTATTAATCAAATAAATGCATTGCAAAAGGCTATCATAATCTTTTTAAATAAATATTATTATTTGAAT
>CABFVX010000238.1:14112-34426 GCA_902151425.1 Timema shepardi | reverse complement strand
CCCCCCCCCCCCCAAGGGTTTCACTCTTTATTTTCCTCCAGGATATGTGAGAGCCACATTTTCAGTGGTTCAACTGACGTATAATATGATTCAGTCATACAATCCAATTTTCAAATAAAGAGTCTTATCTGGCAGCTAGAAAAGCTACTAGATTTATTTTCAAGTATTATTCGTAATAAGTCAAGTCATGTGATCTGCAGCTGTCACCTTTGATATATCATATCAATACTTATAAAATAACTTTAATAATATAAGTTCAAATCCCGGTTGGATGTTGTTTACAAAATGGTTCTACACACTACCTACACGCAAATGAGGGTAGACTTCTTCTAAAATTCAACCTTAATTCATCCGTAACCTATTAGCGAAATAAGTACATGTATAACCTAGTAAAATGTAGTGACAAAAAATCCTCTAAAAATATTGAACTAACATTTTGTATAGAAAAATAACTGGCTTGGTTGATCAATCTGATTCTCGGTATCCAAAATATAACTGCCAATTTTAAAAAGAGATATTTTTTTATAGCCACGTTCATATTATACGCATATATGATAATTTCTCTAATAGGGTAGGGAGGAGAAAGGAAGAATTTTAGAGGTAATCTGCCTGCCCGCATTTGTATGGAATAAGAGTGGAAAACCGTTTAGCATAAACCACCCTTAATAGACCGGATTGGGATTCAAACCCCGAGCTACCCATCCCCAGCAGGCGAGTCTAACATGAAAGTGACGCCTGAGGCGATTCAGACACTGAAGCGGGTGATGGGATTTTTAATTTCAAATCAATCTAACAATTTTTTTTATTCTTTTTCTGGTTCAGGTTTTGGATTATACGCTTATCCAACTCTTAAATGTGCTTTATGTAGTGATTACTTTCACTGCTTTTTAAATTGTTTTTGGGATTATTTCTATTTACAACCCTATTTTATATCACTATCAGCGCCACATTACCCGCTAGGCGTACTAGGCACGTGTCTAGGGCGCGAGATTTTTTGGGGTGCAACATTAAAAAAATCAAATTGCTTACAGCAGATCCCTTTTCGAGGTACGACGTCACGGGATGTGAAACTAAAACCTTTCCAAGGTACGACGTCACGGGATGTGAAACCGAAACCTTTCCGAGGTACAACGTCACTGGATGTGAAACCGAAACCTTTGTCTCCAACATGAATGAACATAATTTCTTACTAGAACAACGCACGCGGACTCAGCTGTAGCTGAAGCTTGCTTGTTAAAAAGTGCTAGTGTATTGTTAGTTATATTGTGCCTACTATTGCCATCTGTCGGATAATAATTGAGTCACTCATATGCAAAGCCGTGCCAGATACAGACGAGCACAACCATTTTGCACAGTGGCCATATAATTATAGGGGGTATACTGTAAAATGTAAATAGTAGAAATAAATAGGCCTACAACATTATTTTTTTATGTTCTTTAACAAATAACAATATGATGTTTTGGTGGGACCGGGTTCAGAATAAGAGGGAGGGGGCGGCGTCTGCAGCTAATGTGCCTAGGAGTGTCATATTTCTAAATGCGGCCCTGATTACTATTGCTATGAATCTAACCATTTGGATGACATTTGGACAATATATTTATTAGAGCTATATTTAATTGTCGATTTAACACATTCAAATATATATGTTTAAGTAATATGTTTTACATTCAAGTATTTTTCCCCCTCTCGATAATCATGCTATTATTAAAACAATAAAGCTCTTTAAATTGTTTAATTGTGGCCAGTCCCCCCTCTCCCTCGCCATAATTCCCACCTCCCCATTAATAGCAACACACTTCCCTGACAACGGTGGAAACAAAAGCGGACCCATTGCCTCCTAGTCGCGTTTCCACCATTGTTATGTTTAGACAACAAATTAACATAACTGCTGTCTTTTCCCAGGTCATGAATAACCATGTCCCTCATGGTGTGGAATTAATAGTTTCTGGATGTTGAATACATTTCACAGCGATCCTGCCATTTGTTAGCTTTGACCGACAGAAACTTAATGTTTATCTCCTCTCTATTTTTGTTTCTATTTCATGGTGAAATTATTTATGTAACTTTAATCAAGTCCCGTGTGCCACTGATGTGTTTATTTTTCCACGCCATATTTTAGGAGACGTTTGGGCTATACGCATATAATATAAGTAGGTTGATAGGCTAAGAATAAGGAAGGTACAACTTAAAGAAAATGTACTTACGTCTAACTGTTGTTTTTTTTAGTACCGCGTTTTACTACCCGTTCGAGTGATACACATATGTACTAATTACGCCACTGGTTTTAGGGGTTAGTAAGGCTATATTTATAGGAAGTGTACCTATATTTGCGGAGAGGAAGAGTGGAAAATATTTTTTTTAAGAACATCACCCTTAGTACACCCGACCAAGATTAGAACCTCAATCTCCCTGTAATCGGCAGTCTAGTCTACTTCAAGAGTAGTGTGTTAGACCATGCGGCCACCAAGCCTGTTGAGTGAGTAGGAACACCTTTAATTTTTTTTAAACACCCTTAGTACAACCTGATGATATTCAACTCTAACCTCCGCGTCACTATAAAATCAGAATAAATGAGCTTTACATTTAGATAGTGCAAATGTGAATACACTTACTCTAGATTTAACCATCCTAATCAAAAATAATTGAGTGTTATTAAGTAGTAAGGCATGGTGACAAAAATAATAATAGAATAGTTGGTGGATAAAAGCAATCTGCTTCGGTGGCCACGTGGACTAAGGTCACTCCTGCAATAGACTATACTGCCAATGATAGGGAGATAGGGGTTGTTTGAATCCCAGTCGTGTGTACTGAGGGTTGTTTACCTTTAATGGTTGTTTACACTCCCTTCATGCAAATGCAGGTACACTTTCCTTAAATTCAACCTTTCTCATCCTTAATTCATTAGCGTAATTAGTAGATATGCGTACAGCCTGAACAGTTGATAAAAAGAGATGCTGGAAAAATAAGCTATTCTCTATGCTTGTGCACAAAACAACAACCACTCGTCCACGGATTAGTGTAGGATGAGATGACGAGAGGTAACAACCCCTACATCACCACACACACAGCCATCTTGAAGATTAAAGATGACGTCTCTTCTGAGGAGATCTGTGGAGGAGTGACGTCACTCTTCAAAGAAGTGAGTGGTGGGGGTTCTAAAGCGCTAGAAGGCTCTTCAAAGGAGTTGTCTAGCTAGGTTGCGTGTTCAATCCTCCATGGTAATCTCCCTCGAAGAACCTTTGATAGGGTGGTTGGTAAGGGGAAAGGGAGAAAGTCGGAGGCTTCTTCTTCTAAGTCTCCTCTCCTTCAAGGGCTAACCTTACAACCCTTGTAAAACTCCATTGTGGTATTTTTACCTCCATGAAGTTAGAGCTCCTCTTTTTTCATTAATAGTAATTTTTTGCCCATTTTTACTGTTTATCGATCCCTCGGAAAGACAAGTAGTGTTATCATCAAAAAAATCGAACCTGAAATTATGGTAAATGTCGACGTTTTACGACCTCTTGAAACAGAAAAGGTTGTTATCGCGATTCTGTATGTCTGTCTGTCTGTATCTCGGCTTAGAGCTTAAATCATTTCACCGATCAGGCTGAAACTTGGTGTCTATAATTTTTATAGGATCCCCTTAAGGAGTCTTTGGAATTAGATATCTTAACCCTAAAATTAAGAATAGTTTATTGAAGGGCAAAAAGAGATAGAATCGTTTTTCTTCAACCCACAGCTGGGGCGACGCTATCAATTTATCAGTAGTATCTAAAACAACTTGTTTTTTTCCTTTGATTTTGATTTTATGAGACGTTTGATCGTGTTTCTAACTAGGATATGTAAATTCGACGAACTCAAAGGATTACCATAGACCAAAACTATAGTGCACACTGTCCAACACTCATCGTTTTAACAAACCGTTTCTAATGTTATTAGAATAATAATTATGTTTTCGTAGAATACCCTCCTCTCCATTTTATATACCCTCCTTTCCTTTTATATCGTGCGTTTATATTGGCCATTGGTACGTCCTGCGGACATCCAATTCACCCTCCACCACTTTGTCTGGGTCCATCAAGGGTTTAATTATACACACATGGACCTGAAGAGGGGAAGGAGTAATGTAGGGAGGGAGGGGGAAGTTTTCGCCCTGATACATTATTTACCAGAGTAAAGGGCGAATTCTGTGCCTTCAAAAAGTGAAGTGTTAATACGCATGGACGATACGCGGAACACAGAACTGATCCATTTTACATGAGCATCCACAGCTGGTGTTGGTAGAACCGACTGTGTTGGTAGATACCAAATATCTTCCATAACAGTGATTATTACACAATATGTGGGCATGTGTAGGAGATGAATGGTATGGAATAAAGTCTCGTTTGGCTCGTTGGAGGAATATAGTAAATGAGTTCATACGTGCTTTCACTCAATTTATGTATATTGTAGCAGTATTGCAGACACGTATCTTCTATTCAATTTTATAAAAAAAAACTTCGGTGGTTTCATGGTTTATGATGTCACTCTTGAAGTATGCTAGACTGCTGATTATGGGAAGATCATGGTTCAAATCTCGGTTGGGTGTACTGAGGGCGGTTTTTATAAAATGGTTTTCAACTCTCCCTTCGCGCAAATGCATGTACACTTCCTATAAATATAGCCTTCCTCATACCTAAAAAAACTTCAGTGTAATTAATTCATAGACGTCCAATTCGAACGGTTAGTAAGACGTGGTGTTAAAAAAAATTCTGAAACATCCAAAGTATACATTCATACTTTTAACAACAACAAAAATAAACTTAAGCTCAGTCAATAGCTCATTCGACTTCTGAATTATCAGGCCATGGGTTTGAATCCTGACATGGATAAAAAATGTATCATTGGTGAAATTGGGCCTTATCCTTTCACAGTGATGACATAATTACTGGGAGGATAGGTGTTGTGTCGGTTCTAGAGTTGAGTTTGTTTATAAGTCATGTGCTGATGTCTTTCGGTTTAGAAAGTAAACAAGTGCACGCTAAATATCTTAAATCTGGGAAAAGTCATGTGATTCTTAAATTAATACTTATTATTCGGGATGTTACTTAGTTAGCATGGAAAAATGTGGGTGCACATGACAGACAAATACAGGTACATTTTATTTGAATTATATTCCTTATCCTGTCGCACTTCGCTCCTCTAAACAATAGTCTGAGATTGATAAATTAAACACTTTATATTTTAAACACATTTGAAACATGCTATTTTCATATTTAGAAATTACAGAACTCTTATTTTGTTTAATAGTCAAAAAAGTACTTAATTGAAAGTTGTATTCACTTCACTTCGAATAGCTATTCACATTATTTATAATAAAGAAATTGACATATTGGCACACACGTTTCTTCATACGTCTTAGCCCGAATTGACAGTCAACAACTTTATACAAGAAGATAAAAAAACCAACACCAATTATCTGGCTTTGATTTAAATTTGTCACTGAGAGCTGCTGAGCTCTTGCAAACACAAGCAAAACTACTTTTAGAAAAAGAAAATAAAAACACTAAATGTTATAAGTGAAATATATTTCTCTATCTCTCACACCTACACTGCGAGGTTTGACCTTGAATTATTGCGAGGGCTGGAAACAAGCAAACTGATTGTTCTTGACCTATCGCCTTCTGCACGTGTACGGAAGTAAATCAACAACAGTACAGTCACGGACAGATAAAATCGACACAATCTAATTATAATAATCCAGAAAACAAGGAAATATAACAGGCTCATTAGAATCGCTACAGCACCAATGAAAATACTTGGATACCTTATACGTGTTTTAAATTAAGGTGCTTGGAAAATAATATATATATATATATATATTCTTATTTATTTGAGGTATTTAAATTGAAAAGATCAGATGGGCCGACAGGGGGACAAATGAATAAGTCCTAAGAAGAGTGGGTGAAAAAGAGAACCATTTAGGATATAATTCTTAAGAACAAAGAAAATTGAATCGGAGACATTTTTAGGTGTAACTGTCTTCTGCACGACGTCATAAAAGTAAAGTTTGAGGAAATGAGGAGTTTAGAAAGAAGGAGGATTCAAATGATGTATGAGTTGAAGGAAATTAGAAAATTCTGGGTGCTGAAGGAGAAGGCAGAGGAAAGGGTGCATTGGCGGTCTAAGTTCACTGGCAAAAGGAATGGAGCTGTCGTAAGACAGAACATCTAATAATAACGATAATTATGACAAATATTATTATCATTGTTATTTAACGTTCACTTTTTGAAGTGACTGTTATATCAGCATACAACTTGTAAAATAACTTAAATCTAAATCTTTTTAAAATTATTTTTGACCCCGTCTCCTCCTCCCATGTAAAGCATGTTTAAACTTTCCGTTATTCTCCCTCCCCCTATCTTACGTAGTTTTTTAAGATTTGGTAAATTAGCTTATTTTAATCGTTTTATTATTTCTAGAAATAAGAATGGGCAACAAAGCGAGTGATAAAGAAATTTCAGAGTACTTTAATAAGTGCAGTAATATTAGATTTAACACACAAGTAAGTGAAATAGACTTCTTATAAGTTAAATTTTATAATTAATTTATAGATTTTCCGCTAATTTTTTTTTTTTTTTTAGATTTTGTCTTACCACAAACATTGATTAAAAAAACTTTATGTTAGATAGGCTCTGACCCCCCTCCCTCGTAAGAAAACGCAAGAAAATACTGAACCCCTACCGTCACCCCTAAAAAAACTTACGTAATTTAAAGACCACAATCAAGTTGATTATAATTTTGTTTCGTCATCTTAGTACCCATACGGGCTATAGGCATATATTAATTACTATAAATGAATAAGGACAAGAAAGATATATTATCTTAGAGGAAATGTACACTAATTTAGGCGGAGGAAGGTTGAGTAATTAGCCAGGAAAAATAACCCTTAATACACCCTAAATGGGATTCGAACCCCGATCTCCCCGTCACCATAAATACAGTATAACATGTGAATGATGTGTTAACCCATGCGGCCACTGATGGTCTTCCAGCTACTATCTATTTTGAGTTCACAAAAGAGAGGTGACATAAAGTGAATTTCTATAGAAGCTTAGATCCTATTTAAAAATATATATATATATTTCTCCAATTATATTAAGTTTCTTTTATTTATCTTACACGGCTGTCCTTCTTTATTTTTAGTTTCGACCTTACAAAATGCATAAGACTTCCTTCCCATTAAGTTTGGGAATCCCTACCTGCGATTATCTAAATAATATTAATTCCGTGTTACCCAAAGGAAATGGAAAACAATATTCCCGCCACATGCCAGTGTTGAAACTTCTACCCAAATGCAAACGAGCCAAAGTTAAGCTAGTCGAGGAAAGTTTTCACAGAATTAGTTGGTTCTGCCTGTGTTAATTATCAAGTCCGCAGTAGCTCGCCTGCAAAACAACAATGCTTTTCTTCAAGCTGGAAGAGTTTGCTCAATGTGTACATTTGGGAGTTTTGTTATTTATTTATATCTTTTTTTTTAACCAAACAAGTAGAGCCATCAGAACGCTCGTTTCCAAGTTAACTTGAATTAATTAAGGAACTGGAACTATTGTTAATTTGTATAGTTGAGGGTATGTCTACCCCATTAGTTGTTTCTAACGAGAAACTAAATTATTGGACAAGTTTGTAAGCATTTAATTAAATACCTATGGAGTTAAGGGTCCTGCATTCGATTCCCGGCATGGCTGAAAAATGTATAATTGGTGAAATGTGGGTTTAACCTTTCACAGTGATGAATTAACGGCAGGAGGCTAGATGTTGTGTCTGTCTTAGATTTAAGATTAACGTAATTAGTTCATAAGCGTACAATATTAACAGGCATGGTGCTAAGAAAATGAACTAAAGAAATGACATAATTTTTCATGTCAGTGTTTTAATGTTTAGTGCTTTAATAATAACCGTTTGGGTCTTTAGATCTAATCATAAGGTCAGCGGAAACAAATATCTTCTTATATTAATAAAATATAGAGTTTATGTGTCCTTCATGATCGCGTAGAGATCTGAAATTTAAAGAAACTAGTAGACCTTGTGCACGAACATAATAAATGCACTTCGAGGCCAGTATTTTAAAATTTTGTTTCGATTATTTTAAATTAATCTAAAAACTTTAAACATGAATATATATAGCTATTAACACCACGAGATAGATTAATTAATAATAAAGTTCATACAGTTGTGCAATGCGGATAATTGCAAACCTAGTTCACGTGCATGTGCACCTGGAATACCTTTTTTTTATTTACTCTTTATTCTATTGACCCATTTAACCCTTTTTACTCAGTTTATCGATTTTACCGATTTCACCCATTTTAAACTGTTACCCTTTTTTGACCTGTTAAGCCCTCTTTATTCCCTTTACCCATTTGACGCTTTTTATTCTTTAATATATTCACACTTTTTAACCTTTTTACAACAGGCCTACCCTTTTGACTATTTTTAAAAAACAAATAGGCCTGGATTAGCTATCTTATTGTTTTACTTTTTGCACTTTTAATACCTTTTCACCTTCTTAACCTAAAATATTTCTCCGGGACTAAGACAGCTAGTTACTGTAAAAAGGTGTAAAACCCCAAAAAGGTAAAAAAAGGCTAAAAAAAAGGCTAAAAATGGTAAAAAGTAAATTCAATCAAAAATGGCCATAAGACTAAAATGGGCAAAATATCAAAAATGGCAAAATAGAACAAAATTGGTAAGAAAGGATATTAATAGTGAAAAGAGAAAATTTAAAACTAATAGAAATAAACAGAGTATAAAAGTTAAAAGGGGTAAAATAAATTTAAAAATTAAAAAACGGCAAAAGGAGCAAACATTGTAAAGAGGACAAACAATGTTGAAATATGGTAAATGGGGTATAAAGAGTCAAAAGAGTAAATGAAGTTAAATGGAATAAGTATTAATAATAATATTTAGCACTGCGTCTTACTACCCGTTCAGGTTATACGCTTTAAGTACTAATTACACTAATGGATTAGGAATTGGGAAGGTTTAATCGGAGGAATTGAACCCGCATTTTCGTGGAGGGAGAGTGGAAAACCACTTAGGAAAAACCAGCCCCAGTTCACCTGACTGAGATTCGAACCTAGATCTCCCCGTCCTTGGCAGTCGAGCTCAACACGACAAGCGCGTCAGCCAACTACGCCACCGAGGCGGGTAATGGAATAATCCCGGGAAAAAATGCTAAATGTTTTTGGTTCTAATTACAGCCTTTTAGCACCTTTTATCCTTTTTGCACTAAAATAATACCCTCTTTTCCCTTTTAATCCTTTCTACATATTTTAATCATTATACCTAGGTACCCTTTTTACTTACCCTGTTCATTCTTTTTTTTTATGAAATCTATTTTTTTCCCTTTAGCTCTTTTTGCACGCTTTTACACGTTTTTAACTTTTTTATTTCAAAATTTTGGTCCCAGGCAAGTATAAAATAATATAGCAGAGTAAAAACCTTCACTTTATTTACGTTGCTGATAGTTTTTTAAGATCATCGCATCTTACTTCCCGTTCGGAATATACGGCCTATGTACTAATTATGTTAAATTATTTATGAATGAGAAAGAGTTAGATAAAGTGTACCCACATTTGCGTGAGAGGATACAGAAAACTAATTTAGGTAATCTATCCTCAGTACACACAACTGGTGTTTGGACCCCGATATCCACCTCATTGGAAGTCTAGTATATTGAGAGAGTGATGCCTAAAGGGTCACCCAAGCAGGTATGGATAGTGTTGTTATGGTTACCTGTATACAGGTTGTTTCAGATCTCTAGGTAAAATATACAGGTTGTAAGGTGTGACATGTCAAGTATTTCCGCGTGATCAGCTTGGGGTTAGCGACGTCAAATGGAGGCGCTATGAGACGTCAAAGCTCTGTATGCACCTGGGGGGGAGGAGGGAGAGGCAACTCATCAATCATCAGCACATATTAACATGGCTAGTGCTAGGTATCAAATTTCCTGGCAACAGGTGCCCAGGAGGAATTGCTGATTATTTCAAAGGTACGGTCAATGACACTGACAAGGGTTGTTATTGATAGTACGGAGGGATCTGGACTGAGGAAGTGGATTCACTTCTTATTGGGTGATGAGAATTGGCAAAATAACGTATGTATGGAGATATATTCAAAACTACTTACCGCAACTGTTTAAATTGGCAATCACCCTTGTTGATACACAAGATGCAACAACAGACCACTGGGTGGGGACGCCTGTGTTGGTTTGTGTGGCGTTCTGCGTGTGCTACCTATACCCCAGGTGCATACAGCGCCAACTTTGACCTCTCGTAGAGCCAGCACTGACGTTGCTAACCCCAAGATCATTTTTTGGAAATACTTGTCTTGTCACCTCCTGCAACCTGTATGATACTTTTACCTTGATATCTGAATAGTCATGTATATTAAGAATCGATCAAGAGCCATCTTGTAACCAATAAACGTAATGTATTTTTATAAATACAATATGAGTTTTCGTATTGTTTTACTAGAGTAAATACCGAATAATTTTTTTGTTTGAGGTGATCAACATACACTTCCTGAACCGATTAATTACACCAGCATATGACTTACAATCTAACTTAATCCTAGATCAGACGTAAGGCACAGTCGTTGCTCAACTATAAATGCGTTGTTGTGAAAGAAGAACACTCCCTTTTCATCATTAAATGCCATGCCAGGGGATCAAAATTGGGACTCTTCGTTCAGAATAAAGACGCGCTACTGAGAGATAGTAAGTTAGCTTTCTATAAGTTTCTAAAAAATTAAGCTCATCCTTAATAGTTATTTGGTACGTTTCACCTTTCATTACTCTTCTGATGATTCAGAGTGGAGATTACTAAAAAACCTCTGTGTCCCCCTTCCAATTTTCTCTCTTACCTCTACTTTCGTCCATAGCGTTATTTCGTGAAAGGTTGGGAAGAAAATGTCATGGCCTTTATCAATGCAAGCCTGGAGTAATCAAGAAAGTCAGTGAATGAACAGAACCAGGCGAACCGACCATGCAAAGAGGAGAATATCAAAGAGTATGCACTAACCTCCAAGCTGCGAAGCGGATATATATTTCAAACTGAAACGCAGACTAGTGGTTCATACCTTTACTTTATTTTATCTTCCCCCCACCATTACTCTAGTCAAACACAACGAGTGATGGCAACACTGTCGTCTTCTTCATTTTCTCATTTTATTTGTTACATTTATTTATTTTTGTCGAGAGGAGCGGGGGTGAGGGGGGAGTATTAATACTTTATGACAAGAGAGTTGTTCAGTTTTATTTGATCTTCCCTTTATCCAAGCTTTTCTGTTTGCCACAAAACAAGAACAAAGTTTTGCCGGGGTATTTTGATGATTTCTATATGAACGCACAGTTGGATAAAAAGCAATAGTTTGGTTTTGTGGAAGGCAATAATAATAACAATAATAATTCAAGTTTACTCTTTGAATCGACAGTTATATTTTATTTCGTTTGTTTATTAGTATTTTGTGAAAGGGTTTAAAACCCTATTACTAGATGAAAAATAAAATATAAAGATCAAAATTACGTAGCTTTCAATCAATCAAATCATTATAGAACGCATTGTTTTACTATATAATTGACATATGTTATTATTATTATTATTATTATTACTATTTGGTGTTCTGTCTTACAACATTTCCGTGTCTTTAGTCAGTGAACTTAGACCGCCAATGCACCTTGTCCTCTGTCTCCTCTTTTAGCTCCCAGAACTTTCTTATTTCCTTCAAGTCACCCAATATTTGAATCCTCCTTAACATAAGCTCCTATTTTCTCAACCTTACTCTCTATAACGTCTTGCAGAAAACAGTTCCTATTAAGGATGTGCACGGCGTGCAGAAGACAGTTCCTATTAAGGATGTGCACGATCCAGTTTGCTTTGCACCGAAGAATAACATCCAAAATGGTTCTATTCTCTCCCACTCTTCTTATGACTTCTTCATGTTTCACCATGTCTGCCCACCTGATCTTCTCAAGTTTTCTCCAGCACTACATTTCAAAGCTCACTAAGTATTTCTTTTACGTCTTCCTAAGTGTCTCAGTTTCTTCTCCATACAGCGCGATGTTTCAAATGTAGCCTTTAATAAGTTTCTTCCTCAGTCCCAAACTAAACTTGGTGGTCAGCAGTAGCCTCTTCTTGTTGGACGCTTTCTTGTCCAGGGCGATCCTCAACCTAATTTCTTTGCTGCAGTAGGCATCCTTTGTCAACAAACTTCCCATGTACTTAAATTGCTCTGTTTTCTAACTCCTTGTTTTCAATTTTGATTTTCAGCAGCTCCTCATTTTTTAAATCACCATCACTTTTGACTTCTCACTGTTTATCTCCATGCCATATCTTCTCCCTATCTCCGCCATCTGGTCTATCATTTCCAGCAACTCTTCTTTATTTTTGGCCAGCAATGCTAGATCATCTGGGAATTTTAGTGTGTTGATGACACATCCTCCTATCCTGAAATTTCCACGTCCCTCCCGGGCTTCCCTGACCAGCCATTTT
Source organism: Timema shepardi (assembly GCA_902151425.1). Lineage (NCBI taxonomy): Eukaryota > Metazoa > Arthropoda > Insecta > Phasmatodea > Timematidae > Timema > Timema shepardi. The sequence continues at coordinate 21,910 of CABFVX010000238.1, read as the reverse complement.
CCATACAAGTTGCACAAACTCTTATTTTATACTAGTTTGTAGATGTTTCCGTTAATTTATGTTAAAACTTAAATAAAAGTAGTAATCGTATTTTCTACGAGTGCGCAAACTCATCTAACCATATTTTATTCAGTGTTTCTGCGTCACTACTCATTCGGTTGCACGCATATATACTAACTACTCTAGTGTATTAGGGATGAGGGAGGTTGAATTAAGAAGAAATATACCCCAATTTGCGTCTAGGAAAAAATTGGGAAGACCATTTGAGATAAAACACAATTACAGATGGCTGAGATTCGAGTCCCAACCTCCGCGATCATAGGCCAATTATATCAGACCAAACGATGTTAATGCCTCCACCCACGCTTGGGTGGTTCCATCTTCAAGTTCGTGGCACTGAAATGTTCATAAAAACTAGTTATCTTGCTATCATCAACAACTGTTAAAACCTGTCTCTTCACTTGATGAAACTGAAGACTGCTAAAGTGCTAGGAACTTCACTCGAAATTTCATCATCTAATTAGAAAAGCCGTGGAAAAGCGCTCGAAGGGAAATCATCTTGCCACAGTCTTAAAAGTTTCAAGAGATCAACTTCATCAGACTGAGTATACTTCCTCCTCTGACTTTCAAATGAAATGATCCATCCAGATTTTTAACTAAATTTTAATGAAAGGGTAGGTTTCGTTTTAAAACAGCGCAGCGCGCCACTGATTTCAGGCGTAGCGTCTAGAAAAGCTTATCGATTATATTCTTGAATAAATTAGGAACTCTGCAGCTGTACCCGAGTGGATTTAAACGTTAGACTCAAATTTTACTTGGTTTCTACTTACTAGGAAATCATGGTTTCGATTCCCGCTCTAGTGCATAAGGGATAGCTTTCAAAATGTATTTTCACCGCGGTTTTCCAAAGTAACTGGGTCAGAGACATCCGCATGAGTTTATTCTAGGAAAGGGGGGAGGATTTGAATAAAAATATATTGTTATATGTACTGGTAGATTCAGTTTTATATATAACATGAAACTCATAGATTTAATTCTGCAACTTAAATAATAAGCAAACTAGGTTTTTATAGTTATGCCCTCTTTTTTTTTTATTAAATCTTGAATTCCATATTAAGTGGTAACTTCGCTAAATCTTCAAGTAGCTTTTGTCATCTAGTGTAACTTAAATATATATATTATATATATATATATGAATGTAATCTAAAACTTTTATGGGTGGCAGAGGGGTAAACCACACCTCCTTGGGCCTTTAAGCGTCAAGTATAAGTGCAACCCCTTTCATAAATACTCAAACCTTAGAATCTATATCACTCGAAGGATAACCGACCCCGTGATGTAGTGCTCAGTGAACCTGACTACGAACCTAGGGATCCCGGGTTCGATTCCTTATTGGTACTTTCGATATTTTCCCTTGAGGGCAATGATTTCAAAGGCCACCAGGGTTTGGTAAATTAGGCTTAAGTTAGATTAAGACCTACCCGGATCCACAACAGCATAATAACTATCATCACATGATCTCAATGCGGGTACGACGAGTAGACAACCTGGTATGATGTACCCTGGGCAATATTCTCTGCCACCAAAGCGGCTAATATTCTACATACAGGGGACCGAACCGGACTTCCAGGTCTCTCCTGGTCATATTTGGCATACGGTAACAAAACTAAGGATAATACCTAATTTAGGTATGTAATCTGATCAGACGTATCGTCGTGATGGGGTTTTCCGTATTCTTATTTAGAAAACAGTCACAATGACACAGATGAAACCATTAATTGATTTTTTTTAATATTAAAATGGTACTGGGTGGTTTTCCAAGTTAAGGTTACATAAAATACACACATTAATACATTCACGAGCTATAACGTAACTTTTATTTAATATCCTGGTTAATCAGCTGTTAAAATGGTTCTTAAGGCGAATATGTTGAGAACGCGAGCAAAGGGAATTAGTTTTACGATTTTTATATCAAAACTTGTTTGATCAAAATTAATCAAATATTTCTCCAGTAAAAAGTTAATCTAATGCCACTATGCTAATAACCGATATTCAACAACTGTTAAGGTCACAATGTGTAGAAAATTAAACTTTATGTTTGTATTGGAGTAATATTTTATTTAGCCTATGTTGGCAAAACAAAAATGTTTTGCTGTAAAAATTTAAAAACCACTAACCTTTTCTCTGGTTTCCTACACTTCTACTTTAAACACATACACTCTCCTAGGTTGTATTCCTGGCAGTCGACCGTTCCGGTCCCTTTGGGATGCAATATTTGTTCGTCTGTGTCCTCCCGACGCCCACTAAATAAGTCCTCCTAGCCTGATTTAACGTCGACTGTCTAACTAATCATGTGAGGGTGAATAAGGGTGGGGGATGGAGGTGGAACACTCACATGAGGCAAGTAGTGCACACTAATACGGCTACCTGCAGTCTCATGTGATGTCACCTGTGTTTCCTCTCACGTCCCCCTGCCCCCCCTAACCACCAATCTGGGTAATTAGAGCGTCTACGCTTGTGTTTGTGTGTGTCTGCCTATCTTCCTCGGGGCAGGTAAATACTGTACATAGTACCTCTTGCAACCAACACAAACACTGGGACCGGTTCAGTGTGCTCTGAGGTGATGGGTTTGGGGGGTACAAACTAATTGTTTCAAGTTGTAGCTTTTTGTTTGGTTTTAATTCGTGTGTTTAACAAAAGAGTTACCCGATCAGTGGCCGCTTGGTCTAAGGTGCTACTCTCACAATATAATATACTGCCAAATACAAGAAGATCGGGGTTTGAATCTGGTCAGATATACCGAGGTTCCCCCTAAATTGTTTTTTACTCTCCATATACGCAAATGCGGGTACTCTTCCTCTAATCCAATCATCCTAATTCCTAGCACATTAGTTTAAATAGTACATAGGTGTATAGCCAGAACGGCTATTAAGACGCAGGACTAAAAAATAATTCAAAAGGTGGTTTAACAGAGATAGGGACAACATAAGTGCTTACTAAGAATTCCATCCTTATTAGCGTGAACAAATAACAATAAATCATCACAGTGGTGAACCACATGTGAAAAAAAAACCTCCAGCGCCACCTTTATGGGATTTGAGGCCCAATATCCCCGTCGAACGGTGAAACCAGATGAGATTAAGTTAGTACAGGCCAACCTAATTTAATTTGAGACAAAGTTAAATTCAAGTTGATTCTGAATTGATTTCTAATACTTGTAATCAGTAATCACCTATGTTTCACCGCCAGCGCTCCAAACTGTCCCCGAGTCATCCTAAGAGCAGAGTGCCAGATTTTGTGTTCTGTTCCATAGTTTTTGGGGTCATCGTGGTGGCTCAGAGAAGGCATCCTTTCCAAATATTTAGATAAAGACCCCCAATGGTATGCTATGATTCAGCCCTTACTTTGGGAGGGTAAGACTAACCGATCCAGGGCAATGTTTACAAAAAATGTGTTGGGAATTCCTCAAGAAATAAACAGAGGATTTCAAGGGATACGCAACGTAGCCCTGAGTTTTATTAATCTATAAAAAATTGTTGATATTAAATTTAACAAACAAATTGGCACATATTTTGGTGTGAAGCTATGGACAGTATTTTTCCTCTTATACCAACTTTGTTTAGCTACTTTTGTCCGGGCCTAAATCAATATTTAAATTTGGAGCAGCCTTTTATACCTTACAAGATAATAGATATGTGTGTACATATTTTTTTACAATGAGCTAAAATAGGTACTTTGATTAGTCTATGGCCCTTAAAACCGTACTTGACTGATGGAATTTAGGGAAACATTACTTTAGGAGAAGAAAAAATGAGGTTAAGAAAAGAACCGATTGGTTGATGCATGAACATTGACCAAAACAGACCAACATTCAAAAAGATTATTTTGGAAATACAGAAAATTTGCAACTAACATAAAATATAAAATAATTAGTACAACGAGCTTTACAATAAGTTGAGGATCAGATATATAATCGGGATTCGGACGTCAGCCAATCTCCCATTTGACCTAAGCTGCTTGTTATTCGTACACTGGGAGATTGGTTGACCTCCTAGACAAGACTATAAATAATACCCAAGTGTCTAATGTCTATGGAGATTAATGTCAAACGCCCATCCCTCCGGGTAGGTATTCAGCGTCATCGACTACGAAATTTGTGGTCTCTAGTTCAATTTTGGGTGACACCAGTTAATATATTTACTGCTTTTATGTAATTAATTTAATAGGTATCTAGGTGCTTGTGCTAAAGGTTTATTATGAAATAAACTGATTTTGGGTTAGTTTAGTTTGTAAGTTGAATTCTTACACAAAATGTATATCTATAGAGAGCAGTCTACGTTAAATGATCCAATGAGAAAACAAAGAAAGTTAAATGTCATACGATGTATTCGTCCTCTCCCGCATCGTGAACTACGCGAGCGTACTACTTTTACCGCCCATAACACGACGTCACATCTCTCACACACCGACCGTGGGCGTGCATACATCGCGCAGGCAGCCAGAATCACCCCTAATCTTTCCTCCCCCCCCCTCCCCCTCTCACCCCCATGGGCCAGCAAGCCAAAGTCGCTGGTGTGAGCCTCTCCGTGCACGCCCATCCTCATATCAACACCACGCTAAGAAACGTGCCCTACTTTGTAGATATATGGGCGTGCGTGAGTTGCCTTCAAGATACGTCGTACCGCCCTCACCCTTATAGCGTATCTTCTTCGCTTGGTCTACAGTGTCAGCCACGGATCGTGGACCTTCGGGAATAATGGTGTCCTCGCTTGCTACCAGCTTTTCTACACTTCTATGCTTTGGCATAGACCCTCGAGACTCATGGCTTCCTCGCCTGATACTCTTTTTAACTACTCGGCTAGCCATGGATTGTGAAACTTGAATACGTGTAGCTTCCTCACTTTCTGTTAAATTGACTGAGGCTAATAGCTATGGCTTGTGAAACTTTAAGAATTGTAGCTTATGTGTAACATTATTTATTGGAAAAAAAAATGTTATTTTACATATTCCTGTCAATAACATATTTGCCTTTTTTATATTTCAAGAAGTGACAAAAGAAATTCTAAAGGATAAAATAGACATATACCCAAACTTTACATAAACTCTTGCCACTGACCATACAAATGAGCTACTCTTTGTCAAATAAAATATTTAAAAAAAAATTGAAGTAATTTTTTTACAGGCCATAACAAATTTCCACACTCTTTCATTCACAATTTCTCTGTTATATCTTTGCTAACTTATTCCCCTCATATTTTCTTTTTCAACCGCTCCGTCTTCCCCCACTCGTCCCTACCATTCTTCATCTTCTTAGCCAAGTGGATTTTTCTGATTTAAAATAAACGCTCAACCACGTACCGGGCGAGAAGAGGAATAAAATAATTCCACACCCTAAAATGTTATTTACCCACACCTTATGTCGAGAGTAATTTACGAAAATAAGCTACTTAAGAGCGCGTTACTTTTTACAACATAGCCATGAATTATTTCTAAAAATAAAAATAACTCTTTATTCTGTGTTAAGACCATTGAAACAATTGGAATAGATTAATTTTTTTCACTTCCCTTACCCCTCCCTCTAGACTGTTTATCTGATAAGTAGTTCAAGTTTGTACAGTGAAGAAGCAAACGCATAATTTTAATAGCATTGGAAACGTTCTAAAAGCTCCGTACAACACTCTAAATTCAAATTCGACTAAACTGCTGTATACACATTGTCTAGAATTTCAATAATAAATTTTTTCCCTCGCTTGGCGTCTTACTACCCGTCCGGGCTATCCACGTGGTGTAGGAATGAGGAAGAAACAATCTTTATTTACATTTTTATATTGGGTGAAAGCGTTTAGGAAACAACATTTCAGTACATATTTCCAGGAATTGAGCTCCAAGCTCCACGTTAAATTTATTACCGTAGCTAATTTCATTCTGACCTCAAAAGTGAGGTCAGTGGGTAACTGAAAAATTACGCCTTTCCTTCAGCCAGAGATTCAATTGTATACATAGTTTTTTTCTTATTATTTAAGTAGTTAGTGAAACAAAGTTGAAATTTTGTAAACCTATAAAACCTACTAGAATTATAGATTTAGAATATTTTTTTAAATAAAGCAACGTACAGTATTAAAATAAAATATCTATGTACTCTTTGCTTACCTTAAAAGCTATCAGTATTACCTTGACGGATTACACTATGGCCCTATCTTATAAGCTGCGCCATAATGGAAACGTGCCAGGTAAGATTGCTGTATTTCAGGGTAGACGGAGTGTACTATAAATTGTAGCAGTAAAATCTGGTGCAAGGTCCGGATTAAACATTATATTATCGTTTAAAACTGTCAGCTGGTAGATCGGTAAATCATACAAGACTAAACTTACAGCTTTGTCCGCGTGCGTGTTATGTTTTTAAAATGCTTACTTTAAATATAAACAATTTAAATAAATACTAGAACTTTAAAATTCTCTCTAGATTTTAAAATATAAATCATTTTATTCTGTAAATTATTTTTACCTCTGATTCTTTAAAGTGCATCAGACTTTAAATACGACTACAGTTTTAGATGTTGAACTGTAATTCATTATGTAAATAGTGTTATGTATTTAGTATTCGAGAGACTGACCTACAAACATTAACAACAAAAACAAAACTCAAGGGAGTTTTTTGTATCATATGGTAGATATTATATTATTTTATTGAATTATTGTAGATATTTTTGTAAGTTTATTTTCACACACGCCCTTAAGGTATATAAAATATATAGAACTCCTGCATTTTGGTGGTATCTAACAGGCACTCATTCAATCGCGAATATTACTTCCCGCTCGCCTCTTCTGCTGTTCGCGGATGTTTTGTCACCTCACGATTTGGAACTAATGTCATGGATCAAAGAACGAAGGATGTTATCAATAAATGCATAATTTTCTGTTTTTTACTTTTTAATCTTTCATCCTGCGACTTTATTTTTTACGTTTTAACAAATAACCATAAGATAGTTTATAGGAAGGAACTCGCATTTGCGTGGAGAGAGTATTGTAAGACCACAGTGACAAATTAACACACTCAGTGTACCCAACTGAGATTCTAACCCAGACATCCCAGTCACTGTAAATTTTTGTGAGTCTGACGGGAAGCTTCGTGTGGATACAAGTCCAAATACAGGTAGAGTACCGATCAAATGGTAAATATAGTATTCGCACTACACCAACGATATTATAGATCCTCAACTAAAACCCTTTTTTGTACAATCTTTGTCCAAATCTACGAGTATTATTTTAACTACTGCACTGGATATCATCGCTGAGGTAATTGCATGGCTACTATTGAGAAACATCGTTATCATTTTCTCGTTTTCATGTGGTCAATCTCCCCTCAAATATAAGACAAGTTTCGCAACGCTAGTTAGTCGAGGTTGCCACTAGATCCCTATTACCACAGCACCTTCCGATGTAACCGAGAGCGAGAAGAGTTGACAACAGTTAGCTGAGAGAGAGTGAAGATAGAGCTTTACACCATAAGATCTGCAGTTCTCTCAGCAATAATATTGGGTGTGGCTAACACTCAATGTTTTAAAATTTAATCAGCAAGACAGTCTAACACTAGAATGACGTTCAAGGTGTCACTTTCATACTAGACTGTCCTGCTGATGATGGGGAGTTCGGAGTTGGTGCACTGGCTAGGTCTACTGAGGGTGGTTTTTCCTAAATGGTTTCCCACTTTCCTTCAATGAAAATACGGATATATAATCAATGATATAACCAGGATTTCATATTTTTGGTTCTGGTGGGTCTAAAAGAAAGTCCCCCC
>CABFVX010000238.1:0-14045 GCA_902151425.1 Timema shepardi | reverse complement strand
CCCCCCCATATAACCAGTACAAGTACACATTGAAATTGTATTAGGTCTCGGATCAATTACTCAATCAATAATGCCATGGTACTGATAGAATTTATTATAGAATATTTTTAAACCAAGATACCGTAGCAAGTAATAACAAATTTAAGTAACTGTTTAAGTGTAAGCTAGCAGCATATGGAGAGGGCTGATTCTTCTCTGGAGTGGGGGTCCTAAACCCCTGTTCACCCCTGGCTACGTCACTGGGTAGAGTACCTTTCTCCTTCCTCATCCCTAACCCATTAGATTAATTATAATATATGGCTACAGTCCGAACAGGTAGTAAGACACGAGTATAAAAAATAAAGTCATAATCTTATAAGATTGTTTAGAATTTCTGAAATGTAACTTTCAACAAGAAACTATTTTTGAAAATTATGACACGAAGTAAGTTTAGTGGTTTAAATAAATATTTTCATTTTCTTATATGAAAATACAAAATTACACTGACAACTCTTCACAAGATTGTTCTTATAAAGTTTAATTTACGTGATTTCCTTAACCTAAGGCTCCCCAAACACAACTGACGTTGTCATTCTTCCCTGAGATAACGTGGAACCCTGAAGCCGAACAAAAGAGACAGATACGTGTACTATCCAGAAGCTATCTAGGAGCCCCCCCCTCCTTACCCCCAAAGTTTACCACCAAACTCCCCCGCTCCCCCCTCCAATACTCCATACTCACTTCTTAGCTAGGACTTCGACTTCGTCAACTTCCCCCGGCATGCAGTGCGAACATCTCCCTAGTGAGACGGCGAGTTGGGAAGAGAGAATGGTTCTTTTCTTTCTCGCAATTCTCAGCCAGATCGATATCCAAGAGGAACTGACGGAAGACTTCCCACCCCCTTTTGCTTGCTCTGGTATTCTGCAAGACTAACCTCGGTTCAAGATATCCTCGTATTGAGATATTGGGGAAACGTTTTGGGGTAGTGCTCATTGTAGGGACCATAAATTAATAAGCATAGAGATTTGTCATAGTTTTAAGGTGGTATAGAAGTGGACCAGTGTGTTTGCAGTTATTTAAGGAAAAACATTTTTTTGTCCAAAATAAATCAAATTGTTTCATTATAAACATATAATTTAATTTTCGTCGACATTTTGATATCAACAGTTCCTGAATATCTGTCATGAGGATGGTGATAATTAATATCTAACAAACTTTTTAAATGAAGATAAAAAGTTATCATTAAATTCAAGGACACCTTTCCCAGATGTTCATGAAATTTCGAGATCATCATGGGAAAAAAATTAAGCTCTACATTTGTACCGGAGAAATATTTATTTATTNGGGTTTTTTTTTTGGCCGTGAGGGAAGTGATTAATCACATTTTTTGTATGATGTTTATAATTAATATGCATGGGCGCGTTATTAATATTCTTAAAAATTGAACACAACCAACTTTCATCTTGATCAACTAGATTTTGTCAACATACTCATATTAATTAGATGTTCTTGCATTGTGTATGTCTAAGGTAATGTTTTTTGTAAAAATATTTATATGTATAAATATACATATATATAGTTTTAGGTATATATATATTTATATGTATAAATATACATATATATAGTTTTAGGTATATATATGTACATATATATATATATATATATATATACCTAAATTATACATATATATATATATACCTAAATTATACATGCACATACAGAAGCAGACACACACATAAACATATACCCTGATTTTGGTTGGAAGAACAGTAGAGAAAATCAAAACATATTTATTTGCGGCCAAAAATTATAACATTTCCTTATATTATTTGTGTTATTTGATAGGTATTGATAATACTTATCAAAAGTAACATCTGCAGATGACATGACTTTATGTATGAATATATTAACATTGTTGTGAAATTGTTATGTGGGGGGTAAAAAAAATATATAATACACACAAAACCAGACATTTAAAAATATATATGTTGCTCAAATTTATTCTTTCTCAACCAAATTTAAGACATATGTGTTACCATTTTCTTCCTGAAAAAGTTATCAAAACAAAATATATTACAACTTTTTCTTGAACAAAAAAAAACAACACATTTTCCTCTACCTAAAAAATTCAATATTAAAAAAAATACATTTTATGTTTTAAAATGAGCATAATAAAGTAGACCACGTCTGGGAGTAAAAAGTGAAGTGAAATATTCATATAAATATACATTCATCCAGAGCAGCGTCAGGAAAATGAGGGTTTCTTTCTGTATGCTCAGCTAAGCACGTCTGCAGTTCTCAATAGATTTGGACCAAATTCTGTCCAATTGTAAAGATTACCAAGGAGAAAGTTTAAACAAAATTACCAGGAAATCTATATAAATGCAAAAACTCCTAGCGTTGCTCTGGATAAATATGTTCTCAATATATTTCTACTTTCCACTGTCAGCTTGGAAACAGGCGACATAAAGTTGGCCGTAAGAAAAGATGAATTAATCGTGTTTATTTATACAGAGCTACGCCTGGAACTCTCACTGGTAAGTATATATTTTTTAAATGAATAACTAGAGAGTAATAAATGTAACACCGGTTTCGAAAGTTTGTTTCAAAGCAAAGTGTATTTTGTTTGGAATGTTTTACAAGTTTTTGTTTAAAACCCTAACATCCGTAACAAGTGTTCTAGAATAAATGAAAGGAGTCACAATGCCTGGAATAAAGGGAACACAAGTATATCTTCCTCAAAAGGAAGTGTGTTTTTTTTTAAACTAGATAATAATAAATGTGAAAGTATTATTTTCAAGTGCCTGAAGACGAGACTATAGAGAAAAAATAGGACAAATTACTGCGACCGTTCTTTCTTTTAGAAATGGCATATTGTAGGATCGGATGAACGGAGCAGAACGAAATGCTAGAGAAGAGAAAATACAGACAGTCTGGCTAGGATAAAGAAAGGGAAAGATGTTGAGGAGAGCCCCGGGTGGGGAGGGAGTTTAAAGGGGAAAGGGATAGGGGAAGGCGCATGTGAACATGTCAGCTGCCGTCTCACAAAGTACGCTTCACATATGTGTACATAATGTATGAAAGTAGAAAGGAAATGCGGATAAATAAATCGCGAGCCCTGAAAAGACGGTAGGTGTTAGGGGATGGAATGTATGAGGTAGGGATGGAAGCCTCAAGTTGAGTAGACGATATTCTAAGGGAATGTATTCCTAGCACAAGCGACGCTATCTCGCGGCGAACCTTTTGTTGTGGTTTGAACACGGATTAAAGGTTACACAGATGTAATATCGGGAATTTGTTCGTAAATGTATGTATAGCACGCTTTTTTGAAGAACTGCAGAGCTTCCTAAATAAGATTTCCTTGGAATGGGGATCTCCTGAACTGGAGTACTGTTTATCTAGAGCAACGTTTTTCAACAGGTGTGCCGTGAAGGGCGATCAGGTGTGCCGTAGGAGTCTGGAGAAAAATAAAATAATAATCAAGAAAAAACTTGATAAATGCAATTCTAGATCTTTTAAAATCCATTATCAACATCATTCAAAATAAATTCTATAATTTTATCAATTGAACTATTAAACATAGTTCTTACTGCTAGCTAGTTTCTCAATAAACAAATCTCTCATTAAAAAACTAACAGTGTGCCTTGACCATTTTAGCACCTTACCCAGTGTGACGTGGATTTTAAAATGTCTAGAATCGTGGATCCACTGTGTTATTTTAAACGCCTAACCTTATTAAGTCATCATCTAAAAGTATTTATTGGGTATATCGGACTCCGGACAAGGAACTGAACGCAAAACCCTTGGAGGCACAAAGACATGCCAAGAAATAACTTAAGAATTACGTCCCAAGGCTCTCGGCCAAATCAGAGCCTGTTTAAATAAAGGTAATTCATTACATCATTATTATTATTATTTAGCACTGCGTCTTACTAGCCGTTCGGGTTATATGCTTTAAGTACTAATTACGCTCATGAATTATGAATTAGGAAGGTTGAATTAGAGGAAGTGACCCCACATTTGCGTGGAGGGAGAGTGAAAAACCATTTAAGAAAAACTACCCCCAGTTCGCCCGACCGAGATTCGAACCTAGATCTCCCCGTCCTCAGCAGTCGAGCTTAACACGACAAGCGCGTTAGCAAACTACGCCACAGAGGCGGTTGTCATTCATTACACATGAAGCTACCATGGCCTCGCTGCCACATGTTCGCATGGCATAATATGAACCTTTTCACACGTGTTGGTGGCAGAATAATGGTGGCAGGAAGACGCTATTTCGCGAGCGGTCAGGCTGTCAGCACCACCACGTCATTCCACATTGTCTGTTACGAAGGTCTTCATACGAGTCGCAATTTTTTTTAGTTCGGCCAGACGTGTGTGTTCGTATTTTTCAAAATGAGTGCTGAAACAAGTAGCTTTGATACAAAAAGGTTCATACTTAAAGTTCAATCAAGGATTGATTATCGTTCTTTGGTATGCTGTTTCTCTCATTTTGGTGTCCATACCAGTTAGTTTTTCTTCTAAGCACTGCATCAACTCTTTTAAACACCGCAAAAACTCATCAACAGATGCAATATTCATGCGCATAAAAAGGAAAAGCTTGTCAGGATTCTGTTGAAGGTTACTGTTCAAAGTGTATAAAATACCTTTCGTTGATCTATCCTGTAAGATTGAGTGCATTCAAATCTCCGATTTTTACGGCGATCGAGTAAACGTAAACGTAATAACATACAAACACAGACACCTGCTTCTTCCAACTCATTTTGAGACTGGCTGGTTGCTGGTGGCGTAACTAAAGCATTCACGCTTTCAGGGGAAGCACCACCAAACCAAGGGGTGGCACAACCATGGTGGATCCGCGTGCATGGACCCTAAAATATCAACTCTTTTCCAGCCCACTTAGGTGGTTGCATGGTCTAAGGCCTCACTTTTGCAATAGACTGGACCGGTGATGACGTGTTGATGTCGTGGTTCAATCTCGGTCAGGCATACTTGAGGGTGGTTTTTCCTAGATGGTTTTCCCAACACAAACAGTCTCTCTCCATGTGAAAACGGGTACATTTCCTCTAAATACAGCCTTTCTCATCCCTAACCTATTAGCGTAATTAGTACATAAGCGTATAGCCCAAACGGGTAGTAAGGCGTGGTGTTAAAACAATTATTTTCTAAGAACCAATATAATTTACTCGTTGCTATCCTATTAGACTTTTACCCGGAAGATCGGATCTTAAATAGTTTGATTCCTGGTTGGGTTCACTAGATATAATTTTTACCCATGGGGTTTGGTTTTAATCCTTAATCAAGGCGAATGTTTTTATTTTTTGTCTTAACTATCTTAGTCACAGATATCAGAGTGAATACGGTATATTTTGGTTAGTGACATCTTATTTGAGATAAAAGATAAATAAGTATCTTAATTTCCGAGAAAAATGCTTGTTTACAGAATCTGCAATAGATCTAGACGAATCCATTTATTAATCTCAAATTTGGGGAGGTCCACACGTGTCTATCATACACACACTTTTCGTTCCATATTATGCCCTGAACTCAGAAATACTCTTACACTACCTGTTTTACCATCTTATTCACACTTAATACATCCTCATAGCGATTTGAATCAATTTCATTCAGACGCAAGTGACCAGTGTATTATTCCAACGCCTTGACGCTTTCGTTATAGAGATAGCTTATACAAATGGCAGTGTATTCAAATTTCTAATCGTCGGAAGGTCGTGTAATTGGCTGGAGGCCAGAGTTTGATCCCCCGACTAGTTGCAATAGAATGGTTGGTAGCTCCACTAGAATGGTTGGTAGCTCCACTAGAATTACGATAAATTTCCTTCAAAATTTACCAGACCTTTATCACGACGATTAGTTTGTCACTGAGGCTCAATATTTGTAATTTAAAAAGAAGGCCGGCTGAAAATACTTTTATTATTGCATTTATGAAAAGAGTTACTTATGTGAATTGTTTTATTTAACGATTATGTACCTTAATATAATTCCTAGACTTTGCACTAAATAACTAAACTTGTTTTGTTGTGAATGCTATACGGTGAAATATCCTAGTCTCCTTATTCCGAGGACCAAGGATCAGGTGGTAGTGGAGACTGAACACTGGCGCCAGTCACGTTTTGTGCACCACAGAAATTCTTGCAGTAGCGTCGGTTTTCTATCCGGGCGATGCTTATGGGACAAGCGTTTCAATAAGCCATATCTCTCAAAGACCAACTCAAAAAACAACCAATATTTTAAAGAAAAAGAAAAGTGGTTTTAAAGTTGTTGATTTTATTTTACCAAGATTTTATTTTTTCAATTAAGAAAAATTATAAAGTGGACAAAACCCCTTTGACTATTATTTCTCTGTGTGTTCGTGTTTGTGCGTGTGTGTGTGTATTTGTGTTGTACTGCGTCTTACTAACCATTTTTAATATCCTATTATTTATATTCATGTAAAAATTTGAGTAACTGTTCCAGAATTTGCGTGGGGAGACGATAGGAAGCCACGTAAGGAAAAAAATCCTCAATACACCCGACTAAGATTATACCCCTGACCCCCATATACTACCCTTTCAGGTTATATACTTATGTACTAATAATTACGCTAATGGTTTGGGGGTATTAAGAAGGTTATATTTAGAGGAAGTGTAACAGCATTTTCGTAGAGGAAGAGTGGAAAAAAACATTTAGGGAAAACCACCCTCAGTACACCCGACCAAGATTCGAACCTCGATTTCCCCGTCATTGGCAGTATAGTCTACTGCAAGAGAAGCGCGTTAGAACCATGCAGTCATTGAATTTGGTTATTGTTAATTCCATCTGTATTTAGCAAAACTTTATCCCGCCCTTATAAAGATTCCGAATACTTCCCCGTCATATATACATTTGAACACTATCCACTAAACATCCTATTACTCTATAACGTAAAAAAAAGCCATCCTTTTGCTAAGATAATGTCAAACGCAATACACCCCGTTCCATCAGAAAGCATGATGGGCTAAAGATGGCAGACACGTTTCCACTCTCTTATAAGTGAAATGAAGCCGCTACTAAGTCCTTAACTCAATTTGCGATTCGAGTTGTGTAATTACATCTCGAGTCTAACTTAGGGAAACGGGTCACGGTCTACCCAGAAGGTAAAGAGTTTGAACTCTGAGACAGGTACTTATAGGAGATCTGGTTGGTTCGTTCTCTAAGAAACTAAATTGTCTCTTTCTGTGTGTGTCATTTTTGCTCCTTGTCTCATCATTCTCCAGTCGAGCTTGATATGTCAAAACCAGGCAAGGTGCAAGATTATTATATCTGGAATATTAAAAAGGGAAAGTTTAAAAAAAAAACAGCTTCAGTACAGACGACAAGGATTCGAGCACCCAATTTGCAAGTAGCAAAAAAAAAGCAGGCCATAGGAGCTTGGCACTTAGTCCACCTGTTACAGGTAGTCATTATTCAAATAGAATAGGCCTACTTTCATCGATGCTAGGTCAGCACTTCGGTTCTGTTGATCTCAAAATGTCTCGTCTTTTTTCATAGTTAATTTTCAAAGATAGATTGTATCTATAAAATAAGGTAGAATTAACTATATACTAAATAAAACGGAGGTCTGTTCTGGGAAATGGTTTCCTTCTTTCCCCGAGTTTAAAGTTACATTCCCTCCCCGAACTGTTGCAAAATAAAACTTTATTGCAATTCCTAGTCTTCTGAGCTTCTCCATCTCCCTAAACTCGACGATTCGTGTATCCCTATTTACATAACCAAATTTCCGCCATTTTAATTCTTGGGATGAATATATTACCATTTGTTGTTTTATTTTCCCTGCTTCAATGTCACAGTAAATGAAAGGGTAAGAAAACTAAGCATCCCTTTGTATATATGTTGTTATTTAAATAATAAATATATCTAGCTCGTTAACTATAATTTATTAATAAGGTTATTTGGATCTTTAAGCTAGCATAATATTGACTTTTTTTTAATAAGAAAGCTTATGCAAGAAAAATCAAATAAAAACATTTATAATATGGTATTAATTCTAAATATATTATTTTTCCATTTAGATTTCAAAAACTATGTCAGGTCTATTAAAATGATTCACTTTTTCCACTAAGCCAATATATTGTCGTAGCAATATAACCACACTCCTTTCACGCAAATTTGGGTAGATTTACTCTAGAATGCTTCCTTCCTCATCCCTACCCCATTAGAGTAATTATAATAAATATGAATAACCTGAACATATAGGAGACGCAGTGATAAAAACACACACAAATCTATATAACAAAACAGTTTTTTAAATACTGTATTTAATCACATATAAAAAATATGTCAGTGGTTCTAAGACGACATTGATTAACAGATCCCCATTTCTTAACCATATCTTATTAGCCATCTAAACTATACATATTGTATTACAGTTAAGGATAATGATGATAAAAGGTGGAATTCAAATGAAATGTGCCTGTTTCTGCATGGAGGAGAGAGTGAAAAACCATAATGGAATTAAATACCTTTTTAAACCCGACCTGGTTTCAAACCCCGATCTCCCCATAGCCTGCAAACCAGACTGGAGGACCATGACATTTGGTCCACTTGGGCAAAGAAACGAACTGAACTGTAATTAAGTCTAACATGATCGTTTATATATTTTACAAAACGTAATATGTTTGTACATGCCCTTAAAATTCTCTCTTCTAATTTCCTTTCCTTAGAGTAAATAATTTTAGAACCAATCTCACGGTCACTTAACTGGTGAATTAGATTATTTTAAAAATTATGACCTAATCATAAATAGTATTGAAATGTGGTTTTCTGCATTGTACACTTGACAACAGTTAAATTGGGACCAGTGAAATAGTGTTTTTTCTTACAAACAATTATTTTTCAATTTTATAGAACATTTTAAAATATGGCGAAACGGTTTCACTGTTTTCTATTCAACTGTTTTTTTAACTAGAATAAATAAGAACATATCATGATGTGAATTCTGGTTTGAGCTGCACAATCGACATTTTAGGTTATTTGTTAACCATGGAGTGAGATGGCCTCTTAAGATAATAATAGCCAAAATATTGCCAATAAATCGTATTAAATAATATAGCTACCTTAAGTAATAACGTTATTTTAAATAATATAATTATTGATATATATTTAATTGTGTGTAGGAAAAAGGCTTAAATATAGTTAATAATAGGTAAAAATCAAAACAATGTAAGACAAATTAAATGTGACACATAATTGTAATCACAATTAAATATTTTTATAAAACAGTAAATATTTGAACCGATCAAACTATGGTGTTTAGTATTTGCAACAATAAATTCAATTCCTTTCATGGATGAAATGTTTCCAGACATTCACCTCTCAGAATGAAAGCCATTTAACCGTGTTTCCGAACGTTTCAAACCAATCCATCCCAGAGATTTCGGGAATAAAGTATCACTTAAAGTGATTGCATGTTTCCATCGCATTCAATCTACCCCTTTAAGTAAGTTTACTAACAACCTTTCAGCTGTCCTCAACCCCGCAACCATGTTCGTAAACACAAATAAGTCCGCAACGTTCCCGCGACAAAAACGTTCAATCCTTTACTAGTTTTCAACGAGGCGTTATAAGGAACGTAGGAAATAAACGTAAGAGAAATCGTTAGCACTATATTCGTATATATTTGTATATCTTTATTTTATCATAAAATAAAAACATTAAACTTATTCAAATACTTTAATTGTAACGTTTTTTTAGCTAGTAATTTTATTGAAATAATATCAAAAGTGTATGTTCTATTTTAAAATTATTTTTGACGCGGTGTTTAATCTGACTCAAAGGTGTTTGCAAGGTTTTGTGAGGCTGTTGTGTTGTGTTTTTTTCCTAGATATTTAGGTGGGAGGTTGGTTAACCGACTTTGAGAGAAGATATTTGATGGGTCATATAAATAATTAAACGATATGGCATAGAATCATTCCCATATAAAATGCTGCTAGTCTCAGAATATTATCTGTTATCTAATTATATACACACACTTATAGTACATGTTGAAATATTTGGGAGGTTAAGTAAATATTTAAAAAGAAGTGTAGCTACGTTTGCGCTAAGATATAGCATTATTACCCTAAATAAATGCATTATAGCACTGTGGGCATATCTAAGGAGAACCAATCAGGTTAAACCTTTCTTGATAAATGGAGAGTACAAAGGTAGAATATTTGTGTGATAATTTGTAAAATAAAATAGTTTTAGTAAATAAATATTATAATCTTCCAAGTTAATGACACACGCGAGTATTTGACATGACCACAGGATTATTCCTTGTCTGTGGGATTGGAGAAGAAAAATGTAAGATAATTCCATTCATATTTATAATCGACCTAAATATGAGTCTAGTACAGATTAAAACAACCACATGGATTCATACAATACCATCGGACAGTAATTTTCAACCACATGCACTGCATAATTAAAGTGTTGTGGTAAGGATTAGCAAGAAGAGGGGGGTATGAGGCAAATTTAAAGCTGACCGCCACACTTCAAATCCGTCACCTGAGTCGGGAAGTTGCAACGTGGTCCGGTTCTTAATAACATTAGGTTCATCGACATTGCACTATGTAACGTAAACTACTAATAAATGTGCAGCATTTCCAGTTGATAAATTACTCTACCAAAACATCAACTGTGGGTTCAAAACCTTGTCATACGCATTAACTTAAAACACGACCACGCGTGGTAGGATTCTAGAAACAACAACCCACAAACAAGATAGCCGTGAGTTCCAACGGGTTTTGAATCGGATGCATTCTAATCTGGTCCTGTTAAATGTGGTTGAGAAGGCAGGATTTCAAAGTTCAGCCCCAAGTTGGTGTAATAGCTTGCCCCGGCTGTTGTGGCGCTCCAATTTGGATGGGTGTGTTTTCTCAATCTGAATGAAAAATAGAAGGTTATGGATAGTATAACATAACAAAATCCTTAAGCTGGCCTAACACAATCTAACTCTAATTTAATCTATGACAAAACGCAATACTTAACTAATCTAACCTATGACACAATATGATCATAGCCTGAGCAATTCTAACCTAATATAAGACAAAACACAATTCTAAGTCTATGTAAAATGAATATGAAAGTTTCTGGTTTGTTCCTGAGGCCGAATTTGTAATCTCTATGGAGCCGAATCAGTATTATGGTTTGAGCTGAAATAGTAGTGCTAAAGAGAAGGTGGGGCCGAATTTGTATCTCCTCTTTGAATATACGTGCACAAGAAAATACCACTAGGTCCCCAAAAATATAGTAACTATAATAAACGGGCGGCCTTATAGAATAAAACGAGTAAGGGATAATGACCATCCACAGAAATAATGAGGGATAACCAAATAATGAGGGCAGATCTAATATTTAGATCCCTGCACCAAATTCAGCTTATTTGTACCCCTCTCTTTTCTCCCATTTTTTGTGATACATTGATGAATTCGTGACAATTGCATGTGATGGAACGATAACGACCACGGAAGGCAGGAATGAGATGTTTAGTGAGAGAGAGAGAGAGAGAGATAAAAAAAAGTTTCAAGTTTACTACACAAGGGTATGTTCTTGGTCTTGCGTTAGAAAAGAGTGTATCTAGGAGATGAGCTTTGAGAGGTAGGAAGCTGGACCATTAGAGAACAGGATGAGCAACTTTCAGGGGTTAAAGCCTTGATACGAGTAGGATGTAGTCTGCTGGAGAAGATAGTTTGGCTTGGAAGTAGAAGCAATATGGATGGATGACATTTTACTGTAGTATGAAAATATTTCTGGATGTATGTCGTTGATGTAATCATGTGGTAGTAATGTCAATTGCTCACTTGAACTGGTTGAAAAAACCCTTTGGCATTTCCTTGATTGTCAAAAGAACTAGCTATTGAATTTTAGGATGACATCATCTTAGAGATTTATAGAGGAATTCAGGAATTTTAGGTGCTAAGGGATGGATTTTAAATGGGGACGGGAATGGTGCGTTTTCTTGCGATGGTTTAGAATTTTGAATCTGCTTTAATAGTTTCGGTAGGATCTTTTTGACCTTCATGTGCTATTGGTTTGTTCTGTTGACCTGCAGGGACAGTACTTTATTAATTTATATTTTCTAGTCGCAGTCTCGAAACGAATAAGCACTAGCTCACCTTGGAAATTTGACAAGGACGTTAGAATAACTTGACATATGGCATCCCTGCAAATAAGCTGTGACACACCCATCATACTCGAACTGCACAAGATGTTACTTGAACTTTATAATAGCCCCACACTTGATGAGTTTGTCGATAATGATGGGGCTTATGGAGAGGCCCTTCACTAGCCTGACCTTATTATAAAGGTCGGGCCCAAGTTCTGGCTCAATGCACCAACCACGGGTGACATTATTCTGAGCTTAAGTGAGGGCTTATCACAATTTACCATATACATAATTGAGTCAAGCCATCCGAATATCAAACTAATTTCCAAAATATGACTATTAAAATTTTGCTAATTTGTTGCCTCCTTTTTTCACTCTATTAATCCTGGTACACAAGACACAATTTCTTGTACACAAAGTTGTATAATAAGTGCAGACTGAATATAGCGTCGTGTGAACACCAAGGATTGTAGAAATATCTCCATTGCTCTTTAATATCTTGTACGTTGTTTGGAATAGAACCAATCCTATATTGGGCATTTTTCTTGTGCAACTTTTGAGTTGCAAACATAGATAACATTTTCTTCTAGACAGAAAATGTGTTTGAATATATTACCTATTACTTATTAAGTATTACATTATTATTATAAACATGTAATTTTAAAATTTTATATATTTAATATAATTACACATATATATGATTTTAAACGTTATATGTTTTAAATATTGCATATATATTATTTTATATAAAATTATATATATATATATCTTACGACTTTTTTACCGTCTGTGATTACCTACAGATTATGCTCAATATCTTGTGTGCAAACGTATTGTCTTGTGAACAGTCCAGAGGTAAAACTTGTATGCGATAGATGTGATCAAAATATTAAATAATTTCTTGAACAACCTTTTTTACAAAAAGTTGTGACATGTGTACTTAGCCTTAAACCGAACATTATTTCAGTAATATTTAAAATCCAGTCTAGTATCGATATATAATCAAATGTCACTCTGCCTATAAATGTATTCATGATTGGCTCAATAGACCTTCTTTCATAGAAACCCGCGGCAGTGACCAAGCAGTTTAATACCAGTGTTCCCAAACTTTTTATACTGAAGGAGCCCTTGCATTAGAAAATATACATTATAGAGCCCTAGTAACATTTTGTAAACTAATATTATGAGCATTCAATAAAGACAGTTAAATTTTACAATAATAAAAACAAATGGAAAACATCACATGTTGCGCCTTTGGCTAATGTTCTTTATTCAGATTTGAAATAAATGGACTTATTTTTGTTTTATCACTGCATCTTACTACCTGTTCAGGTTATACGCATATATAATTATTCTAATGGAATATGTATGATAAAGTAAGTATTTTAGAGGTTGTATACCTACATTTACGTTTAAGTAAAGTGGTAAACCAACTAGGAAAATACCCCTTCAGTAGAACCGACCAGGACTAGGAACCTGATCTCCCCGTTTTCATAAGACCAGTATAACATGAATGTGACGCCTTAGACCACTCGGCCACTGAAGCAGGTGACAACCCTAATTACAGATGCTATTTTATAATGTGAAAAAAAAATTCTAAAACTACCTCATGGAGCCTGGGATAACCATGCTGAAGCGCTATGTCTTCGTGGAACTCATTTTGAAAAACACTGCTCTAAGACACTATAACCGCATCGGCAGGCTTGGGTGAAAGTATAATTAACAAAACTTTAGCACAAATTGCTTCTTAAGGCTCACTCTCAAAGGCTACACTGGTAATTGTATTGCACGACATATTTACCCAGTTCTTTTCCAGGCGAATGACCCATTACTTCCATTTAACCTTCGCATTTTAGTAGTATGGGGACCGGTCTATTCGGTGACGTCAGAAATTGTAACGGTATGTTCGGTAACTGTAATTATGACGTATGAGGGTAAT
>CABFVX010000237.1:354365-365119 GCA_902151425.1 Timema shepardi | reverse complement strand
ATTCACAAGTTTTGATTAATACACGTCTTGTCAGAGGTGAAGGAAGGGTTTGGCAATCAGATAAATCTGTGCCGGGACCGAGGATTAAACCCTGCACCCCCAGAACAGAAGTCTGAAACCTTACCCCTATACCAACAGGTCACCTACTTATAAGAATAGTGAACTAAACCTATTAATCAGACTTATGTCTTATTATTAAACTCAACAATGATAGAACCCCAAATTTAAAAAACCGCCTTAATAAAACATAGTATCAAAATAGTGTCACCTGAAAAAGGTGAGATTATATTTCATAATTACCCGCAAGTAAGGGAAGTGAGCCTTAAAATATTATGTGGGAATCTTTTAAAAAGTCGTGCGTTCATACATTTGTGGAAAGACACGTGTTCAGCTGTCAATTTTAAATTGTGTTCAGAGCTAACAGAACGCAGCCGTGATGACCACCATTTTGTTTACACAGTAAATGTATAGGCTACGTGTAAGGGGACTGCCAGACTGGGCGAGCGACTAAAATATAAAATAAAACACATTGGTTGTAATGAGAGGTGGCCAGACTGGAGCGAGCGACTAAAATATAAAATAAAACACATTGGTTGAAATGAGAGGTGGCCAGACTGGAGCGAGCGACTAAAATATAAAATAAAACACATTGGTTGAAATGAGAGGTGGTCAAACTGGAGCGAGCGACTAAAATATAAAATAAAACACATTGGTTATAATGAGAGGTGGCCAGACTGGAGCTAGTGATTGAGCGTTTGAGCCGGAACAGTCTAGTTTACAGGCGCTTGGCGATATTATTGTATGTTGGTTCATTGAGTGCTGGGAAAACTTCTCATTTTGACATTTTTATTACTATCGATAAGTTTATCACATCTGCTACTAAATGCTTTATTTAATTGGTAAGATCATAAACCATAACTATATAAATATATATATGTAAAACTGACATGTTAAAATACTTCAATATTATAATAAAAGTAGGCCTTTACAAATAAGAATCACCATTAGCGTGGAGAGAGGATGAGAAAACCACAACAATAAATCACTTTTCAAAAACCACCCTCAGTTCTCTGAGCCAAGATTCGAACCTTTGCCTCCTCGTCAACAACTATCGAGAGCTATTTGCTAATCACTCACACGCTTGCACGCTTGTCGGTCTGGCCGAACCCTAAGCCCTTCTTGCCTTAATCTCCAAAGTCTCATGAATATTTATTACATAGTTTTGAACAATTTTTTATTATTTTATAGAAAAGAACCCGCACTGATGGACACGTGGACAGTCGCCAATCTCACCTAGCCTTAAACAAGGAGGTCAGAGTTCTAATCACGGCCGGGTGTAACGAGACGATTTTTTTTCTTAGATGGTTTTTAACTTTCACTTTAACTCAAATTTTGGTAAATTTCTTTTAAACCCAATTAGTGTAACTTCGATTTATTTATTTTCGTGACACGTCCGGGCTATTCACATGTTTACGCCAATGGGGTAAGGATGAGAAAGGTAAAAGGTAGAAGAAATGTATTCACATTTGCGTGAAAGGAAAGGAAGAACTATTTTAGGAAAAACACTCCCAGAGCACCCGATCGAGATTCAAACCCCGATCTCCTCTTCATCGGCAATCCAGTAAATTTCGAGAGCGATGCCTAAGACCGTATGACCACTGAGGTGGGTCATTAGTGTGAATAAAATGAACATGGCCCAGGTGGGTTGTAAGACGATGTGGAAAGGGGTAGCAAAAACCTAGTACTTCGCGTAGCAACAATCGTAATACAAATTGTGATTTAAGGAACCGTTCTTTTTTCAGACAGTCTTTTATACGAAAGACACTCGTGACTTTTGTCTTCTTTTATTTTTTTCCATCCATTCTTTTTTCTCCTCTCTTTTCTTTTAGTCTTCTTCTTCTTCATCTTGACTGACCTCTCATGCGCCCAGTCGTTATCTAATTGGGGGTCAGCCCGGAAATTGAGAATGGAAGGTAATTTTATCGAAAGGAAGGGACTTCTCGGAAGGTTTGAGGATGGGAAGNGTACAGGGGTGAGAGAAAGGGTGTGAGGGTAGTAGGGAAGACGTACCAGTCAAGCAATGGAATCCTCGAGCTTAGACAAGGGTATCACTCGCACAATCCAAGAAGGGGAACTACACTCCAATTTTAATGGGAAGGGATTTTAAGAAGAAGAAAGAATACAATTATTTGGTGGCCAACATTGATAACATTTTACTATAATATTAGTGTTATTTGAAAGGTATTGATAGTGTATTTCTAAAGTGATAACTGCATATCACATAACTTGATGTGTGAATACATCAAAAGTATTTTAGAAACTTTTATAACGATTCAAAAAGTGTCTTATTTTCTAAATCGTACTGTAGTCACCTTGGTAATCACGGCTAACTCTTGATATGCTTGTTATTTATAAAGTTATGACCACGAGTTAACGACAAGTGGACCATACTAACAACACAACGTGACCACACTACACAAGTTTGCAAACAGTGGCGTATAGACTTTTGTTTTTACGAAGACAATTATTCAGTTGCATATTCTTCCAGTTGTATATTATTCCAGTTACATATTCTTCCAGTCGCATATTATTTTAGTTGATTAGTCTTCCAGTTGCATAGTCTTACAGTCGCATAGTATTCCAGTCACAGTTTCTTTTAGTTGTGTATTATTTCCAGTTGCGTATGTTTCAAGTCACATATTCTTCCAGTTGCATAGTCTTCCAGTCGCATATTCTTACAGTTGCATATTCTTCCAGTTTCATATTCTTCCAGTCGCATAGTCTTCTAGTCACAGTTTCTTTTAGTTTTATATTATTCCAGTTGCGTATGCTTCCAGTCACATGTTATTTTAGTTGATTAGTCTTCCAGTTGCATAGTCTTCCTGTTGCATAGTCTTACAGTCGCATAGTATTCCAGTCACAGTTTCTTTTAGTTGTGTATTATTCCAGTTGCGTATGTTTCAAGTCACATATTCTTCCAGTTGCATAGTCTTCCAGTCGCATATTCTTACAGTTGCATATTCTTCCAGTTGAATATTCTTCCAGTCGCATAGTCTTCCAGTCACAGTTTCTTTTAGTTGTATATTATTCCAGTTGCGTATGCTTCCAGTCACATATTCTTCCAGTCGCATAGTCTTCCAGTCACAGTTTCTTTTAGTTGCATAGTCTTCCAGTCGCATAATCTTCCAGTCACATAGTCTTCCAGTCACATATTCTTCCAGTCGTCTGTTCTTCACCTTTCTTCTCACACACTCTCATTACCTGTATTTTATATCTTACTTTTATTTCCTTTATAGTCTCTGCAAAATCTACATTGTCTTAATGATCTGTTATTTTTTGTACGCCTTTATGAAGCGTTGAAATTTTGAGTTATAAACTGAACATTGTTAGGATTCGTATTCGATTTGAAATTATGAATCTTAATATTTGGTCACTTTTTAAATGCGTAACGAAGTCGAAGGGAATCTTGAAACATATGAAGAAGAAAAAAAACTGAAGTCAAAGATAGTTTTTTTTTAAATAACTCTACTTTACGTTACACTCATTACTTTTTTCAGTCTACGGCTTGGGTCAGTTTTTTATTCAAGCCATATATATTTTTTCCAATACCGGCCTTTCATATATGTCTTGCAATCTAATTTAAGACTAGGACAGGCACAACATCCAGTCCCCGCCCGTTAATTTATCACTATGAAAGGGTAAACCCACATTTTAATTAATGATAAATCTTTCGGCCATAACGGGAATCGAGCCCAGGACCCTTATCTCAGTAGACAGACACACTACCGGGTGAGTTAAGGTGCCAGATTGTCAAATAACCCTACTCTTAATATTATTATTATTTTTATTATTATCACCGCGTCTTACTACCCGTTCGGGTTATACTCACGCTAATGTGTGATGGTAGGGTGATTGTGAGATGAAATGGAGGACCTACAGTTTAATCGTGGAATCCGAACCACGGTGGAGGCCTGGCATTCCCCACATTCACAAGATGTCTTGTCAGAGGTGAAGGAAGGGTTTGGTAACCCTACTCTTAATTTTTTTTAGTGTTCGACTCATGCAGATAATTTCATATTATTTTATATGTTTTAATTTAACCTAAGATTCTTACTAAAATAAAATGATTTTAACGCATTAATTTCACTTTCCATTGATTTAACTTTTTAGCTTTTTCTTTCTCATTAATCTTTTTATCAATCACTATCTAAGTATTTAGTTTTAATCTATCAACACTCCTTACGTAAGATTATTTTAGAATGTTTTCTAAAATGTCATGCAGATAGATAAAAAAGAAAGTTTTGGAGGAAAAAAATTCACACCAAATTATTGTATGCTGACATATCTAAATTTATATCTACGTCCGTTGTATGTAATTAATAGTAGTCTGTTTTAAAATACCTTTTAGTAGCTGTTTCAAAATTATTTTATGTTGAATTAACTCACATTTCGGGAGATATTTCCAATTAAACTTATCGCTATGTATGAAGTTTTTATTCTTCCTTCGAAATGTTTCGAAGCTGCAAGGTTTATTGTGGATTTTAAAGTCAAAGTGAATATGACTTGGGGTTCAAATCCTCACATACGCCTAATAATTTAATTCGAAATTCAAATCTGAAAGTCAAACATTTGAATAATTATTTCACTTTTTTTAAAGAAGTTAGCCCATATCCATTATTTGACTTGACCATGTAAACTTGCAAATCTCGTAATATTTAAAAATCTAGTGGATATTATATTGACACCAGTTATTTTATATTATATTTTATTTGTAGCCAAACAAATGTGTGTCATGTCAGACATATATGCCTGTGACAAATAAGTTTATTACCGCACATGACACGTTTGAAATAATCACCCCAAATTTATCGGTATATTTTGTTTAATTGACATATCCGTTTGTGTTTATTATTATTTATTTAGACACAATATACTTAAAAAGTGACATAAATACTTGTTCCATATATACCTGGAATCTATGTATGTATTTACAGTCCAATTTTCATAGGAAGGGCTTTATCCAACAGTTTAAAAAAATTATATCTATATTACTAGCTTTCACCCGCCTCGGTGGCGTAGTTGACTAACGTGCTAGTCGTGTTGAGCTCGACTGCTGAGGACGGGGAGATCGAGGTTAGAATCTCGGTCGGGTGAACTGGGGTGGTTTTTCCTAAATGGTTTTGGTTTTTCCTAAATGGTTTTCCACTCTCCCTCCACGCAAATACGGGTTCACTTCCTCTAATTTAACCTTCCCAATTCCTAATCCAATAGCGTAATTAGTAGGTCTACTTCAAGTGTATAATCCGAACGGGTAGTAAGACGCGGTGCTAAATAATAATAATAATAATAATAATAATAATAATACTAACTTTCGATAGATATTATTAATAATACCTATAAAATAACACTAATAACATTATAAATTTTTATCAAATTTTGGCCGCAAAAAATATATTGACATTTAATAAAAAATACCTTCATAAGAAAATTCTAGACACCTTCATAGAGAATAGTAATAAACAAACATTTAAATTCAGAGCTACACCAGTTAACATTTCAAAAAACCTTCTTACAAGGTCTAAAGGAGAGGTTTGTGAAGTCACATGATAGAAGATGGTTACATTCACCCCCATAACACTCTACACCCCTCCACCCCTCAATCCTCCCATTAACCTCCACCTTTTCATCCAAACTCATCTCATCTACCAACCAAATGATGCTACAAGCAAATTGAATTGGGGGGGGGAGGGGGCGAGCGGGAGAGAAAGTAAACAGCTGTTTATTAGATATGTTCCTTGCCGTTAGATGTGCACTTTCTGCGAATGTGCTTACTCTTACTCAAACCCTTTCTACCTCCCCTACCCCCCACCCCTTTATAACCCCGTTCAACCCTCCTACCTCCCCCCCCCCTCTCCTCACTCATGAAGAACAAACAAACTTTTGGAGTGACTACGAAACGTCGCACGTGTCAACACGTATTCACATATTGAGACTCTTTGAAGTTCAAACTTGCCTACATATACGTCTTCCCTCACCCTTTCCTCCCTCTCATCCCTTTTCCACTCCTATGAATGAGATTGTCTTAGCACATACGGGACCACACATTCTCTGAATAGCTCTCTTTGTTGCTTGATCAAACATTTTGAGTGTATTCCTCTTTGGATTGGTGCAAATATTACCTTTTGTGGTTGTTTACCTTAGTAAACTGGAGATGGCGTGTCGTAAATATTTGGAGCCGTGCCTGTATTGAGGATAGAAACGCTAATATATTTACAAAATACTTAATTTTACTGAAAAGGTTTTATAAAAAGCATTTCAAAAAAAGGATAAAAAATATAAGGTGTATTCTTCTTCTTATTATTATTATTAATATTATTAATATTAGTACCACGTCTTACTACCCGTCTGGGTTATACGCACTTACGCTAATGTGTAATGGTAGGGTGATTGTGAGATGAAATGGAGGACCCATAGCTTAACGTGGGATCCGAACCACGGTGGTGGCCTGGCATTCCTCACACATTCACAAGTTGTGATTAATACACGTCTTGTCAGAGGTGAAGGAAAGGACCGAGGATTGAACTCCGGACCCCAATCACAGGGGTCCAACACCTTACCCTCCAGTACTGCCAGTTCACTAATATATAGTGATAACATACTTTACCTGCTACCTTTACTGGAGCTCAGTTAGAATGTAGGTTTTGTTCGTGTGAGTTTGTTTGTTGGTTTGTTTGTTACCGCGTTCGGGCTATAAATGTATGTTCTAGGGATGGGAGGTTGAATTTAAAGGAATTGCACCCGGAATTTTGTCAAGAGAAAGTGTAAAACCATTTATGAAACAAACACCTTCAATACACCCACCCGGAATTCTAGCACGCTATCATATTTATTCCAGTCTATTGCACGCAATAGACCCGTTAGAGGCGTGTGGTAAATAGTTTTACCATATTAAATGTTTGCCCATTTAACAATACTAGTGTAACTGCTTCGGTGGCCGCATAGTCTAACGTGCTACTCTCGTGTTAGACTCAACTGTCGGAGATGGGCAGATTGGGGTTTGATCCCGGTTGGGTGCACTGAGGCTTGTTTTCCCTAAATGGTTTTCCACCCTCCCTCCACTCAAATTCGGGTGCACTTAGTCTAAATTAAAAACCTTCCTTCTCCCTAACACAGTGTAATTAGTACAGAGGCGTGGAGACCGAACGGGTAGTAAGACATGGTTCAAAATAAAACTATTTATGAAATCCCCCTCATATGTTTGAATAATAGAATAAAAGTATACTATTATTAATAGTATGGGCTTTATTAACATTTTGAAATATTCTGTTTTAAATTGACTGGTGTTGTGATTATTCAAGGCCGTAGCAAGCCAATAATTCCAGGGAGGAGGTGGGGGAGGGGGGGGGGTTGGTGGACACTTCCCCCTCTAAATGATAAATAGTTCTAGAAGCCATCTGAAGTGTTTTTTTATGGTAAAATAACCCCAGAACTGCTGTAGCCTATGACAAATTCTAAATATTAAATACCTTTAGAAGCTCTTTGAAGTGTATTTATGGTAAGAAAGACCCCTAATTTGTACTTATATCTTAATTTTGTTATTGTTTGAACCATAAATAAAGCCATATATATTTTGTTCATTAAATTTTGGGGAGCGGGGTTTGACCCNCCCCCCCCCCCCCCCCCCCACACACACACACACACACAAAACTGGCTACAGCCTTGTGATTTTCGTTATGAAATATTGCAATATCCGTGGAAACCGATATTGGGTTTAATTCTCGGATGTGGATTGAGGCATTGAAGACGCGGATGTCATTGTGATCATTAGCGCAGGGCTCTACTAATATTAATTAGACTTTCAAACCGTGTTTTTGCTGATGGCCCCTTTATTAAAATTGCCTATGAATATTTCCAATAAAGAGGCCCTTTTCATCTTCATAGCGCCGTGAGCTGGAGGCTCTAGACTATCTTTTGTACTGTTATGATTAGCGGGTAGTATCAAGGGACTGAAGGCGAAAAACAATCTCTATAGGTAACTAACTATTCGGTGGCAGAATATTTGGATATATGGCGGTGTGGAAGAACTAGTATGATTGATATTTTAGTGCTAGTGTAGAGTTGATGTAGTTTTAAGGTGGTATGAAAGAGCGAGTCTGATTGATATTTTAGTGCTAGTTTTGATATTTTAGTGCTAGTGTAATGTTGATGTAGTTTTAAGGTGGTATGAAAGAGCGAGTCTGATTGATATTTTAGTGCTAGTGTAATGTTGATGTAGTTTTAAGGTGATATGAAAGAGCGAGTCTGATTGATATTTTAGTGCTAGTGTAATGTTGATGTAGTTTTAAGGTGGTATGAAAAAGTGAGTCTGATTTGATATTTTAGTGCTAGTGTAGAGTTGATGTAGTTTTAAGGTGGTATGAAAGAGCGAGTCTGATTGATATTTTAGTGCTAGTGTAGTGTTGATCTAGTTTTAAGGTGGTATGAAAGAGCGAGTTTGATTGATGTTTTAGTACTAGTGTAGAGTTGATGTAGTTTTAAGGTGGTATGAAAGAGTGAGTCTGATTGATATTTTAGAGCTGATGTAGTGTTGGTGTAGTTTTAAGGTGGTATTAAAGAACAAGGCTGAGTTTTGTTTGAGTGTTAGTATGTCTTTCATGCAAATGCGTGTACATTTCCTATCAATATCATCCTACGTTACTCATTCTTACCCCCATTATCACAAATTAGTAAATATGTTTACAATTCTACCGGGTAGAAAGACGCGGGGATAAAATTTGAACTTACAAACTAAGGGTCGCACTCTATGGTCTAATAGTCAGAGATCCTGACCACGGATACATGGGTCCCGAGTTCAATCCCTGGTGCATCCGGATTTATTTGTGAAGCAGTGGGGTCTGGAACGAGGTCTAACTCAAGTCTCGTGAGTACAAAATGACGTGACGATCTACTTGTATAGCAATAGTAGCAGCCCCGGTCTAGAAAACTGAGATTAACATAGTTCTGACAACACTACACCCTGTATCCGCAGAAGTTGGCACTTTCTTCACCAGCAGACGGGGTTGGTTTAACTCGATCGAGGCCTGAGGCAATGGATGATTTTTTTGTATTATAAGCTAAGCCATTTGTGGGTTAAGTGTAAGAAAAGTGGTTGGCCTCGACTTCACACAAATAAAGACGATATTATTAGTGCTCATTTCGGCCACACTAAGATAAATACAGGGACTTTTTGTTGTTGCCAATGTCAGTTATTCTACCTTTAATTACCCGCTCAGGTTTTTAGTCTTATGTATTAGTTACGATAATGGTTTTAGGGATCAGGAAGGTTATATTTATAGGAAGTGTGCCCACATTTGTGTAGAGGGGGAGTGGGAAAACCACGCTCAGTACACCCAACTGAGATTCAAACCTCGATCTCCCCGTCATAGACAGTCTAGTCTACTGCAAGAGTAGCACCTTAGACCATGCGTCCACCGAAGCAGGTTTAAAAAGGTTATATTATAAGTGATAACCATGGTAATATTTGTTTGGTCACTGAGAATTATGTGTCATGGTGTTAATCGTATTTAAAATGTGATTTAGCACTGTTGCCTGAATGAACAACCAAAAACATCAAACATTTAGCAAACCATAATAGTAAAACTCTTCTTTTTTTTAAATCGAGCTAGGATCCTCAAAGGTGAATGTAAGGGGTTGGGAGTTTCACGTAAGGTAGGAACATACCCAATGTATTCCTCTACTCCCTCAGACGAAATTCCCACAAATGTGTAATCTTCTATAATTAACTCGGAAGACCATTCTTGTGATGTATACGAACAATTTCCTTTCCTAGCTCGCCATTAATATTCCCTCCATGTTCACTCAAAGGAACAGCCCTTCCTCTGACCCCCCCCCCCTCCCTCCATTCCCTATCCACCATTTCTAATGGTTACTCCCTCCTCTTGAAACACAAAATAATGGGAGAACCACTGAGGTTCAGAAAACCAACCTTGTTTTGTTTCGAGTAAGAAGAAGAAGAGGGGGGAGGGAGGTAGATCGTCTAGCTTGTTTCCATGGATGAGAAATTAATAATTCAGTAATTACTTTGCCCTGTGACCGCCGTGCGGCTAACAAAGCGAAATGACTCTCGTGTTTCACTGTCACTTGCAATGTTCCTAGCGACGCCACTGTTACTGCCATGCTGATGGATGGATGCCGAAGCCACCGAGATACTTCCCCCTCCTATCCCCACCACAACTCCTCTTTATCCTCCTTCCTTGTCTAAAACACTTGTAGCTACTATCCGTCGATGCAGAAACTGTTAGATGCTACGAGATGTTCACCGCGGATGTTGTAATTTATTGTTGTTGTTTGTTTTTTTGGTGTTGTATCCATGATTGGGTATGGCTACGCCTTCCTGAAAGAGATTTATATATTTATAATCATAGCGTATTAATACCTGTTCAGACTATACGTATCCTATATACTATTTCTGTTGTCAACTTCCCTTTTTCTCAACTAATACAAAGCCTACATCGATGAATAAGTTATCAGTGGATTAGGATTTATTACCGACTTTTGACATAGCATACTCAGTTTACATTAAAACACATTGTTTGCTTAAAATTTAAGTTAAAAGAAAAATCTAACAATATTTTTGTATCAATTACCGAAAATAAACTCTCTTTGCTATTTTGTGTAGACACTTCGCTGAGTATTTAATTTCAACAACCCAACAAAAAAAACTAATCTTTTGTTTTTGTTTGGGGGGGGGGGGG
>CABFVX010000237.1:200528-346517 GCA_902151425.1 Timema shepardi | reverse complement strand
GAGGGGGGAAGAGAGGGCTCGTGATGTTTCAGATAACGCTGAATAAACTAAGAGAAGGGATAAAGATAAAATAAAAATCTTTTGTCTGAAGAGTAAGTGAATTTTGCACTTAAAGGAGATGAAATCACACACCGATGCGGTCATAAATCTCCTTCCTGGTCTCTAATTGGTTCAGTTATATGAGATGTGTTACTACTATCTTTCTTCTCTTTTTTTTTTAACGACACTCATGCACTCATGAAAGTTAGAAAATT
Source organism: Timema shepardi (assembly GCA_902151425.1). NCBI lineage: Eukaryota > Metazoa > Arthropoda > Insecta > Phasmatodea > Timematidae > Timema > Timema shepardi. The sequence goes on along the minus strand of CABFVX010000237.1, from coordinate 346,263 downwards.
AAATACATTTGTGATGTTTTAAAATGTCCTTTATAGAAGAAATTAAAATATGTAGTTTTCAATGAACAAATTATTTCTATTTCAAGGCAGGACATTTAACATTACATATTTAATATATTTACATTATTTAAAGAGTTTTTTTATACTTTATATGATTATTACTATTATAACAATTTCAGTTATACATTAATTTGACCTCAGTGGTCTTGGGGTAAAGTGCTCGTGATGGGACCCAAAGTCATACACGACGGTCGACAGATTTTTCTTGACCGATAAAAATCCGTAACACAACTTCCTTCGGAGGAGAAGTAAAGTCGTTGGTCCCATGTCGACTGTAGAGTGTAAAAGAACCCTGAAGTTACGGGAAAGTATCTTCCCTGGCAAAATTGGTAGGCCCTTTCACCCTCGCTTGGAGAAAATTCTCATGTGCTGATATATAATCAATCGGTTCAGAAAATGCACATTAAATACCTCAAATAAATAAATAGTTTATTAGACATTTACACTTTAATTAAATCTGGTAGTTTTTAGTTTAATTCATTAAGGTGATGGCCCTTGGTGTGTAAATGCAGAGCCATAGGAAAAAAAAAAAGTTATCTTCAAGATTTTTTTATTGTTTTGCAATTTTCGTTTCGGAAACGGTTTGTTCAAGAATCGAAGCATGTTGATTAAGTTATACTTTTTATATACACACCTCCTCTATAATTTTAACACTGATCAAATATCAATAATTTTGACATTTTGCAGTAGAAACTGCCGGCTGCATAACAATAAATAAGAAAATGTAACAATTAATAAACATCGATACATTATCTTAGAAGGGTTGTTGAAAATATTGACATAAAAATTTCACTCATTCTCGAGAAAACTGATATTTACAAATTTATGATTTCTCTGCAAGACCTGTCTGGTAGCTAGCGCCATCTACAGTTTCCATGATCCATCTGTTCTTGTTGGCGTGGAAGGATACTTTGGTTGGTTGTGAAGCCATGTCACGTCTTTCACCCTCCCGCCCACTATCTCACAAAATCAGTTTTAGACTTTCACTCGACAGGGCCAAGGGCCTTGAATGTGTACTTTATGGACAGGCTAATATATAGGTCAAGGATGGCACTGGATGGTATATACAATGAGAATCGAATATAAACAATAAATAGAAATTTACCAGGGTATAATGCAGTGAGTCCCCAACCTTTTTAGTTTGAAGGAACCTTTAAAATATTTCGTTAAATCTCGGGGAACCCTATCTGGCTAACACATAGTTAAGTTCGACAGGGGTAAATTACCAAATATATGTGTAAACAAGTAGGATTAGTATATATTAATAGATATTTAATACTTTTGAATAAAATATTTCAAGAATATATTTAATGTATATGTATATTTATTATCCTTCGGTACTTCAGTTTAGCTTATCACTATTCTTATTAATCTCACATTAAACATTATTAGCGACACTCTCCTCTTTATCTTCTTTGGATTCACGAGCTCTCTTAATATATTCACACATTACCCAAAAATTATAGATAGACTAATAAAAAGCAGACTTTTGAAAATTCTCATGGAGCCCCGACCACGGACTTGCGGAACCCTGGTTGGGAATCCCTAGTGTAATGTTTTAAGAAAATAATATATTGACACTTTCACACTTGCTGCTAACTGTTTCATCTCTTCCTTGGTCTCCCTACATACTTCATATCCATTAATCTTCTCGGAATCCTCTCCCCTTCCACCCTCATTACGTGTCCATACCATCTCATCCTAGCATCCTCAACACTCTCAACCGAAAAACTTCATTCCTGTGGCCTCCACTTTCCTCGTTTCTCTTTTATCCAAAGTCTAAGTTTCCGCTACATATTTTACCATGGAAGTGAGAGGAGGAGAGTGTAAGAGAGTGCAGGAGGAAGAATGTTGGAAGGACAGAGGGAGATGGAGGTATTTTACTAGAAAGATCCGGCCACAGGCTGGAAACAGTTCATACGATGATTAATACTTTGACAGTCATGTCTTTCAATATACGCTCAGACCTACTTTCATGTTTTATTTGTCTGTATAGTGTCTACAAAACACTGCGATATTATGTTTATGGGTGAATGGCGCCACTTAAACATCATCACCATGTTGTTGCCCTTGGTATTGTAATTATGATCTTAAAATGTCATTTGAGAAGCCTTTACAAATAATTACTGAAAAATTATGACATTTATTGTACTTATATGTTTTCTACATACTAATAACATATAAATAATGTAGAGAACAGAGAGGTACCATGGCTAAATGCTCATAAAAATATTAAATCTGAGGTGGGATGCGAGAAAAGTCCTGTGTTTTAGCCGTTTTTATGGCTAAACTAAATAAAATATTGCTTCAGTACAAACATAGAGTTTAATTTTCTTCACACTGTGACCTCGAATTTTGTTGAATATCTGTCTAGGGTGTCCTAGAATTTAATGACAACTTTCTCTTCTCATTTAAAAAGTTTATAATCCAATTCCGCTATGCTTATGACAGATATTTGATAACCCCATTTGAAGAAAACTAAACTCTATGTTTGTACTGAAGCATTATTTGATTTATTTTAGCCAAACAAATGTTTTGCCATAAAGATTGCAAAAACACTGGCCTTTTCTCAGGTTCCTTTTCATACCACCTTAACCATTTAAAAAAATGCAACCTACTCCTAAATTGATGATATTAAAAGAACCCAGTTATTTAAACAAATATTTATGGTACAATGAGACAGTGTAGCATGAAAACAAATTATTCATAAAATTTGAACTCATATATTCATACAATAGTGGAAAATAAATATTACATAACAATAACAAAATTGTACACATATGCAAAATATAACATACTAAAACAATATAATACATATTAAAAAGTAGTTCTTTAAATTATAATGTGTACATATGAGATCTTTGCTTGTTAGTTTTTTTTCAGTCCCGCGTCTTGCCACCCATTCTTGTTACATGCTTATGTACTAATTACACTAATAGTTTTAGGCATTAGGAAGATCGCATTTAGAGGAAGTGTACCCGCATTTTGGTGGAGGGAAAGTGATAAACCATTTTGGAAAAACTACCCTCAGTACACCCAACCGAAAAATGAACCTATATCTCCCTTTCATCAGCAGTTTAGTCTACTGAGATTGAATAACATGGTGCAGTTTTCTGACTGAAGAGTGTTCAAGGATTAATGTCTCAAGACCATCACTAAGATTTGAAAACTTGTGGAAAAGGAGAAATTTAGGGATCAAAGGTTCCATCTGCTGGAGATGAAGGAAAACTATTAATAACCAATCCCTCTATAGCTAGGAAGTTTTTTATGGTGACTAATAACAAAGAATTAAATAATTTTAGAAGTTTAAATATCTAATTTTAGGACGTCTTAAAATAATTTTAAAAATCCTTATAATGTGCTAAATTTAAAACAAATTTTATATTTATAAATAAATGCTTTTAAAAGATTTGTTAAAATTTTCAATAAGCTGTTTTATTCCATTCAATAACTAAAACTATTTTGAGGAAATTTGCTATTTTTTTTTATAAATCAACTAATTGGACCTAGTAATTTCAAAGAAAGTATAGTATGCAGATAATTTTAATTATCTGAAAGATATTTTATTTCATCGGCTTCATACCAAGGTCTCAAGACCACCATGACGCATTGCTTCAAAACTTTGACAAACCAGCTTTGGGTGGCTTTCACAGTTAATATCCCTGCCAGGTCAAAGTTAACCAGTGGAAGAAAATTGGGTCTGGTATGAGGGATTCTGAATTAACTATAATAGTCCAGGTAAGATAGCGGACAAACATTCATTTCTTAAAATAAATTAGCCATCCACTTGCTCAACATGATACTTAGGAGAAAAATCATAGAAATTGAATGTATATACTTTGGACTAAATCGGATTGTAGTTACGTTTAAAAAAATCATAAAAGTGCCGAAAACTGGTATTTTTACTTTTAAGGAGTGAACAATTATTATTTTTTTGGAAAAACCAAATATAGTCCATGATAGTGCTTAAAAAAATGAAAAAGATTAGCCCTGGCCGATTGAAATCGATTCACAACTTTTTTCAATTAAATGTCAAAGAATGACCATTTTTTGACATTCAATTGCAGGGGTTTGTAATTGTTTTAGGAACTTGTTTTGGAGCTTAAATTGTAGCTCTTGTTGTTGCCTACCTATAATAAAAAATTTCGTGAAAAAATAATCACAACTTTTGCGGGAATCACGAGTATGTGAAAACAGGCCGATAATTTTCATAGAGTGATTTTTCAAAGCGCCATTTGTTCTATAAAAGTTTATTTACAACCCCCTTGTAATGAAATGTAAGCAGGATCCAATTTAATACCTAAAAGGTGTGTCTGAAAACCGGGGTGTTAGTTGCTTCGGGCGCTTGGGCATAAGAGCGGAGGAGAAGTGGCGACATGGTGGGGGAAGCCTCTTTGGCAGCCGGGCTTCGAGCGTTTTAAAGTGCGGTATCTCACCGAAATATTAATAGTGGGCATATTAGTGACACATAAGAATCAAGTGCTGAATAGCTATTTTCCCACTTTCCCTCCCCACTAACGCGAGTATACTTCCTCTAAATTCAATCTTCCTCATCCCTTACACATTAGTGTAATTAGTACATAAGCATATCTCCCAAACTGGTAGTAAGACGCAGTGGATAGAAAAGAGAATGTATCATTTAGCGGGGGATATTGAATAAAGCCTTGGCTAATATAAATAGTTTCTTCCCTATTCACAGTTCAACCCTTTCATCCGACACTTTATCTCAGTTGGTACCAGTTCCATCTACTGAGCTAAAGTTCTGAAGGTTTGATTCCTTGCATGGTAGAAACATTTTTCATTAATGAAATTGCAGTTTCCTCCTTCATAGTTATGAATTAACGGCCAAGGAGTTGGGAGGTTTTTTTTCTGCGATTTAAGCGATGTCTGCCTACTGAGCTAAGGTCCTCGGATTTGATTCCCAGCAAGGATGGATTTACCCTTTCACATTGATAAATTAATGGACGGGGACTGTATGTTGTGCCTACCCTAATCATAAGTTATATTATAAGAAATATGAAACTACAACCGGCCTAGCAAGCCTGTAGTGGTAGATATATGGCTTGAATAAAAAACTGACACAGACCACGGTCTGTGAACAGTAATGGTTGTAAAAAAAAAAGTACTAACAATAGAGAGTCATCCACTAAGATTAAACTATCTATGCAATGAAGCTGCCTGTGGTGGTAAAAATGTTTTTAAATTGTGTTTTTGTGTTTGTTCATGTTATGTCTCAAAAATGTCTATTCCAATACTACTCAGAGCCATGTGCTGGTTATCCAGCCTAGGTTTAATCAATTTAAACATTGCAATATAATTTTATATACCCATTTTCATTAATAAATTAATCTAAAAGTTTACAACACATAAGAGAATTAAAAGAAAAAGAAATTTGTAAAATATACACATAATCCTCAAAATAAAACAATTTAATCAATCGAGTATTTTTAATCTTTGGTAATTAGCGAAGCACAAAAGTGTTTTTGTTGAGTGTTCCTTCCATTTGCGTGTATGGGGATTAGGGAGGGTAGAGGAACTGTAGTGATTTCTTCATCCCGAGGGACATTAGCCTGCAAGAACGTGGAGTCGCCGTTTGCCCCTACTACACCTTCGAGTGGTGCCGACAGGACATATTGCATCCCTGGCTGTAAAGACGCTGTCAGCTGTTCCATGAGAGCGCTTTGGTCCGTAAGCGACGCCAAATACTGCCCGCAGTGACCCGTCATGATGATCGAACCGGTCTCGTCCAATGACATGTTCTGTAGATCCGCATTTTGAACGTACAACAACACTGGTTGGAACTGCGACGGATCCTGCGAGTGAGTCTGTTCCAGTGAGTCGTCACTTTTCTCTTTGTTACTGGAGTAAGTTATACTGTTGGAGCTTTCGTCTTTGGATTGTTCTTCTAGTAGTGGATCAGAGACGCTATCATTTAGACTATTATCTTTAGTTGACTCTAATGAAGAACTATTTAGAGTGAGGAAGCTATCATTACTTTGTGTTACTCTCTCTTGTTCACAAGTAGCACTAGTTTCGGCAGCAGCGCGGCTTAGTATCTCAATGGCGTTACTGCCGGCATTGCTGACAGGGATGATCGAAGAATTAGATTCTTGGGCTTGATGCTGACGTATATGACTCCTCCAAGAGTCTTCTCGGACAAAAGAGGCGTCGCAAAAAGTGCAGCGGTAGGACTTGTATAGGAATGGTTTGGAAGTCGTTGATTTAGTAATGGCAGAACTACGCGTGGATGGAGAAGCTTTAGAGCTGCTTGGTGGGTCTTTCGCGTTTAATTTCTCCTTCCTGCAGAACTTCATACCTGGATGTTTTATCCTCATATGAATTCTTAAATTACCTGAAAGAAAAATGGTAAAGTTTAAACTTAGTTAAAATAATTAACAGTGAGGTACACTCCTTGACGGACTCCACTATGGCCATAACCAATAAGACTAAAAAGAAAGCTTAATACACCATGATTTTGGAAGGGAGCGTGTTTTGGAAGGCCCTATTTTGTATCAGAAAAAACAAACAAAAAACCTCCTCAGTACACCCGACCGAGATTCAAACCTCATAAACTCCCCGTAATCAGCAGTCTAGTCTACTACTAGTAAACTACATGGCCAAGAAAGTGGGTTATTCCTTAGTTAATTAATTAATGAAATGAGCTTCCACTATGCAACTAAGCTAGTCTCAGAGGTACATAGTTGTGTAAGCTTGCTCTTATTTTATGGAGGTTAAAGAATACTCCTTGGTTCATTTTTATTAATTCAAGCTACTGCGAGATTATCTTGATGGTTTCAGACCTTTACAATAATTGTTTTTTAAGTTTTATATTGAATGTGTGTTGTTTTATTGAGTTTTTTTCAGGGCTGTGGAGTCATAGTTTGGTAAAAATATATCGACTCAGACTCCGGCTTGAAAATAAAATAAAAAATTCTAACAATACAAAGATAAATGTATCATTTTAATTTTACACTTGTTTTATTTTTTTAGGACAAATATTTGTAATTTTGATTGACTAATCTATTCAAATATAAACTCACAATGTCAAAGAAGCTTCCCATGAAGTAATATGTATTGGAGCATTTTACTGTGGTGTATTTGTTATTACTAATTAATATAAGTTGGCCATTTCTGAAGGAGTTGGACATTAGAAAAACAGAGGAATCAGAGTCGAAGGCTTAGTGTACCGACTCCACAACCCTGGTTTTTACAGATCAGAAAGAAATACATTGTTGGTTTAGGTATTTATATTATAAGTAATTTTATTTTATGAAATATGTTTTAGTTTAAAACAAAAATGGAGGGCATGCATTCCCTTGGACATCATATAACATGTTGAGAGTCAATATTTAAACTACAATAGATGGGTATCAAGGAGGTAGCCAAAGTAAAGGGTCACATCTCCTTTGCTTCAACTCTTGACACCCACAAGAGTTTTCACATCTTTGAAACATTTCAAAGAAGGAATAAAACTTTAATATATTATGAAGAGATTTGAAATACATCACTAAATATAAAATATTTTAACATCCATTTAAATCAGTTACTAAATTATATTTTTAACGCCAATTATGGATTATCTATAGCAGCGGTATTCAACCTGGAGTATACAAATAAACCTAAGGGAGTATTTAAAATATGATTTCACACACATATATATATATACACACACACACACACACACAGTAGTCTCGGAAACTCGATAACTCGACATTCCATGTGACTTGACATGCACGTGCACACAGTTGTTGGTGCCAGTCATCACAATCCAAGGTCATTCAACTGTATAACCTCTCAGTTTGTTTGAGTAACTCGAGCGAAAAAGTCGTGCTGTGGTGTTTTTACAAGTGTTGTGTTTATTAGTTTTCCAATTCAATAACGTGTTATTCAAATCAATACAATATTATATGTATATTACTGTACAGCATTTCTGTTTATTATATGTATGTGAATAAGCAGTGCCAAATTTAGGGATAGTCATAAGAGACCCGTACTTTAGAACATGTGATCTGGGAACTCCATTTTTCTCTCTCTCTCTCTCTCTCTTCTCCGTATAATTCTTATCTGGGTGGTTGTATTCATAGGCAGTAATATAATTGTTATTTAAAAGTGATTCTTCTTTTTCTCATAAGAAACTTATATTCAATACATTATTTTGGATGTAAATTATAGAATATGTACAGCTTGCATTATGTACCAACAAGCTTGGGGTTACAAAGGTGAAGAGAAATTATATCTGGGGTCACAGGAACAGAAAAAGGTAGAATACTACTGGTTTATAGTGTTAGTATGGATGAATTCAGATATGTTAGCAAAAAACAAGTGTGGTGTGTGTGTGGGTGCTTTGTTTAATTTTTTTCTTTAAGACATTCTCTTTACCTAAGATGCAAATAATGCGTCAGTTAGAAATTAAAATTAGTGTTATACGGACAACCAAAACCTCTAAATTCATTTCGGTTTCGAATTTTCTTCGCACGTTTCGAGCATTTCTTTGACGTCATACTTAAAAAAGTGAGCATTGCTCAGCCCTAGGACATATTGTATCAGTCCACAGCGGATTGGTATACTCACCTAATTGCTTGCTAGTGTAGGAACAATGTTTGCAAGAATACTGTTTGTCTTGGGCTACTGTGATGACAGTGTGAGTTTTCAGGTGGTTTTTCATACACGACGGACCCATGCAAGCAAACAGGCAAACACCGCACTTCAATACTTCCTCTGTGAGAACAGAAGAATAGTTTGGTTACAGACACGTGGCGCCTATCAAACAATTTAATACTGTTCAGTGTTCATCAATTAATATTATTATTTACCACTACTGCATTGTTTTCACATTCATCCATAGAGTCTATTTTTATTAAATACTTTCAACATGTTGTAAATGCGTCCAACATCTTAGCTCAGTCGGTATCGTGTCTGTCTAATGATATAAGCATCCCGAATTTGATTCCGGGAATGGCCGAAAAATGTCATTGGTGAAATGTGAGTTTACTCTTTCACAGTGATTAATTAATGTCCGGGGACTGGATGTTGTGCCTGTCCTAGTCTTAAGTAAGATTATAAGACATATGAAGCTACGACAGGTCTAGCAAGCCGGAAGTGGAAATATATATAGTTTGAATAAAAAAATGACCCAAGCCATAGGATTTAAACAGTAATGGATGTAAAGTAATATTTTATAAATAGTTCCAACACACAATTATAAGAATGAGAAGATAATGTAGGTCATGAATTTTTACTCTCTTTGCTTGTATGGTTGTAAAAATACACATTCCTGGTGGGACAATGCCACTAAACTGGATTTGGATACGGTTGCGTTGGGAGGGGGTCGCTTTTACCTCTGATGCAGATATTTGTAAATCAATGTTACAGTTATATTTTGCAGAGCAAAGATTTAATTGCATGGATAATTTTTAATTTACATTCACAACGCACATGTGTGATTTAGTCATGTCAATTTATTATGATTTTTTGTTCATATTTTTAGTATACTTTTTGAAAATTTGAATTAATCTTTTTAGAATTTTTGGGTCATTTTTTGATAATTTTTAGGACATCAAAATCCCGACCCTTCTTATAACATAAGCCATTCCAAGGTTTCTGACAGGAAGAAAATAAAATGGGATGATTGGAACAAACCTGCATGGACTGTCTCGTGATCTTTAGCTGCTTTCTTTGAAGTTGACACATGTTCACATATTTTACAATCAACAGGTTGTGAACCTAAAAAAAAAAAGCCATTAATTATAGTTTACTCAACAAAATGTTAGTATGAAATTTATATGACACATAAAAATTATTAATGATTTAAGGGCACACATAATTTTGTCTGAGAAATATGATTCATAACACAATACATCTTGACATGTAAAGTTCCTATGTTGATAGATATTTTAAGCATCCTATTTTATTTCAAAATTGTTCCTAAACAATTTGATATTTTTATCAATGATCTTTCTTACTATATGGCATTAGGAACTCGAAGGTTCATTACCACACTTACAAAAGTATGCCACCTATCCTTATCTTAAGCTAGTTTTACCCCCTATCACTATCTTGAGCTAGTTCTATCCAGTCCACCTCATTAAACCTTATCCCTATCTTGAGATAATTCTATCCAATCTATCTCATTACACCCTATCCCTTCCAGGTCCATTCTAATGCTATCCTCACATAGGGGTCTAGATTTTCCCATTTAAATGTTAAGTAACTAATAAACTAATTTTATTTTGATAAATAGCCCTGCAAAGTTAGGTCAAGTTTATTTGTAAATGGTTATAATAAACATATAGAAAATCAGATTTTGATTGTCGACATAGTTTTACAAGCATGAACAAAATATCGATTAAACCAAAAATAGTTTTATTTAGGGATGTGACGCTCACATCCTATGGTGTTCAAGAGATATGAGATGTGCAAGAATCTCAAAAAAGTATTTCTAATACAATTATGAAGGTCCTTGTCTTTAAATAACAGCAATGTAAGCAAATGGTTAAGGTTAAAGGAATTATTAATACTAGTGTAGTTGAAAGACAAAAAAAATGTATAGGTATATTAAGATAACTAATATATACATGATAAATGACTTAATAAACAGGACCAACAGAATATAATTTGTCAATGACACTGAACCAGACCTTAAACAAATTATTTTAAGTTGAGTTTTAAATTATTTTCCCTTTGAATAAAATTTTACATTTTTAAAGATTTGAGTATTTGAATTTTGATTCAAGATTCAAATAAGAATATAAGATTTGAATTCAAGAAATATAAGATTTGAGCCTGAATCATATTGTATGGTATGACACAGTGGTAACCAATGAAGGCTGGTGCTGAGTACCCCTGGACATCAAGGCCCAGGGCGGTATCTAAGTCCGTATCTTATAAGTTCCAACCCCTCACACATGAAGGGTGAGATGATCCAGTTCAGACCGAATACCCGAGGAGGCGAGAATTAACTCCTCCCTCCAGTTTCTCACTGGTTGGACACTGGGGACTGTGTCTTTCACACTCTCCAGGGTGGTACCACAGCTACTTCCCTCCCGCTCACAGAAGCGACCTTGCGGTCTCCACTCTTTTCCGTGTGTAGGGAAGTGGGACTACGCCCATTGCATGTGGGGAAGTATTCCCACTTGTGCGTACAAGTGGAGGCGCCCATAATCTAGCACATGCATTACTATCTGTCCAGACGAACACCGGGGCCGTACAATGGCTCACCACATGAAGGCCCAGAACCCCACTGATCTAACCCACTGCACCAAAGAGTTCAACCCATTAAACTTGAATGCTGCCGCCGCTGCGAAAGACCGAGGCATCACCCCATCCCTGTGTGCTACTTAAAACGAAATGGTTAGACGGGAGCAAACCAGTCAACAAGTGGTCATACCAACTCTCACTGAAGACACAAACCACGAGATCCCTTTCGCATTGATAAATTAATGGCCGGGGAATGGGTATTGTTCCTGTTCTAGTCTTAAGTTAGATTATAAGGCATATGAAGTCAAGACAGGCCTAGCAAGCCGATAATGAAAAATAGATAGCGTGAATTAAAAAAAGTGACTCAAGCTAAAGGCTGGAAACAGTGATGAATGTAAAAAAAAAAAAAGTTCAGAAAACCTGAATGGTTTGTTTCGTGTTCCTTTGCAGCTTTCCTTGAGGTAGACACATGTTCACAAACATTGCACTTGATAGATCTAGTCTCGGAATGGTTCAGGCGGATGTGGACTGTGAGATTTGCTGTAAAGGAAACAAAAATTTGTCATGGGACTATTTAATTTATTCATTTTATCAATGTGTCATACTACCCTTTCGAGTTATACGCTTATATATTAATTACGCTTATGGTTTTAGCGATAAGTAAGGTTAAATTTAGAGAAAGTATACCCACATTTGTATGGAGAGAGTAAAAAAGGCTTTTTGGAAAAACCATCCTCAGTACACCCGACCAAGATTCAAACCTCGATCTACTCGTCATCGGATGTCTAAACTACTGCGAGAGTAGCACATTAGACCACGCGCCCACATTTGAAAATAATTTTATTTCAGCAATGACAAACTAGCTAAAGAGTACAAGTACTAAAAAGAAAATTGAGTTTTTGTAGTGGTTTAAGCTTTACCTAGAGTTTTTCCCAAATCTCGAATAAAAATAATTGTTTGATTTTATTTATTTTTATTATTGCATATTAATACCTGTGCAGGTTATACACAATGTTTAATTAATTTCCACACTTCCCTATCCTTTCATACTCCCTTCGCTTATACAACATCCATACACCAAGTAATACATACTCTTTTATTATTAAAACGCTAAATGTTTCTCCTTTTCACACATTCTTCTACAGCATTTAGCTACGTCTTACATGGCCTATCTCTTCCTTTTGATCCAAATACACTACAGCCATATTTATTCGTCACTCGACCCACAATAATTCTCACAATTTGCCCAACCCAACATAAGATGATTCTTTCAAATCAAAGTTGGTAAAATACCAAGATTAAGCACCGATCTCTGTAACCAGTTACACTAAGCATGCATACAGTTGTATTGATTACAACCTGTTTGGTAAGACTAATTAAAAGACGAAGCTTAAACTCTAGACCACTAAGAAGTTATCTCTCAAATTATGAGTGCAGTCAACACCATCGGTTATAATTTTTTCGGACTAACTCACATTTGATAGCACACTTGTAATCGCATAGTTCGCAAACAAATGGCTTCTCTCCCGTATGCATGCGCTGGTGTCGTTTCAGATCAGAGCTAGTCTTAAATGCAGATGTACAGTTGTCGAAACCACAAACAAAAGGGTTGTCACCTGAAATATTAAATAATTATAGACACAATATTGTTTATATCGATAACACAAAAAATCAGTGTTTACCAAACGGTGTTACATGTACACCAGGGGTATGCAAAGGATTTCAGGAGGTTTGAGAACATTTTTGAAGTTATACTTCTTTAGGTGCGTTATGAAAAAATGATGAGTGAAATTTTAAGATGCGCATGCATTACTGTAACACAAAAGTAACAGGTTGAAGCTAAACCGCTCATAAGGTCTCGAAAAAAAAAAAGCTACCAACAAAATAGAAATAGAACCTCTGTTAGTCGCGCATGTTGGTACGCTCATCGCCTCTGATCACTGTTTTAATATATTTAATATTTATCCACATGTTTCTAGTTTCTACATTCACAACACGTGTTTTAGTTTCATACAAGTGTGAATTATATATGTGCAAATAAATTATATTCAGTAGTGATTTAAATTTAATATTTTGATTAATATTATTTACTATTCATAAACATTAGTGAAAAAAATTGTGCTTATAGACTTTTTCAAGTGCTCCAATATAATTGAGGTTAACTATCCGTATGTATTATTTATTGATATAAATTAAAATATTATTATTTAACATAATTAAAACTAAATATTATTAAATTATTATTGTAAAATATTTATTATTGGTTATTTAATATTTACAAAATAAAGAAATAAAATTAATAAAACATTTAATAAACTTTTTGATAAAAATGAAAAGTGAATATTAAATTAAGAAAATAATAAATATTTAAAAAAGAAGTATAACTTCTCACGCACGCACATAAGTACACACACCAAATTTTTTTAATGACAAAACAAATTATCACAGATTTTGATATATATCTAGGACTTTTATAAGCCTTCCTTTACCTATGACACAGTTTTGTTTAGCTTAGTAATGAATCTTTATTAAAATTTAGAATAATGACCACTTATACTTTGTATAGTAGTAGTTTCTTTTTTTAATAAACAGCCAGAGAGGGTGTACTGGCTTTTAAAGGGGTACACACATGGTTTTGGAAACAGTGTAATGAAGTATTAGTGATATTCATTATTAAAATTTTATTTACATATTTTTTGTATAAGTGAGCAAGATACATCGATTTTCATTACTTATTAAAATTTGTATATGATACTAAGGTGTGTTTTTTTTTAAATAAAAATTGTCTTACCTGTATGGGTTCTTAAATGTACAGTAAGCTGTGAAGAATCTCTCGATCTATATGGACATATCTGACACCTAAACACAATTAGATGTAATATTAAATGCACAAACAATTATGAAACACATTTTTTCTCCTTACTAAACAATTAAACCTACCAGAACACATATATTTCAACAAAAAACAAACTTGATCATAGCTAGGTTATTTTAGGAAACTAACCCAAATGAGTACGTTTTTGTCCTTTTTAAAAGACATAAGGTATAAACGCTTTGTTAAGTTTGTAAGATAACTTTTATAAACTCAAAATTGTTTGAATGTTGAACTAATGATACTAAATTTCTAGTGTCAAACCCATGAATTAATTTTAATTTAAATACCAAATTCACCCACTTTGGTGGTTGCGCGGTCTAATGCACTACTCTCGTGCTGGACTAGACTGCCGAATATGGGGAGATCGGGGTTTGATCCCAGTTGGGCGCAGTGAGGGTAGTTTTCCCTAAATGGTTTTCTGCTCTCCTTCTACATAAATGCCGGTGCACTTCCTCTCAATTATAACCTTCCTAATCCCTAACCCATTAATGTAATTAGTACATAGGCATATAACAGTGCTTTCACTCATTTCTGTGGCCAAATTCTTTAAGGCGTCGTTCTCGCAATAGAGTAGACTGATGATGACAGGAAGATGGAGGTTTGAATCCTGGTCAGATATACTGTACTCATCATCACCATCATCAACTTTTTCCAGCCTATGGCTGGGTCAGTTTAGTAAAATGGCTCCATATTCCTCTAACCTTTCAGCACTATTCCTCCTTTAATTGCTTCCATTCTTCTCCTCTCACTTGCACACTTTTCTTTATCTGCTCCTTAGATCTCTTTCTTGGCCTCTCTTGCGGTATTTTTCCTATGTATGTCATTTCCATCATTCTTTTAGGCATCCTCTCTTTTTCCATCCTTCTTACGAGTGTAACATACTGAGGTTTTGTTTTTCTAAATGGATTTCCCTCTCTCCCTCCATGCAAATGCAAGCACACTTCCTCTAAATTCAACCTTCCTCATCCCTAAAACACTAGTTTAATTAGTACATATTATGTGTCTAGCCCAAACTGGTAGTGAGACGCAGAGACCAAAAAAAATAATTCATAAAGCGTCAACAATGTGCACCAGTAAATGTCACAGTCAAGTGATACCATAAAAAAAGTGGTAAGGTGAATATTATTTTGACTAAAAAATTGTTTTTCATCAAGTCTTTTAAATTCTTGCAATGGCCGAGGAAAAGTACAAAATCAATGTTTTAGCAGTAATGGTAGATAAAGTGGAGGGTTTACTTACAATGGAGCCTAAGCTGAACTGTCTTCATTGGCAAGAATTAATTTGTATCTCTTTTTAATTTAAAAACCTTTATTGGCCAACTGAAATTTTATAGTGTAGCCTAAGCTTAATTGTACAGGTATTAATAGACAACAATTCATTGGTCTTTCTTTCTAATTTAAAACTAATCAAATGACTAACTACAGGGTGGTCCACCTCCTATATCCAGCAGGCGCCTCACTCTGAATTGGAGGTGGTCAATCTCCTTCCACCCAAATTGTGACATGAAGGATGAGTCAATAAAGCTTTAGACAAGCAGTTCACTTGCTAATTCTTCATGTCATAATATGGGTGGAAGGGGATTGACCTCCTCCAATTCAGAGTGAGGCGCCTGCTGGATATAGAAGGTGGGCCACTTTTCCGTTGGCCACCATGCATAATGTTGTTTCACAAAGCAACCATCATTAAAACAGAAATGAAAACTTATAATTGGACCAGATGTGAACATAAAGACACTGAACCCATGTATGTGATTGGAGGAGAAGAAAAGTGAACTTATATAAGCTAACATAACCTTTGGTATAAATATATTGATCTAGGTTTACATTAGGTGTATCCCAAGGCAGTGGTTGTAATTGCCTAATAAATAATTTCTTAAATCCTCTCGTACTACAGATGGCATCTATTTACAAAATGTAAAAATAATAACAAACTTGTATGGCCTTTCGTCGTTGTGAATGCGCATGTGTTTGCGTAAGCTGCCGCTATCAATGGTGGCGTAGTCACACAATTTGCAGCGATGAGGTTTTTCTCCTGTATGTATACGCATGTGCATCTGCAGTTTGTCCCCTCGACTAAACGACCGTTGACATGTAGTGCACTGGAATGGCCTCTCTCCTAAAACAGTGTCAAACAACACCAGTGCGTAAAGTCTAATCAACATGTCCAATGAAATTCCTGACTTTTTCCCTTATTATTTGATAAAATTCCCCAACTCAAAAGTATCCACACCCTCCTAACCTCCCTCCTTATTTTGTATTAATATTTTTATGAATAATAATAATGATAATTTTGAAATTTAAAATATATACCAAATTCCCAACTTATTCCTGTTTTTTACCGACCCCTTCAAATTTCTGGCTAATTCCAGTTTTCCCGGATGGTAGACACCCTGTAAAGAGTTTGAAGGCCTTATAAAATAATATTCATATGTCATTAAAAATAGCCTATGGTTACAATTGAGCTTACATTGACATTAACAAATGTGGAACAAACAATGCTTACAACACGCTCCTAAATTAATAATTAATTTTGACCAGGTTGTGAGTGAAACTATTTACACTCCTACTTTGTCTTTATATATTACACAACTGTTATTAAAGAATAATAGTGACATGGTGGTCTAGGGGTAGGGTGTAAGACTTCTGTGCTGAGGGTCCGGGGTTCAATCCTCGGTCCTGACACAGATTTTTCTGATTGCCAAACTCTTCCTTCACCTCTGACAAGATGTGTATTAATCACAACTTGTTAATGCGGGGAATGCCAGGCTTCCACCGCAGTTCGGATTCCACGTTAAACTGTAGGTCCTCCATTTCATCTCACAATCACCCTACCATTACACATTAGCGTGTGTATAACCTGAATGGATAGTAAGATGCGGTGCTAATAATAATAAAGAACAATTTTTAAACAATTATTAAAACAATGTGCTTAGAGTAAATATGAAAAATTGAACAGCATTCTTCATAATCATTGAGTATAAGGGAGGTTATTGGTCAAAAATAATAACAAATAGTTTGTCATTGAAATAATAATGGAGCTGTCAGACACAATATTTGATTAAATCAATTATAAATGTCAACCTCTGTGGTCTAAGGGTAAAGTGTTTGCCTCAGGACCCAATGATTGTGGGTTCAAATCCAGCCGGGGTCTACAGATTTTTCTTAAGCAATAAAAATCCTTAGCACATATTGGAGGGGAAGTAAAGGTGTTGGTCTCATGTCGAGTGCGGCATGTAAAAGAACCATGGAAGGTATATGAAAATACCTTTCCCAGCAAAATTGGTAGGCCCGTTCGCTCTCGCACATAGAAATTCTAGTGTGCTGATATAATCAGTTGGTTCAGCAAGTGCGTGATAATTACAACAAATAAATAAAAATAAAATAGTTATCGGTATTGTTTAGTAATTTTTTCTAATAAAATAAAATAGTTACCGGTATTGTTTAGTAATTGTTTCTAACACTGATTAACTTACATTTTGAAAACATGAATTTATAAATAAAAAAAATTAGCCTAAATTATAAAATATGTAGCCTACCGTACTCACAAAGGATAATATAATTATGTTAGTTTTTGATATATGTCCCAGATTTATTTTAAATTAAATTTTATAAGAGTAGACCTATAGCTCTTCTCAAATAAATAATAGATTAAATAGGCAGGCTTAGGCCTACTTGATTGACTAAATTTATCCTCCGAGTACTCAAAGACTGAATAAATAAGCATTTATTATATTTTCACATAAAATGTGTAGGCATCTACTTCTTAAAATCATATGATTTTATTTTCTTATTACAATTTGTAACAAAAAAATATTTTAAATTAGGCTAAATTAAATTACATCAATTTATTATGAGTGTTCATCATAGCAGGCCCAACTCTGCTTCCGGCTCCCGCGAGGTATTATGGGAGTAAAAGGGAAAAGACCTACAATATGCCAGAAATGTGTGCAGTACATTCGTATTTGAATGATTACTCGACATTTTCCGCGGTGACGATGGGGGACAAAGCGACAAAGTTTCTTGTTAATAACTACAGTATGTCTCTATTGTGACAGGATGAAGATTTGTGCCCAGTGCTTATCTGTGAAGGCATTCTAAAATGGTCAAAAATGGCCTTTTCAATGCATTTTTTACCCAAATATAACTTAATATTTCAACAATGTTCAGTATTAGGAACTTCTATTAACACTTTCTCTCCATTAATGTTTAATCAGATATGATTCATGAACAAAATGTGTTGGTGTAAATTTACGAGTTCTTGCCGACTGCATCACAGAGTTTACGGGCATGTGATGCACGTTCTCAATAGCCTAGCCCCTTAATATTAAGATAAACAAAAGTCACATTCCAAATGATAGCTTACCGGTGTGTTTTCTCATATGACGGACAAGATCCTTAAAATACAAAGTGGAAAAATCACAACGTTCTACTTGGCAATCGTGACGCTTTTTGCCGCGAGAAGATTTCGATACTACGACGAACTTTGGCCTGACTAAGTACGAAAGTTCTGGGGAAGTCTCTTGTTCCTTCTCATCATGAGATACAATTTTGTTAGTTTGCGTCATGAGCTTGTCCACCGAAAGGGATTCTTGAGACGTTGTGGAGACTATAATGCTAACAGATTGTGTAGTGCCAGTATCTGTCGAGTTAGAGTCCAGTTTAAGATTATCATTAGATGACAAACTGATTCCACTTGTAAGTTCCATATCTTCCATAGTTAAAGTGTGTCTATGATCTGGTATGATCATCTCATCTGGAACATGATCCAAGCCAAGAAGTTCTGAAACAAGAAAAGTCAACTATACTGGTATCCGTTTAGGTTATATGCTGATGTACTAATTATGTTAATGGTTTTAGGAATGAGGAAGGTTATGTTTATAGGAGGTGTACCCCCATTTGTGTGGCGGGAGAGTGGAAAACCATTTTAGAAAAACCACCCTCACTACACCCAACTAAGATTCAAACCTCGATTTTCCAATCATCGGCAGTCTAGTCTATCGCAAGAGTAGCACGTTAGACCATGCCTCCAAAGAAGCAGGTAATATTTAATTGATACCAACATTGACAATTCATCCTATCTATAAATCCTAAGGTACTGGTAGAGCAAATGCATAAGTTTTATATAATTATATACATGCATCTTATATACTGGTTTACAATGAAATCTGAAGCAATCATACCTTAGCCGATCTCGAACTTTGAATCCAATGAGGTAGGCCTAATGAGTGGCTGAGCAACTGGTAAAGGTAAAGGGCAGTACCAGTATGCAAAAAACAAGGCTGAGCAAAACGAAGGTTGAAATTGAATTGAAGATGAGTTGATTTGTTATCTAATTCGCTGCAAATCGATGCAACTTCTCCTTCACTCCACCTTCTTTTTTCAATCAGCCCTCATTCTTGCATATGGGTCAAAGTGTTTAAGCGGTCCTCTGCCCACAAAATAAAGTCATGAAAACTATAGCCTGAATTTAAAATATGACCAGAAATACTTTTCACAACGGGCCTCTTTTTAATATGTTAGTAACAACAAAACTGTGAACTTTTGAATATCAAAGTGTAAAAGAAATAATTAAAAATCAAACCTTCTCTTGCTGGTGAGCAAGGAGCATCATTGACAGAGTTCACTACTTCATTTGCTAATTGATTGGCAAGCAGGGTTGCTACATCTTCTTCGTCGATTTGGAACTCCCTCCTTGTTTGCTGCTCATGAGCAACAAGAGATTGTATCTCACTATTATCACCTTGAAAAGACTGATGTTGCATGTGAGGTGAAACTTGGCTCTCCAGCAATCGACTTCGCAGAATATGACTCTCTTTATTATCTTCTAGTTGTAGTTTATGATGTGGTATTTCATTCGCGTATTTTTGTTCTAGTTTGAGAGTACCTCTATCAACGATAACGCGGAAATATTGTGGACCTATGGATGGCATTCCACTGCTGTTGCTTGAGGTATTGTTTGTCAAATAACCTGCAAACGATTCTCCCACTGGTTTCTTATCAATATTGATACAACCTGAATGTTTATGTTCCAAAAACACATTAATGTCCGAAAACGATTCCTTGCAAGCTCCACATATGTGAATGTCATCTTGGTCATTAGATGGACTCGGAATTCGAGAATGAGTTGGGTTACTTGGAATTTGAACTATAACATAGAAATAAAATAGTGTACATACTTATGATCTCGTAAAAAAAATAGCCCTTAGTGTTTAAAATATAATATAAGCATTTACTATTCACAAATTAAAATTTCTAATCTACTTATTATAATTGGTCAGTTTTTTTAGCTAACATAACCACAAACTGACAGTACCACACTGTCAAAAAAAAAACATTGGGTTGGCCCCCTAACAAGCACTCCAACAGCATATCTGCACGCATTATGTAATAATATTCAGAATATGTAAATATGTTCGTGTATAATAACTTACCATAAACTTGAGAGTCAACTAAATGACTACCAATATTCATTTTACGTACTTTTATCTTGTGAGCTGAAATATTACAAATATAAAACAAAAACGCCTACTTCACCAATGCATTGTGTTTGTTTAAAATTGGAATGTCAACGGCAAAGATCAAGATGGCGACTATGAATACTTGCTTGGCTTTCTCACTTCAACTGTTACCACATCACTGCAGTTTATTGAGACAAAGGTAAATAATAATTATATTTGGAATTTGTGATTATTACATGAATGTGCTTATTCATAAAATTCTTATATGTGATTAATATACACATTCATATTTAAAATGTGTTTCGGCATACCTGTATATAACCTATTAACGCAAGATAATTTTAGCTTATATTAATAACCAGTCCATAATATAAGCCGCTGATTCACAATTAGGAGAAATAGAACAAATCCTAGCCAGCCCAAAATCATAATATATTGCTTGAAATCAATTTCGGGACTCCAAATTAGTACTTAGGTAGGGACACTTGCTGTCTGAGCAATCGAAAGGGTAAGTCGCTGTGCTAATACTAAAAACCATACATTAGGTTAAGATGAAGTTTGATACATTCTGCAGCGACCACACTTTCACAGCAAACGAATTTCTTGAAAAATTTTTACTAATTCTTTCTTATCCAAACAAAAACAATTTCCCATCCAACAAATTCACACAAGGCTAGGACCTACATTAGAACTGAACCAAGAACGTGAACAGATACCTGATGGTATGGAATTCATTCACCAGAAGTAAAATACTAAAATAAAGGAATGTATATTTTAAGGCTAGATAATGTATAGATATAATTATATTATCAAGGTTCCATTCCAACCTAGCTTAACCTAACCTTGCCACCATTTCTACTTGCAATAGCTTATTAGAGCTACAAAATAAAGTATTAGAAGAGGCTATGACATTCTAATGCTAGTGTTACTCCGACAAATTAAATATGTTGACTAAATCGTCTGCAAATCAAATCTGCAAACAAACGACGTTATTAAATATCAGTAGTTTGACGTTGCTCCCAATATGATTGGTTGGCAGGCACAAATGGTAACCTTCACATAATGTGAACGTTCTCCTCTCTAGATCTCACGGGTTAATCATGGCTTCCATTTTTAAACATGAGAAATGTTATATTAGATGTACATTCAGTGAACATTAAGTTGGTGGCTATCCCATTATAATTGCCAACAAAAAATTGGGGGGTTCTATAAATTGCAGTTATCAATTTTGGCTTTGCTATACTAATGCAGGTATTAACTTAGAGTTCAGCATAATTATCCTTTTATGTGCAAACATTCCCTTTTATTCTGAGTATGGTGTGAAGAAATTGTATCAAGACATGGCCTAACTATGTTTTTTGCTCTGACCCTTTTCAGTTTGAGCATAACTTTCACTCAGGTCCGTGGGAAAAATTTTTTACATAGACCAAGACTTCGATACCCATCTTGGCATCTTCAGAAGGATCGTGTTGTAAGTTACTACTTTTCTTAGAACAAAAAGCATACAGTAAATACAATCAAGTGTTTAGGCTACTAAATGCTTGTCCACAGATACCTTATATGATTTTAACTAATATATATTTTAAAGAGTGGTTTCAAATTTTAAAATATAGAGTGAAGTAGGGGAGTGGTCTCTCGCCACTATTATTTGTAATGTTAATGGAAATGGTCATGAATAAAGTGGCAAAGAAAACTCACGTTGGCAGGAAAGAATGAGAGCCATGATGTACGCTGATGACTTGATGCAATTGGGGGGGGGGGGGGGGGAGTAGAAAGAAGAATTAGGTTACAGGAACAGCTTTACAAGTGGAATGAGAAAATGAAAGAGTGTGGAATGAAATTTAGGACGTCGAATTGTGACGTGTTAATGAAAAGGGAGCATAAGGCCTGGTAAAGCTATAAAGTTGGTTGGAGTACAGCTGAGAAAGATACAGAATGTAAAATATCTTGGAAACGTGATTGAGGCAAAGGGTGAGAGTAGAGAGGATCTAAGAAGAGGGTAGCAGGGAGAATTGTTCTATAGGTGTGTAAGAAAACTGATATGTAGAATATAAATGCCCTTGAAGTGTAAGGAAGTGTTGTACAGGACATACTTTGTACCTATTGTCACATATGCAGCAAAAACATGGACATTGAATGTAAGAGAGACTAGGAATAGTGGAGGCCATGACATGGACATTGAATGTAAGAGAGACTAGGAATAGTGGAGTGTGTGGAATGAAATTTAGGACGTCGAATTGTGACGTGTTAATGAAAAGGGAGCATAAGGCCTGGTAAAGCTATAAAGTTGGTTGGAGTACAGCTGAGAAAGATACAGAATGTAAAATATCTTGGAAACGTGATTGAGGCAAAGGGTGAGAGTAGAGAGGATCTAAGAAGAGGGTAGCAGGGAGAATTGTTCTATAGGTGTGTAAGAAAACTGATATGTAGAATATAAATGCCCTTGAAGTGTAAGGAAGTGTTGTACAGGACATACTTTGTACCTATTGTCACATATGCAGCAAAAACATGGACATTGAATGTAAGAGAGACTAGGAATAGTGGAGGCCATGACATGGACATTGAATGTAAGAGAGACTAGGAATAGTGGAGNGGAAGTGTTGTACAGGACATACTTTGTACCTATTGTCACATATGCAGCAAAAACATGGACATTGAATGTAAGAGAGACTAGGAATAGTGGAGGCCATGACATGGACATTGAATGTAAGAGAGACTAGGAATAGTGGAGGTCATGAGAATGAATCTTGTGAGGAGCATGTTAACTGTCACGAGGAGAAACAAACTGGGAATGAAGTTATCTGGGAAAGAGTAGGGTACAGGGAGTGCATTAGATAGTAGAGGAAACAAGACTGAGATGGTATGGTCGTGTAGTGATGGAAAAGGAGATAATACCAAATATAAGGGAGTAGATGAAGTAAGTGGGGAAAAGACTGCATTGGCAGACCAAGAAAGAAATGGGATGAGCAGATAACAGAAAGTGTGCAAGTGAGAGGAGAATAAGGGTGGAAGAATTGAGGAAGATGGAGGCATTTTACTAAACTGACCCGGCCACAGGCTGGAAACACTTGATGATGATAAATATGATGAGATATTTTTGAATCAAATGTATTAGGCCTAGGCTACTCATCAAACACATCAACTTATAAAGGTCTGTTTTATATTTTGGTAGGCCATACGATAATCACAGCAGCCAGCACTAGGGATTATAAAATTCTCTCATAACTACCATTTTTGTCTTGTTTATTGCTCACAAGTGAAACCATCTGGAAATCTTTTCTAACAAATAAATGAGGACCTAGCATCTATTATATACATAGGGTAAACCATTTTATTGAATTTGAAATACATTATTAATGAAAATGGTTACAAAGATTTACTTTCTTAACAAATTTCCATACTCTTGTATTCGAAAAACGACTTGGGGTTCTAACTATAGGTTGGCCTGAAATGTTACAAGGCTACCTACCAAATTAATATCTTATGGACCATGGGGATTTTTTTTTAGCGCCGCGTCTTTCTACCTATTAGGGTTATTATGCTTAAGTATTAATTATGCTAATGATTTAGGAATTTGGAAAGTTGAATATAGAGGAATGGAACCTGCATTTGCGTGGAGGAAGAGTGTAAAACCATTCCCCCCCCCAGTCCACCCGACCAAAATTTTAACCCCAATCTCCCTGTCCTTGGCAGTCTAGCTCTACACGAAACTAGCATGTTAGCTAACTATGTCACCGAGGCGGGTCATAGGAAATGTTAATTTAATAGGAATTTTACCTGTATTTGTATGGAGGAGAGTGGAAACCAATTTAAGACAAAACTACCCTCAGTACATATGTTCAATCTACCTGATGCCGGCAGTAATTTTTTTTTCTCTATTAAGTTGGTTTTTCTTACGCTAGTATGCAAGTCAGCTTTAAAACCTAGAACTAGCCAAATCTAAGTGCAGGCCTACTTGTTTGTGTTGTATATGCTTTAATGCCACTCTAATAAGATAAACATTGCAGATTACAAACATGTTTGATCAAAAGCCCATGTGTAAGATAAAGATGTTCAATTCAAATTTCCTTCCTTGAGACAATATTGACCTCAAAAAGTTTAATTCCTTGGCTTGGTCAGTAGGGTGTCATTTCTCGGCAAGACCGACAAATGTGTCCATCTGGAGAAATTAGAGTTTTCTTGTAATTAATTGAAAGTTAGGAGAGTGATGTGGTTTGTCTTTCTTTTTTTTTTTTTTTTAAGAATCAGGTTAAACTTTTGAAACTCTTGTGTTTTTTTAATTATAATGTNTTTTTTTTTTTTTTTTTTTTTTAAGAATCAGGTTAAACTTATGAAACTCATGTGCTTATATAATCATAATGTGAACAATAAATATCCATAAGTCATTAAAAAGATTACCACATCATTTAAACCAGATTTGCTCGGAGGAGATTGGTCATCACTTGAAGTATAATGGCTCTTTTATCTTGACCAACATCATTCCCAACATGTTATAAGTTATAGTGTGTCTATAGCCTGCCCTTGTGTTTTAAATAAGGCCTGTATAATATTTTCTCATCATTGTGGCTTTGTATTGAACAAATAAAATATCCTTGCAACATTGAAGATCTATTTTCATAATGGTTTATTTTTTGCTTGATTCATTTACTGTAGTTCTCCTTTATTTTAAATGTTAGTAAGTACCAAACTCACAATGGTGTTGGTCCAATTAAATGTTAACAAAATATATATATCTTGTTTTCAGAAATACAATGAAAGTCTAACTCCAGAAAATAAATCCTTTATTAAAGAAGTTGTTGAAGACAAATATGGTCCTCAGGCGATCATTGGAGGTGTCACTACTTATCAACAGAGTCCGCTTAAGAATGAGCCGATGGAGAAAGGTACTTGGTTTCCAGGGGTCCGAAGGACAGGAGTGATAGCTCGCAAAATTGGCATCTACCCCATGTGGATGAATGATGGGACCAAAGTTTTTTCAACACTTCTTCAGGTGCCTATCCATTTAATGTAATATTTTATTTTTACCGCGTCTTTGTATCTGTTCAGAATATTTGCGCACATTAATTACACTAATGGAGTTTGTCTGGCAAACCTGATGTGAAGATACTATTGGGAAGACTTAGACGCAGATGGTAGGATAGCATTAGAATGAACCTGAAAGAGATAGGATGTAATGAGGTGGACTGGATAGAACTAGCTCAAGATAAGGATAGGGTGTAATGAGGTGGAATGGATAGAACTAGCTCAAGATAAGGATAGGATGTAATGAGGTGGACTGGATAGAACTAGCTCAAGATAAGGATAGGGTGTATTGAGGTGGAATGGATAGAACTAGCTCAAGATAAGGATAGGGTGTAATGAGGTGGACTGGATAGAACTAGTTCAAGATAGGGATAGGGTTTAATGAGGTGGACTGGATAGAACTAGCACAAGATAGAGATAGGGTGTAATGAGGTGAACTGGAAAGAACTAGCTCAAGATAGGGATAGGTTTAGTACTTTTTTAAGTGTGACAATGAACTTTCGAGTTCCTAACTCCTTAAAGTAAGTAAATAATGGAGGGCATAGACCTGAACATTGCTATAAAAAAAAAGTAGATGGAGTCCTTAGTAAGTAAGATAAAATGTAAGGGTAGTGTATCAGCATTTGTGTGTAGAGGGAATTAAGATCTTTTAATCTTTTGCTATCTTACAGGTAAAGAAATTATTGTGACCGTCAAAGATATTGAACTCGAAATTTTTATGAATTTCGACGTTTCATGACCTGTCCCTAATCTGAAAAAGTTGTTTTTGAATTTCTTTCTGTCTGTCTGTACTTCGGACTAGAGCCTAAACTATTTTACCGATCGAGCTAAAACATTATATCCAGTGTTATCATAGAGTTGCCCCAAGGGGTTTTTGGAATTGGATATCTAACCTTAAAATTAAGGGTAGTTTATTAAAGAGTGAAAATTGAAAAAAAATCAATTTTCTCAAAATTGGCTTTTACAATTTTGATAAAACTTCGTTTCCAAGCATCAATAAACATTATAAACAAAATGGCTACTCTCATTTTTTTTCAGCAAAATGACGAAGAGTTCTGGTCTGGTGTGTAAATCCTTAATCTTAATCACATCTCTGAAACCATTAAGCATATGAAATTACTTATCAGTGAAAATATGTAGGTTTATTTATGATACAAATACTTTATTTGAAACATATTTTTTTTAAACCAATAATTTTCAAGCTAAACGCAAAAATACATATTTTTTAACTTTCGAACGTAAAAAAAAATCTAACCCAAGATGTTGATGGAAGTCGACATTTCATGACCCCACGAACCCTCAAAACTGGTTTTTGTTATGCCGTCTATCTGTGTGTCTGTTTAACCCTAAAATTAAGATTAGTTTAATAAAGGGCGAAAAGAAGAAAAAAATTCTCTAAATTGGTTCAAACAATATTGATTAAAATTTGTATCTAGGTGTTGATTAAAATTGTAAATAAAATGGATAGTTTCATTTTCCTATGGAAATGGCTGTTAAGGTTCTTTACAGAAGCGGAAGTTTCCTTAAAACCGCAACTATTTAAGATATTAAATAACTTATCATTGCAAAATTGTAGTACTATTAAAAATAAATAAACTTTGATTTGGAATATATCTTTATAAAAACAATAGTTTTTGAGATATTGGAAAATATATAATTCATTCACGACCTTAGTTTACTTGGATGACAGCCCAAAAAAGTTACTAGAAATAGTACATAACGAATATGATAGTTAACCACAGTAATTTAGGTCAATATTATTTATATTTATTTGAGGTCAGGCACAAAGCTTATTTATCGTTTCATTTCACTTTAAAAATTATTATTCACAGCACTTTCATTAAAGGTCTAACGAATATTGCTTCAAAATGGCGATCGATGAATTTAAACCAAGTGATTGAAGATGACGTAAACAAGTTCTTTAAAATTATATACCCACGCAGTGGCAAAAAATATTTTATTGCTTAAACATTTCAAAATATGATAAAATAATCAGAATAATTTATTACATACAAAAATATGACAAGCATTTTCTCTTTTCCATTCCAAGTAAATACAATGCTTGTATTAAAGATAAATGACAAATAGGGCTACAAACTTACTGGCACATAAGAGAATTAATCTCCACCGTATCTGTTATTAATTTAGGTGGTTGATAATCACGTGATCCGCTACATCCCTCCAGGGGAGTTTGAACCAGCTCGAAAACCCAAGAAGAAAATTCGATATCCCAACAGATTCGGGTGTTTACTTGTTGGTGCCGAAAGTGAGGATCCTCAGACGGTGAGTCAAGGGTGCTGTTGAGGTTTTCTTTAAAGGGGAGGGAATGTCATGCTATATGCTTTCATTCAAATTATTATCATCGGGAATTGTTTCCGACCTGTAGCCAGTCTGTTTAGTAAAATGCTCCCAACTCCCTCCTCTTTTTCCACTATTCTTCTTTTAGCCTCATCCATTATTCTACTCTAACTCACACCTTTTTCTGTTATCCCCTTGTCCCATCTCTTCCTTGTTCTCCAACTTCATAACGCTCCTTGGGATTATCTCCCTTTCCATTCTCATTATGTGTCCATTCCACCTCACCCTTGCTTCCTCTACTATCTCATGTGTAACTCTTGTATCCCGACTCTTGCCTAGACATCTTAATTCCTAATCTTATTTCTCCTGATGTAACTATGGGTACAAACAACTGCTTACACTTCAGGAGTATTTTTCCTTTCCATAGCAAGTCTCCTACACACCTGTGGGTTCAAATGTTGTAAAACAGAAATCGTATTATGTCCATTTGCCATTTATCAGCATAAATTTGAATAACAATCACTGACTTGGTAGGCCATTTGGCTACTGAAACAGCAAACCAAATATTGATTTTACTTTCATTGTAAAATTTTTAAAGCAGGTTTGTTTTGTCTTATAGTTTTTCATTGTTTATTGGGTAGGTTGAGCTAACATTTTACAATCCAAGATTAATTATTCTAATTGGGGCTTAAGAAACCATTCAAGAGAGCGTGTGTTTTTTGTCAAGTAATACTAATATTGTATGTAAAGAGAAGTTACATTTAGCACTATTGAAATCTACATAAACCAGAAATAATTGGTATTGATTAATTGAACTACTGTCTATAAGATTTATTTACATCCATTATTATTCACAGTCTGTGGCCTAGATCAGTTTTTTAGTCAAGCCATATATTTTCCACTACCGGCTTTCTAGGGCTGTCATAGCTTAATATGCTTTACAATCTAACTTAAGACTAGGACAGGCACAACATCCAGTCCCTGGCTGTCTGCTTATCAATGTGAAAGGTTAAATCCATATTTTCATCAATGATAAATTTTCAGTCATCTCACTGGGCAGCTAGGGTGTCAGACTCTATAAGACTACTATAGCCAAAAGTCAAATTTTTATAGGAAGGGCCTTATCTGCAGTTTTCACTTTTGTTGGATATGATATCAATCCCTATTCAAAAAACTAGTAAAATGTCAATTTTGGTCATCAAAAATGGTTTGTACTGTCTATAAGGCTCTCCCTATGAAAATAGGACCTTAAGCGCTTAGTTACTTAAGAAATAGTATATTGGACTATCATTGAATATTTTAATATTTAGTTTAAAATGTGAAATTAAATCGATGATTAAAAATATTGAAGATTGGGCCAAATTTTACTAATTATTATATTTTCTTCAATTTAGTTCACCAAAGAATATTGTGGCCTTTTTACATCATCGGGTTTAATGCCAAAGAAATTTTTGGGAAGGTTTTTTGTATCTCCTGAAGCAGCCATTCAACCTGGGACTCCACTTCTTGCATCCCACTTCAAGGTGGGGCAGGTTGTCGACGTCCGAGGAAAAACGTAAGAAAAATTGCCTGATAAGTAAAAGTGTTTCATTAAGTATTACCCGCCTCGGTGTCGTAGTTGGCTAACACGCTTGTCGTGTTGAGCTCAACTGCTGAGGACGGGGAGATCGAGGTTCGAATCTCGGTCGGGTGAACTGGGGGTGGTTTTTCCTAAATGGTTTTCCACTCTCCCTCCACGCAAATGCGGGCTCACTTCCTCTAATCCAACCTTCCCAATTCCTAAAACATCAGAGTAATTAGTACTTAAAGCATAATATAACCCGAATGGGTAGTAAGACGCGGTGCTAATATTATTATAATTCATTAATTATTTCTTACAATAATAACATGCAACAACAATCGATATAGTTGGTGCTGTGGTTTACACCTGGGTGACTGCTCATTTCTTAAATTCGCTCTCCTCGTCATTTTAATTCATATTAGTTGGATCTTAATTTCTAAAGTTTGAGCATTTAGCATACCTCAAATTTTCCAAAACATGACCTAGTTTTGATTTAATTCTGATTTTTAAAGAATTGTGAAGAGCACACCTGGTGTTCAAATCCATCCTACCACGATATGGGTGATTTGTTTTCCAAAATTAAAGTTCTTATCCTCTGGTCTGGAGTAGAGATGTGCCGCAAAATTGCAAAGGATTGATGTACAGGGTGTACTATGTTCCAATATTACAGTATGCCTCAGAAACCTGGGTGTTTAAGGAAAGGATAAGAGCAGGATAGAGGCTGGGAGTGACAAAGATGGACAGGTTGAGGAATGAAAGGATGAGAGAAAGTAAGATTGAGGTGGTATGGTCATGTGACGAGGATTCCAAGGAGGATGCTCGAGATGGTGGGGGCGGCCAGGAGGCCAAGAGAAAGACGCTGGGACTGGTGGATAGAGGTAGTGTGGAGAGAAGAGGAGAGGAGGAAGAACAGGAGTAAATGGAGGAGCATATGTTGAGACAAACCCCGCCAGTGACAGGAAACTGTGATGATGATTATTCACTTCTTGTTCTGTGAATCTGTCCTGAGACAGGTATAAACTGGACATCTTCCATTTTTCTTCAGTCTTGAGTGTCTTCTTTCATACTTTTGTAGCTTCTTCCTTTCCTGGTATCTGTTTTTCCAAACCTTCTTCTTCCTCTTTCCCTTTCTATCTTCCCCTCCATAATCCATTTCATTAAACAATCCCTACATAGTTTGTGACCCAACCAAGACTTTTTTTCTCTTCGTTATCATGCTCCTACCCTCCTCAACACTTCCTCATTCCTCACCCTGTTTCAGATCCATCTGTCGTCACACTCCACACAAAACTCTTTGCAAACCTTTTTCTTGACTCAATCAGTATTATTCCCGTTGTCGGTAATCCCCTCACCCCTTCATATGCTCCCTTCCCCACAGCTATGACAGTATCCAATCAAAGTCACCAGAATTCCCAAATATTTGAACGACCTTACTTTATCCAAAAGAATTTACTCGTCTCTTTCCATGTTCTTGAGCTAGACCATTATATGACAAAGTCGTTGATAGTCAATACTAACTTTAGAATGTACAAATTTTTAAAAAAATCTTTTTTTTTAGGATTGACCGAGGTTTCCAAGGTGTCATGAAGAGGTGGGGTTTTAAGGGTATGCCGGCATCCCACGGCGTGACTAAGACTCACCGGCGTCCTGGTAACATCGGCAGTGGAGGAACAAAAGCGCGTGTTATGCCAGGCACAAAGATGCCCGGACACATGGGCAACAGGCACAGAATTCTCAAGGGTGTGGAGGTTGGTTACACTTGTACCCTCCGCTTATCCCGAATGGTAGTAAGTAGTCATTACCGTGACTGACTAAACTATGGGCTTATCTTATAAACTACGCCATAGTGTAACCATGCAAGATAAACTTACTACCTTTCAGAGTAAGCAAAGGATACCTCAATCTATTCAATATATATATTTATTTCTAAACAGTGTGTCTTACTACATGTTCAGGTTATATGCTTATATACTAGTTAAGATAATGATGGTTATATTTATAGAAAGTGTACCCGCATTTGTCTGAAGGTAGACTGGAAAACTCACCCTCAACACACCTGACCGAGATTTGAACCATTAGACCATGGATCCCTGTATTAATAGTTTTTGTCTCTTCTTTTTGCTGTAGTTAGTCCAGGTCACTCACTTGTAATACCTGGAATATATATATTTTTTTTAACCACAAGACACCCGCCTCGGTGGCGTTGTTTCATGTCGAGGATGGAGGTCCGAATCTCGGTCAGGTGAACTGGGGGAGATTTTCCACTCTCCTTCCATGCAAATGCGGGTTCACTTTCTCTAAATTCGACCTTTCCCATTAAAGTAATTAGTACTTAAGCATATAACCCTAACAGGTAGTAAGATATGGAGCTTGGTAATAAAATATAAACTGGGACCCTCAAAACTACAGGAGCATGTGTCTAATTACAGATACAGTTGTCACTGACACATTTAGACTATTCTTTAAACTATTGAGTGTAATGATTTTGAGCATTGTACAATTTCTGGTTAGCTTAGGGGTAGAGCATGATATACCAAGAGTCCCAGGTTCAATTCTTGTGCTGAGGTGTCATTTTTCAACTAATTGAATATAAAATAAATAAAATTACAGTTAACCCTCGATTATTCGCGGTGCTACAAATAACCCTCATTTATTAAAACAAAAGAGTTTGAAGCACATCCGATTCAAACTAGCACTGATCTAGTTATGGACATATTATATTTCACACAATAAGATAATAAAAAAACACTTTAATTCAATGTACAGTATACTCAAAATCGACATATCACTTAAAAAGTTTGTAATTGGTATTCTGCTTCCTTTTCCCTTATACTTGTCAGATAGGAGCGTGTCGTCTTCCTGTTCCAGACAACAAAGCGCAGGTTATGTATGAGCCCATTCCCCCTTGCATAAACTTTTAGCCCTGTATTTAAAAAAAAGTATTCCCTGTTAAGCCACAAAGCGGATAATCGAGAGATTATCCTACTTGCGAAGGAAAATTAAGTGCATGTCAAAGTATAATTTAATTTCTTGCTACTTGTGGTTATTGGTCATACAGTCTAAGGCGTTTGTATCCTGGTTGGGTGCTGCCAAAATCAACCTTTAACATTATTAGTAAATACGTGTATAACCTGAATGAGTAGTAAGATACAGCACTAAAACATTATTTATTTAGCACTGCGTCTTACTACCCATTCGGGTTACACACTTATATACTAATAGGTTAAGAATTGTGAAGGCTGAATCTAAAGGAAGTGAACCATTGTGGAAAAAAAAAGTTCACTCGATCAAGATTCGAATCTCAATCTCCCTGTACTTTGCAGTATAGATCAACACGAATCTAGCACCCACCGATGTGGCTATTATTGTTAATTGATATTCGACACTTAAGCCCAGTCGATAGCTTGTCTGTCTACTGAGCTAAGGGTTCCGGGGGTTCGATTCCCAGCATGCCTGAAATATGTATCATTGGTTTACCCTTTCACAGTGA
Source organism: Timema shepardi (assembly GCA_902151425.1). NCBI lineage: Eukaryota > Metazoa > Arthropoda > Insecta > Phasmatodea > Timematidae > Timema > Timema shepardi. The sequence continues at coordinate 313,304 of CABFVX010000237.1, read as the reverse complement.
TTAATTGACGTTTGGGGACTGAACGTTGTGCCTGTCCTAGCCCTTAAGTTATATGAAGCTACGAAAGGCCTAGCAAGTAAGCAGTGGAAAATATATATATAAAAAACAAAATCTCATCCAGGCCACAGATGGGAACCAGTAATGAATATAAATAAATTATTGTATATGATGCAGATCCTGAGAATTAACACCCAGTACAATGTGCTGTGGGTGAAAGGCTTAGCAGTGGCCGGAGGAACAAACTCTATATGCTACATATACGACACAATTCTACCTCTCAGGTGAGTACTATAAACGCCCAAACAAAACTTGCCGGTTTCAATTGAGTTCTCTCACAGGGTAACACCACGACCTGTAGGCGTCACTCCCACTGAAAGAGAGGGCTAGAATCCCGGTCTAATGCACATTTCAATATTATATGATCTTATATTTTAAGTAACCAGTGTGCAAATCAGGTAGAGAGAAGCTTCCACCACCATCCTCGCTAATGTAAGGTCTAAAGGAGGAATAAATGACCACCCCGAAGGTTCGTGTCATGTTGAAATACGTACACATTTTAGAGAGCTTATACACAGATAAAACAAAAGGTCGGGTGCCTCTACTTATTAACGTTGATACCAAATAGGAGAATGTAAGATAGATTGGGGGAGGGGTGTATTTACTATAACACAACGCTCTCACTCCCATAAATTAAGTCTCTAACAACTTGAAATTGTATTTTCTTTCATCAACAGGAAACCAACTGAGCCTCCTCCCTTTCCCACTTTCTACCCAGAAGACATGGAAGAACCGTTACCGAATGATATCTACTCAGAAAAATTGCACCGATTTTCTTCACCAACGATAAAATTTCAAGATACCAAATAGTATCTAAGAAGGTGTTCTTGTATTTGGAAAACTGTAAAAGGAATGTTTTTGTCCCCTTATAAAGATGTTTACTAAGGACCAGGGGTGTACAAAGCCCACTTTAGTTGGTCTATGCCTGATAAAATGTCATATTGTTCCTCTGACAAATCAAGTTATCACAAGCAAAGCTTTACACAATCCTACCGGGGTTAGGCCCCTCCAACAAACAAAAACCCTAATTTCAGCCCAGCTGCAGCAAATAAATCTCCGATACAGGGTGGAAATTAAGTTGGTTCCAGACGGATATCCACCAGTTTCAGGACCAGACACAAACTCCGTATGTCAGTGCTCCTGGTCCATAAGAAATTCTACTCGCGATTACAGTCTCCGTTTCAACCAATGAAATAGTAAGAGACTACATCCAATCAAAAAAAGCTTAAAGCAGTTAGCTGATCAAACTTCCAGTATAGTTTAAGAACAATCACAATTGTTTGCAGCCTAAAAAAACCAGCATCCATAATTTATCAATTACAACAAACTTAATGATGCTAGTAAATAAACCAAATATGGGTGTTGAACCTACAAAATCAATATTTCTGAGAAAGGTCCACAATCTTTTCCCCAGTGGCGGATTCTATCACTGCTATTATTCATTTCAAGGTGCATATTTACTTGACTGGTAGTGCGTATAAAGCTGGGTAACTTCTCTAGCCAGAACAATCTAATATTGTAGCATGGGCTCTGTGATCTTAAGGCTACCTACACTAAAGTATTGAAAATCTATAATGGGAAGTGAATAATTCTAGACCAATAAGCACCAAATGTCCGTAACCATCCTATATTCCCCCTGACAAATCAAACTAGCCCCAAAAGTAAGATCCAGTTCAACAATTAGCACTCACAAGACATAAGGCCAAACCCTTGAAGTAAAAGAAAAAAACATTTTGTATCAAAGTAAGTAACTAAACATTTACTTCCAAAGTGGAAGAGTCTATACAGGTAAAATTTACCTGGTAAGAATAATACCCTAACTTGAAGCAGGCACTGTAGAAATAGAATAAATAAACATAGGAAGTATATAGCCCAGAAAATTAATCCACTTTATAGGAAGAAGTCTAGCAAATTAATATATAAGAAAAATGAGTCTGCCAAGAGCAAAACAACCAACGAACTAGTGTCAATAGAATAGGCAAGCTAGGTACACTAACAATAAAGAAGTTGGATTATATGGGAATAAAAGAATTGCTTGTAATGACAATCCAGTCAGCTGTATGCTTTATTTCAAACAAAAATACAAAGTAATTGCAGCAACATACATAAGGTGTCTAGTACTTAATATACCATGGACATTTATAATACATCAATAAATAGTGTATGGAATTTAAATATTGGTTTAATACTCTGTAATATCTATTCCCATCCAAATCATAATTGTAAAATCTCCAAAATACACACAATACACAAGTCTTAAAATACCCACAGCACAACTTCCTTAATTGTTGTGGGCAAAAATTTACTCAGCTAAGTTGTTTTATGCCAACACAAATTGTAAAAATAATCTATAGCTGTAGCATTAGTAAATTTTTGTATATACACTGCACTGTTGGGGCCAGTTTCATAGTCAAATTTAGTACGCCTCTGGTTCAGTGCTACACTAAATACAAGACAACACCTGCCTAAACCAGAATGGAATGGGCCAGGTACCGTCTTGTACTTAGTGTAGCACCGCATCCGAGTCATACTTAACTATGAAAAATTTGATCCAAAGGAGAGGTTCATCATAAAAAGGCCATTGGTCCGCTAAATTTTACCTAATTGCTTGATGGACATATAGCCAAGGGATCTTGCGGGTTTTTTTTTTCATCCAGTTGAAATCAAATTAATATCTCAAAATTAGAATATACATATATTAAAATCAAAAATGCACTTACATAGAGATAACATACATTTGCCCACTATTTTAGAATATCATGGAGAAGGCCCTATATGCGACTATCATATATGATATCAGTGAACAATTCTTTTGAGAGATTGCACTGCATGTGCACATTCTCATACTATGTTTATTTATTAATATCAACATGAGTTCTGATTGTGAAAGAATGAGTACATAACAATAAAGTGAAAATACAAAAACAAAGTTAAATTAAAAGCCTAAATAACCATGAGAAGCATGTGGCAGCACAAAAAAACTGGCAATAAATGCAAGTACAGGATCACATTAGTATAAAACATCTAGTTTTAACTGTATGAGTACTCCCATGTTAAACTATCTTCTATTAAAAATAAGTAATAGTGAAAGAAGTGTTAAGGATCTGTTTTATCTAGGCATAACTAACTTTAGCTAAGGTACAAAAGTTTCCAGTTCTGTACACCAATTCACAAGGCAGCTTTGTTGAGAAGGTCAAATGAACATGGGTTTTCATAATACCCAAAAAGGTTCAGTTTAGTAATCTATAGAGCCACAATGCTTGAACACCAAGTGTACAAAGGACACACCTAGCTATTCTTTTTGTTTAATGTCAAATGCTAGACTAACCCAAGCTAATATTAATCTAAAAAGGATATTTGAGGATGAATTTTTAAGTAAATAAAACACTCATTTTTAGTTGTAAATTAAGATTTCAAATATCCATCAGTTTAAACTATTCATATTTATAAACCAGTGGAATTCAAGCACCGTGGTTCAAAATTCCAACATTGTAATTGATGTTAATCAACAGTTAAATAAATTTTCAAACAACATTAATTGGATCATTTAGTTTGTTTCCTCATATTTTGAGACCAGGCTTAAAAGATTGACAATCCCTGTTATTTCATGAGATTTTTTCAGGAAAGGATTCGATTTCACAGATGAGGTACAGTTTGTATTTGAGGAAGAAAATACAGGAACAAGTGATAGCAACAAAAAGAAAGATCATTTCCTTCAATGCACAGTGATTCAATAGAATTAAATGTAGGTCAAGCAACAGGGCAGTGATTATATGACATATACAATTAGAAAAAGAAGCTTTTTTTTTTAATGTAACAGGTTATACGACTATGTACTAAATTCAACTAATGGGTTAGGAAGGTTTAATTGAGAGGAAGTGCACCCACATGTATGTGGAAAGAGAGTGGAAAAACCACACCTAGTGCAACTAACCGGGATCAAATCTCGATCACATCTTTAGCAGTCTTGTCCAACAGTAATAGAGCGTTAGACCACTCGGCCGCAGAAGCAGTTAAGAAACCCAGTCCACACTTCATAATGTTGCCATTTAACAAAGAGGTAATGACCACCTCTTTAAGAAAATTGATGGTTAGCACCCAATCGATTGACCTAGGTTTCCATTCTATTGGAGCTTATCGGGAGGGAGTGTAAAATGTGTGATGCAACTTCCTAAAGGAGGAAATAGACATATGATGTGAATATATATTGTTAAATGTGTTCTCATCACTCATTCCTGTACCTTTTTCAGATGTCTCATTATATAAAAATCTGCTGGGACAAATAAAAGTACCCATAACCCCAGTGTGTAACACTTCATTCTCGCAAGATTTGATCTGTAGTAAAAATCACAACAAACAATTAATAAACTTAGTTCGAGTGTCTAGATGCCACTATTAACTTCATTGGAATGACTAGCTCCGAACACCGCGTGGAGCTACTATTGTAATTTTACAGTCCATTCTTCTGTCATGCTAACAGTAGGTTTACGAATCACCAGTGTTTGCGTAGCTTTCTTGTAAATAGTCTCTACAGTCATTTTACCAACACCTATAAAATAGAAACACTCATTATTCATCAATAAAAAGTCAAAAGAGCTCAAGTTTTCTTTTTATTTGAATTAAACTTTGGTGAGCACCTGCAGAAAGCTATACCGTTTGAGTTTAATGAACATATGGCAGAATTAAAACTAGGGATGTGTCAACAAATCCTCAATTGTATTAGACCCCCAAAACATTAAAAAAGAAAAAAAAAATCATTGTTTTAAAGCTCCAATACCATTTATTGGTGGTTCAGAGCCAATTATTATTATAGAATGAACTGAACAATCATACCAGAGATCAATTAAAAACTTGTATTTTCTATTCTATTATATTTATATTTTTCACAAGTTTCTGATTCAGATTCGAAAAATATTGTATTAGAACAGTCTAATTTAAACTTTATTACTCTCTAAAATTGACACATATCAAACCAGGGACCTTTGGCTTAGTATGCCAAAGCTCTTACCATGCACAGGGTCATATGTGAATAATCATATTTACTTTTCCTGTCTTCCAATATACACGTAACAAATTTCCTTAATTCTAGTGTTACTATTCTACAAACCAAATCCATTTTATTAAGTATTGAATAACTTACTCTTGCTTGTAACTTGCGCTTGCGATATTGGGGTCTGCCATCCAACAATTATTACTCGCTCCAACCAAGATTTAGTGGGATATTGACTATTGTCGATAAAACTGAAAGCAGATTATATTTCCTTTTGTTATAAAAAAAACCTTACTTGATTTAAACATGTGAAAATCTAAGAATCCATGAGCCAAAGCTTTTATATATGCTTTTACTTAGTATTTATTCCATCTAGATAATGTATTCCAAAAATTTAAAAATGACCCCTGGACACGGAAACGAGCCAAAGGTCCTAGGTTCGATTTCTATGTCCAGGTGTTATTTTCCAATTTTCAGAAAGTGAAAATCTGTTAATACTTGGAGCAATATTTTATATTAATGTTGTGCAACAAATTTTATTATCTGTTGGTGCTATTTACAGCCTAAAACTAACCAATATAAGGTGGGTATTTGGAAAAGACTTTCCTGATTCGCTGAATACTAAGTTAAGGGGCTCTAACACCAGCCGATTGTACTTCAGTGTTTTTTTTACCCCTTTCCTTTTGCCTAAATTTATCATCATGTCTCCAGGTCAGTTTAGTAAAATGCTTTTATTCTTTTCCATCCTCTCCTCCCCAAATACAAGTATATTTCACTCTAATCAAATGTTTACAGACCTGATGATAAATAAGCCACAGTGTGAAAACAAAAATTAAATTGATTAAAAAAACAACTTTTCCACAGTTGTTAATTACCTCGAGCTCAATGTTTTCCCATCAAATTGTAAGGATAAATACAAGTACTTTCCACTTCTGTATTCAAAAGATTCACCATCGTCTATGTAGAGTGTTCCAGCAGCAGAGTTCTGAAATGTAAGATAAGAAAATAAAAACTTAATAACTACACACACACACACATATATATATTTAGTAAATGATTGTATGGCTTGGTTCCCGAGTACTTATTTAGTTGCCAATCAACTGGGTTGTTACAATAAGACTACACTCAAAAAAACATAACGAAATTAAGCTTTCTGCATTCTTGATTTGACAACAGATTAATAGTTGGATTTTTTTTCCATTTTGGTTGTATTTATAAAAATATGATATAACCAAACAAAACTCACATTCTTATCTAGAGCAACAATCAGAGTGTAAGGGTCATCGAAAGACAAAACAGATGACCTTCGAATTCTCTCTTTCTTGGGGATGATGGTCCCACCTCTCTGATAGACAGGGATCTGCAACAAATGAAACCTTGATGAAAATTTCCAGTTTGCCCACCCAACACCCAAGCGAGGAAAAAGTGGAGATTTTATGAAAGATGGTAGCAAATTAATTATAGGTTACATATACTCTCAAGAAAGTGTGTGAAATAGGAATGGCGTAAGAAAACAATATTGCTTTTAATAATGAAAAGTAGGAACCAAGTTTATGCCCTACAGCACAAACATGTGTTTTGTGTGCTACCTATAAGATTGCCACAAAACCATGTAACTATCACCTAGGTCTGAGCTGATGGTGATCTTCGATCCTACAATCAGGTGACCTGGCCACTGATTATAACGCTAATCATTTGAACAGTGTTTTAGACTTGAAAAGCAGGATCAAGTACTGGAATTCTCGTCAGTCTAGAAGTGATAAGACAAGCGCGAATTTAAGGGCACTCCTTAGGTAGAATATTCGATTATTTTTTTATGACTAATGTAAACTGAGGATGAAAGTTGTGGCGGCAACCAATAAATTTGTATATTAATTTCTCAAGTGGAAGTACAGGGCAATTATTTGTGGTGGTGGGCAAGACAGATGCATGTTGAAAAATATGCCTACCAAAGCACACAAATATTTTTCCATTCAATATGTATATATACCCTCTTTTACTATTTCTAAACTTGTGCTTGGTAGTAAACAACACTATTCTTTGTATAAATGATTGGTGGCAGGTGTTAATAGTAGGGCAGATGAAGATGGAGGACACCGAGAGGGGAGAGGGTATTTTTCTACCTTGTGGAAAGGACTAGCAGTGGTGAATCATTGATATGTAGTTTGTTAAGGAATTGTTCATTTTAAACAATTCTTTCAAGTGAACTAGACAAACTTGTATACGTTCTCAAAATCATCAACGTGAAGCAACCAAAAACAATCCTTGAGCATAGTTCTAGTGGAGACAATGTAATGAATAATGATTGAACACTTCACGGGGATTAGTTAACATGAACTTACTGAACGCATGTTGACTGGTATCTGAATGTTGGTACCACCAACATATTTCTGATAAGTGTCAACACTGTACCACCATGTATGGGGACCGGGGAAATAGACGTTGACGGAAGATGCTCCAGAGTCTGTGACTGGATGCACCAACAACGCATTTCCTGCAACACCGAGGCACAAATTGTCAAATATATGTATGTCTAGTGAATTTTTAGCGAGCGTGAATACTTTAATCATAGAAGACAGTAAAACGCCACACTTCCACTTTTTTTTAGATTTTTTCCATCTATTTTCTTTCTCTCTGTGGGCTTTCTTCATTAAAATTACACTTATTGGTTATCCTTATTTATGGGTGAATGTAACCAACTTTGCTTCATTTTCTCTAATCTTTAACAATAATTTAGAAAATGACGAATTCAAGAAAAATTTTTTTTAATAATACTGATTATTATTAACCAAAAGACACCATTAATTTAGCTAAAACTACTTGATTACCACCAAAACCGATCAATTTTGCTGAAATTATCTTTAAAATATTGTAGGACCAATGATAAGAGTGAATTATATTTACATTAACTCTCAAATTTTTCAATTTAACTTTTATAAGCAAACATACTCTACTGAACAAAATAAAAACTGCCTATATGAACAGTTACTTTTTTTGTATGGGTGCCACTATAGGCTGCACAGGGGTTTTAAAAAGTGTTTTTAAGTTAAATAACTAACCTATTAGATGTTCATCATCAATAGTAAATGTGGCCAACTCCGAAGGAAACTCTGCCCACAGAGGACGCATCACAGGGGCACCAGTTTTCTCGTGTTCGTAGAACAGTGTGTACCAATAGGGCAGGTATGAGTAGCGTTTCCGTAACACCTCTCTGATGAGCATCAGAGTCTGTTCATCATACAACCAGGGCTCTCTGCGCTTTGTGTCAATGTGTGAATGAGCTCTGAAAAATGGTTGGAATGCTCCCAACTGGAAACACAGAATACAACAGTTGTGCATGGAAGAGAAACGATGAAAAGAGAAAAATAACCAAATATGAGATCTGGGCAGGATTCTTAACTTTGGGGGGAAATTTGGATGTTCCTGATACTCTGACGGGAATCTTATTGCCTGGGATTTTTCAGGAAAAATTTTAAATCAAAACTGTATATTTTAAGCAACAACATATTTTTAACTGGAAAAATAAATTGAATAGATGCACACATGACAATGAGTCAAGTTGTTAATTAGTTTGCATCACCTGGTACCACCTAACTATGAGCTCAGAGTCAGGCGTTTTGAAGAACCCGCCCACATCAGCCCCACAGAATGACATGCCCGCCAAGGCGACAGAGAGGCACATGGGAATGGTGATCTTGAGGTGACTCCAATCGGCACTGTTATCTCCTGTCCACATAGCTGTGTACCGCTGAGATCCAGGGTGCAGGAATGGACGGAGCTTGCCCTCCGAGCGATCCAACAGGCCTTTGTATGAGGCCATACTCTGAAAATAATACACAAACATAAGTAGAATAATTACTTCTTAGAGAGAGAATAAATAAATATATATATATATTAAAAAATTATCTCTGCTTCAAGAATACTTCACATCTATTACTAGTTCACTTCAAATTTAAAAACTGCACTTGGTCCACCCGTATCATACTAACTTGCATGAATCCATAAATGTTGTGCACGTCCCTGTGTTCCCAACCCCCGTGGTGGATGCAGTCCTTGTCCATGGTGACCTCCGGGCCACTAAATACAGAAGGCTCGTTCATGTCGTTCCAGATGTAGAGGTCCAAGGTGGAGCCTTGGTGATTCTCCAGCAGGTAACGTGAACTGTAGTAGTCTCGCACGACAGGGTTGAACAGGTCTAGGTAGCTAGAGGATCCCGGCCAACACCAACCTTCAAAACAACGCATTGAAAAGTCTTATTTTTCACTGGTAGAGTTAGGTGAATGCTGATTATTAGGTGCCCGCTTCTGTTAAGTGTAAGATAGGTGTTTGAATCCTGGTTAGATATATTAAAGATGATTTTTTTTTTAAACTTAGTACTGAATAATAGATGGTGATAAAAAGAATTTTAACCAACGAAATAGAGAAATCAAAAAGATAATATTTACCAGGGCTTGTAAAGCTTCAAAACTTTTGACTTTACTTTGGAAAAAGAATTCTAACATCAATAATTAACATATATATGTACATGACAAAAATGTGTGGTAAATTAATAACATGTTGTAAAGGTAACAATTTATCAATATTGGACAAAATATGTCTATACTATTTCATAGCTCGATTAGATGAAGTTATTCCACTTTTCTGATTCAATACTAACATCCCTAATATTAGTGTGAGACCTTAAGTATTATCTAAAAGATAACAAAACTACTATAAGAGACTAAAAAATTAACCAAATCCAAAATTTAATTGTAAACACAGTCATTGAGAAGATATCTGTAACTCAAAGGATACGAGTTAATCTAATATTTGTGGAGGTTTACCAACACAAGTTATTTAACCAAAGTAACATGTTATCACACACCTTCAAAGTCTTTGCCCTCTTTATTCTTGACATAGTAGCCATTGTTTTCAGCATCCTGATGAAGAAAATAGTTCCCATCTCTCTTGATATGAGGGTCAACAATAATGACCAGCTTCCTGCCCTTTGCAGTCAGATTGTTGATCATGTCGACGGGCTGAGTAAACTTAGTTTGGTCCCAAGTGAAATACCTGAAATAAAACCAATTTTCAATCTGTAAGAATGGGGTGAATTTTAAAGCTTTGCCAATAAAATAAACCTGTATAATTAATTTTGTGCCATCATATCAAAAATAAATATTCTTTCCTAGCTAGCTCAAGACAAGGATAGGTGGTGTACCATAGTAAGTGGGAGCAGTAAACCATTTTGAGTTCTTAAAAAGAAAGTCATCAACTGTTTCCAGCCTGTGGCCAGGTCAATTTAGTTAAATTCATCCATCTTACTTCCATTCTTCCCCTTTCTGCTCTTTCCATCTTTCTTGGCTTCCCTTGCCATCTTTTTCCTACGTACTTCATTTCCAATATTGCCTTTGGCATCCTCTTTTTCCAACCTCATTACATGTCCATACCATCTCAGTCTTGTTTCCTCTACCCCCACTCTTTCTAGATTAACTTCATTTCTAATTTTGTTTCTCCTCATCACAGCTAACATGCTCCATCTATAGGCTTAGGACAAAATATGTTGGAAATATAAATTGTCGTTATTTTTAATATATAAAAGTTTAAACCAATTAACTTTTTTTTAAATATTCAATCTTTGATTTGGTTTTGGGAATATTTCATATTACTTGATTCGACTTTGCTATGAATTGAAAAAGTGTATTTAGCCCGCAAGTAATATACATACTTCTTATTGTCTGTATGCTCAATGTCCAACCACATGACGTCCATCGGGAGATCATGCTCGTCAAACTTGGCGTGGACGTTCCTGACGTCGTCTTGGTCATTATAGTTCCAGCGACTCTGGTGATACCCAAGGGCAAAGTACTGAAACAAATCAAATAATATTTGCCGAGATTGATGAATTATCTAGAGTTCTAATTACATCAATACTAGGGTTGATTTGAGATAACCACTATGCATACTGTAATGAATGTATTTATAGCAAAAAAATGTATCATTTGATTACTATTCATATTGTTCTATCATGTTTATATTTCCTTTTATGCTCATCATTTGTTCCAATATTCAGGATTTGTAGGTGTAATGAAGATATGAATTTGACCCAAATGAAGTAAAACCATTGTTTTCTTGTACAAACGGTTATATTTTAAATTACATTGTTAAAAAGTAACCACAAAACCTTAATTATCTTGTAAGAGAGGGTGGGGAATATCGAGAACAGGCATAGGTAGGAGGAAAGCAGGAATATTTTGACAATTACCTGGGGCAAAGGAGCAGTGCCTGTAAGCTTTGTATACTGCCTAAAAACATCCTTGGGTTGTGGACCAAGCATAAAAAATGTATCGATGATGCCACTTTCGGAGATAAAGTGAGCGTCCACTTGGGGTGTTCTATCTGCCCCTGATACAAAGTTGACAATGGACGACACGACATTCTGGTCACTTGTGCCCATAATGTCCACCCACGTCTCTGCACTGTTTAACCAAAAAACGCCTGTGGTGTGAGTGACACTGGAAAGGAAATGTTAAAAAATTATTACCACAAGGTTTCAAATTAAAGGTGCCACCTTGGTAAGCGAGAAATTGTCGTGGGGGGCAATATATTTGAATCTACATCCCACACCAAAACAAAGTCGAAAGTGTTACACAAGGATATATTTCCTTAAACCTATACTTTGAGTTTTATTAATAGAAATTTGCTTATGAAAATGTGACATTAGCTCATTTTCAAAGACTTTATTAGCCATATGCTCGGCTTGATGAAAAAGCACTCTAGATTTAACCTGCCTCTAACAAATAATTTTTTTATATACCTAACAAGAGAACATTAAGATATTTAAGAACTAGCAGCAAACTTTCATATTTAGCTTGAGATAAGAAGTTTCACAGTTTTCTTTTATGATGGCATAAAGGGTGGTTGTAGGTGATAGGGAGAATAAACTTACACAGAATAAAGAACTATTTCTAGAAAACAAAACAGCCCATAATTTCACTTACCCATGTGCCACAATTAATGGAATAGCTCCATAAAGGGACATGCCATTGTTGATCTCATATTCAAATACATCCAGATTGTACAAACGGTATGGATCAGTTCCCCTAAAAACGAAACAACCAATCAATAACCTAATTTACAATAATATAAACTAATTTTTCGAGAAAACAAAAATCTATACAAGAACTTTGTGATGGCAGAATCTTATTTATGTAGCGGTTGTGGAAAGAGGTAGGCCTAAGCAAAAAAAATAATCTCTTCCTCCCCCAAATAAATGTTTGAGAATTGGATGTCCCTAAATCTTTCTTTGTTATTCTTAAAACTGTATATTTGTGTTTATGGTTTATGCAAGAAGCTGTTAAAGAAATTTAACTTTAAAACCTCTACATGTTTACTTAAACTTAAAATGCCTGATTGCAAACCCCCTACTAAATTTACAGTAAATATTATGTCCACCCCTTTGTGATGTGTTAGCTTGTCATATATGTACTTAGTGGATTTGAGAGCGAAGGAGTCCGCATGCTCTGGGATTCCAAATGCATTTTGGGCTCCAACAAAGGAAAAGTCGAGCGCAACAGCTTCTGGGCCATTCGGCTTACTGTCTTGGAATGATTTGAAGTTTTCCTCCCACGCCCCCGGGTCAGAGGCGGTGTCGTCATCCACGGGGGCTTCCTCGGCCAGCTGTTCTCCCTCCACTTCCTCTTTCCTGGAAATTAAACAATGCTGCATGTAGTTTCATCATCGTGTTTAATTTGTTGGTGATGGAGTGGATAGGGGTTGCATCCCCGCTGAGTTTACTTAGGATACTTTTTCCTTAATAGGTTCTCACTATTCCTTTACATAAATGCAGGTTCACTTCTTATAAATTCAATCTTTCTCAGCTCTACCCTATCACTGTAAATATGCAGATGGCTCATATGTTTAGTAGCAGTGCACAAACAAATTAACCTACATAGGAGAACAAACTAGCGACAAACAACCCCATAATTTAATTGAAGAAAAAACTTCAGTAGGCCTATAGATATAATAACAACTTAACTTTCCTTAATAGCTAAAGATACTTTCTCCAGTTTAAGATTATTACCAATAAAAATATTTTATAAATTTTAATTGGCACCTTTCCCCATAAAGTAGTTAAATAAAAATACAATTTATTTATTTAAAGGCTTTAACCTCTTAAACGTTTAAATTATTTTTAAAAGAAGTTCATGAACTATTGTCTGTGCGACCAATTGAATCATGTAATTTAAAGTAGATAATAGGTTTTATTAACTTTCTTAAAAGGAAAACCAGAGTGAGAAAATTTTAAATGTGGTACATAAAAGAACGAAACCAAAGCTTGGACTTACTTTTCGGGTTTCTGTCGGATGTGCTCAAACCTCATTAGGCCTCTCGCATTAGAACTTATGACCAGATGATCCCCAGAGTAGAAGTCCAGCCGAAATGGGGCACCGTATATTTTTACTTTGTTATCTCCAGCCTTGAGGGTCACATGTTCAGCCGATCTTTCCAATACTTCAAGCCTGATAAAAATGAATTTTGTTGGCAATACATTTCAACTATTCAAGATAAGGAACTAGATGGGAAAGAAATTGCAACAGTATTTACAATGGGAGAGGAGGGTGGGGGAAGAAAATTTCCATTGATAATTTGGTACAAACCTGGATCAATGGTTGTGTCAGGCTCGATTGGATCAGGAATCGAACTCCAGTAGGACGTATCGAGAGAATGTTTTTCCCTAAATGATTTCAAAATCTCCCTTGCAAGTACTTTAAAATAATCTAGCTTCCTCATCCTTATTGCATGTTTGTAATTAATGTATACAGATAACCCAACCACCTACTATGCCCGGATAAAAAAAACTATAGAATAATGCTAGGTGCGATTAAAACAGCCTATAAACTAAAAAAACACTATTTTTTTCATTCAATTGGGATATAATCCGTCGGAAAGAAATGAACATGTAGTTTGTAGTCAAGCTACCGCAGCTGAGCTTTTCATATGCTTTTATTATTGTATTAATCTTGGGAAAAGTGAAATCTGGTTTATTATGGTCTGAATTAATGAGGTTGTAACGTACCAGTAATGTGTGTATAAGTAAACACTAAGAGTTTATGAATTACATGGAATTGTATGGTACTCACTTGGCAAGAGAGGGCTCCCCCACTAAAGCGTATTGCACTTCATAGCGAGGCTTAAGTGGAGCTAATTCATTTATTTTCATACGAAATGTTGCATCAAGGAGAGCAAAAAGTTGAAACTTGAACTGTACTAAGTTGTTAGTATTTATAAGAATTGCTTCTACACTAGAGTCTTCCACTCTCAGTGTGTTTAATTGTAGTTCATATGGCGACTTCCCTGGCTCGACTCCTCGACAACGCCTGAAATAAAAATCCATAAGACCACTGTGTTTATCATTTACATAATAAGGTATTTTATGTTCACTTTCTAAACCAACTGATTATATCAGCACATGAGAATTTCCCAGTGAAGGGGCATGTCAATTTTGCCAGGAAGATATTTTCACATACCTTCCAGGGATGCCACTACCAAGACCATCGAGGTTAAGCCTGTATATTAACATTTATACTGGTGTGGATTCACTACCAGTATACTAATACAAAAAAAACTAGTTCAAACCATTACTTTATTCACAATGAGTTTCACGTCTAATGTAAATTTTAGTATTAAATTGTAATTTAATTATGTGCTAATGTACATAATTATTTATGCAAATTAATATTACTTAGTAACATATGTCCTACTTTTAAGTAGGGGTATACATACCTACAAAAACTACTTTGTTGACAAGTTTTAAAATTATTTCTGTCAACACCAACAACACTATATGCAAGTATTGTACTAAGCAACACAAAGGGCCAGTTTGTCAACCTGGAAAAAAAAATTATATTAAAATTCCATCGAGTCCTTGGTTTAATAATTAATTTAAACACTACCAACAATTAAAAGGAATTTTTTGCCACAAGCCTGATTCCAAATATACAAGGTGTGGGAGTAAATAAGGGGTTCAGAACATTGTGATAAAATTAACTAGGCCAAATAATTATATTTGAGTTCACATTGCATAAATTTATAACCTTTTCATAAATAAAAAAGCTGCTACACACATTCTTCCATTTTCACACTTTGAACTCTTTGAAAAATCCCTGTAGCCAAGCCAATCACGCTAAATAATTTAATGGAGATGAATACACTAAACTCTTAAAAAGTAAAAAAGAAATAAGGCCAGACCCGCAAGGTCTAACTAGACCTATTGCAGAAGATACCCACGGTGACGGCGAGATTGAGGTTCAAATCTCAATCAGGCGTAATCGAGTGGTTTTTCAAAATGGTTTTCCACCCAATGGTGCAAGTACACTTCCACTTAAATATAACCTCTTTCAACCTTAAGCCCACTAACTTAGTGTCATTCATATAAGCATTATAATCTGTGTATGAAGTAAGAAATGGTTCTAAAAAATATGAACGTCAGGAGATTGGGAGTGATGGATAGGTCAAAGGTTCACCTCTTATCTCACCTGACCTTATTCCTCTAAGTCTATTCAGTTTTAAAGTGTTGGGCTCAAAAGTAACTGATTGTTTTTAGCACCGCGTTTTACTACTGGTTTAGATTATGCAATGGCTGAATTGTTGACGGCAATGAGGTTTGAGATATGAATCTAATATTTTTTTAAATCAAATCATATCCTACATATTTATCTGTTCATAATGAATATGACTAAACCCTGATTTTCATAGGTAGCCCACTTTTGAGCGCAAACATGGCAATATAGAAATATTTCTTACCCTAGACCTATTTGATTTGTTATTAATAATATAACTTATCTACAATTGTATGGTTTTTTTACATCATTTATTAAACTTACTAATGGAAAAAAAAAGAGTTAACAGATAGGTTGTGAAAATGTTTGCGTGAAGAGGCTTTATTTTTCGGGCAGAGTATTTATATACTCAACCTAAAAGACTAAAATGTTAAGTTGGGCAGGACCTTCCAAAATCGCCAACCGTGAGATTTTCATATGTTTTTAACAACTCTCCATGCCCATAACCTACCTTCCAAAATCGCCAACCGTGAGATTTTCATATGTTTTTAACAACTCTCCATGCCCATAACCTAACTTTGAAATAAATTAATAAAGATTTGTTCCTGCGGAACATGCAAACTTTTAACAACTCTTTGCAATTCAAAATAAATATATATTATTCACTTTAGCCTTGTCTTAGTTGCGCCAAAGAGCTATAACCTAGTCATAAAAAACATAAGCAATGTCACTGTAGAGTAGGACTATGAAATAGAAATCAGCACTAGAGTGTCTAAATAAACCATCTTGAATTTTAGTGATAAATTAATAGAGCTTTTCTTACCTTATCGGAGTCATGTTTTAAATTAATTAATGAAAACCATTAATTAACTATAAATTCAACGTTTAACCAGTTGTCGATACTCAAACTGAACAAGCGAGCATCATTATCGAGGAAAATACGACTCATACGACTGACGAATTCCACGGCAACACAAGAGTGGGTAACACTGAAACATAAAATTCTTTTTTTCAAAATGTATACTTCTTATTGAAATGAAATCAACTTCTAGTTATGTATAAATGAATTAAAAAGATGAAAATGAAAAATCTACTAACTTGTGATATGTTTTAATAATAATTGAAATTATGGCAACATTTAAAATACAGTTTGAAACCACAATTAATAATATGACACATTTTAACCACAGCGTTCATAATTTAATCGTAAAATGGATAAAACTGGTTAATCATTCAAAAGTTAATTTCAACGCAAATTTACCAAAGATGTATACTATTTTAAGAAAAGACGACATATACTTATGCAAGCTAGATAAACACTAAAATATTTACTACACCCTTGATATAGCTAAAACATTAATTCTAGTTGTAAAGATAAGTGCTTTTTCAACATTTAAACTATTTTACTTTTTACTCTGGAGTCTAAAGGCGTTTCATAGTCAGACTTAGTACGCCTAAAATGCGAGTCGATACTGAATACAGGACGACGACCAAAATGGAATGGGCCAGTTTTGCATGTGAAACAGGCCCATTCTATTAGAGTTTAGGTAGGTGTCGTCCTGTGTTTAGTATAGCGCTGCACTTGAAGCGTACTAAGTCTAACTATGAAACTGACCTTAACTGTACATGCATTCAAAAGAAATGAAAAGGTTACCAATCGCTTGTGAATCATAATATGAAAATAATTTTGTTGCCAGTCATTCTCGGGAACACCTAGGCACATCTTACCTTTTCATACAACCCCTATTAGTGAGCATTTGGAGTAAAAATCTGGTTAGTCAGTGACGATAGATAGAGTCTAATCACAGTCATGTAAAATGAGTATGGGCTTTCTACTCTCTCACCACACAAACGTGGATAAACTTCCTATTAATTTCCATAATATTACTGTACTTTATGCTTAGTAAGATTCTGATTATTGGCCATTAAGGCCGTAACCACCCTTTAATTATTCACATGTATTTTTCATTATATTCCCGATATAAAGACACGAACTATTTGATAAATATACCTATCCAAATAAATATGAATTCTAAGATTATCTTGTGGGCTTACTTACTTGAGCAAAATGAAGTCAAATGAACAAGGATATTATATCAATCCTTATGGATTAAAATTAAATGTCTTTGATATTTCTTCTAGAAACTTGATATTCGTCAAGTACAACCTTTACAATCACAGACCGAATTAAAAGTTAATTTCAAAGCGTGTTACTCTTGAAAGAACTAGATGCACACTGAGGTGACTCTCTTCATCGACCAACCGTCTTACACAATGAACATCATACGTTTGTTTGTATTTAATGTAGGTCGATCAAATGGAACCGTTACTAGTATATGACGTCAACTTGTAAACACACAAACCTTTCACTTCAGCTATGTCTAGATATCCCCCACCCCCACTTATGTGCCGTGGGACCAAAATGGGCCAGTCCTCGAGTCATTATTTTCAGTTCTTGAACAGGGGAAAAAAACCCTGTTCAAGAATAGAAAAATCCTGCCTCCATCCGGAATCGAACCGGGGGCCCCCTACGCCTAGTAAGTAGAGAAACTCTAGTAGAGAGACGCTACCTACCTTGCCAAGAGGGCGGACAATATATTGAGATATTCTTGGAAGTATTTAAGGTCTGATAGATCATTTCTTAACATATAATAAAGTCATGATTGGGTAATATTCCATATCACCTACATAGCGTACTGACTAGTTAATCAGCTGATCATGGGTTCAAATCTGATCACTTTCTCTTTTTTAGATTTATAGTAATTTTTCAAAAATAACCAGCCGTACATTAATTTACTATGTTATATATTGGTGATTATCTAATAATGATATTACTTGGTTTCAGAACATAAAAATAACCAAGCGATCTAATTATTATTAGATTAATTAACCCTTTTCGCGGGTTGTAAAAAATATTGAGATATTAAGGAACTTGTGTATTTATATTCTAATTAACTAATATTTGTCAATCAGATTTTTTATTTTCCAAGGATTTTTTTTTTAATCTCAAGACTCTGAATAGACACTCTATCACCAACGCTATAATAGTATATTAATCTATTACACATCTATAATTACCGCAACATTCGAGATAAACATCTTGGTCATTAGCAAATAGAAGATTTAAAGCTAATAAAAATAGCTAAATCGTTTTTCACGGTGTAGTAAATGGAATGAAAGCTATCTTTTAATACACATTTTATACAATGGAAAGTTTCTATACAATTAGTAATGTTTTTGTGATTGTTCTTAAAATTCGATAATGCATCAAGTATTTTTGTTGTCGATCGTATTTTTATATTTATGTACAAGATACATAAACACGACCATCTCATTTGGAGTGTAGACTTGGCAAACATTTTAAAAAGACAATGAAAATATACAAAACAAAGTTTTAAAATGGTTCAAGCACGTAACGTTGCCAAATATCCTCTTTGCCAGTAAAAACAGTTTCCTACACCTCCAATCATTATATTCTTTCTATCACAAGGGAAAAAACCCGTGCGAGAATAAGAAAACATGCCTGTACCATGGATCGAACCCAGGCCCCCTGATTGTGAGGGAGAGGATTTCTCGCATCTAGCACACAGTACAAAATATGTTAGCAGAAGTAAAATCATAATATTATTGCTTTAAACGCCTCAGGCAATTCTTCGCATTAAAAACACGTATTTGTTTGAAATGGCAATAATGTTAATTAATTTACATAGGTGTTATATATATTGTGATCTCCTTGGCTGAGTTGGAAGCATGATCACCTCATGCTTTGTAATTCAGGTGTTCTAGTTCGAATACAATTTTTAAAATCTTAATTGTATCTGACAAAAAAAAACATTTGTCTCATAAATTGTATCAATAAATATAAAATTATTTACCTATACATATTTTTCTTAACAGATTATAAACAACCCATGTATACGCCAATAAGCTATTCTTCTCCAAACAAGTTAAATTGAAAACAATATTAAACTAACCTACATCGGTAGCCATGTGATCTAATACTAAGGCGTCACTTTAGAAATATACTAGGCTACCGTTGCCTCGGAGATAGGTGTTTGAATCCCCATTGGGTGTTCTGAGGGTGATTTTCCTAAATGGTTTTACACTCTGCCTCCACGAAAATACGGGAACACTTTCTCTTCTATGTATATGTGCATTAATTTGTCAGCTACCAGCACCAACGATGACGCAGTTCAAGACATCAGGCTCACAATATTTTTAATAAAGAAAACTAAGGTTACTCCAAGTATAAAGATCCATTAAAAGTTTACTCTTTCTATGTACATTGGATTTTTAGTTACCTAAATCAGTGTCACAATCTGGGGCGCCCCCAGGATTTTGAACTTTTTACGTAATAATTTTTATAATAGCAGCATTATATCATATGTATTTCAATTACTGTAATATTTGTAAATTTAATTTGAATTAGGAGGATAAGAAAAATAGAGAATCAGTGATGCCCCCTAAAAAGTGGAAGTAAAAAAATTATTTCAAAGGATGCAAATGGCAATATTTAAGCTAATTTGTCCAAAAATCAGATCCTCGGCCTATCCTATGTCACTGTGTACGTCACTGGTTACAGGTGTATGTTTACACATTCTTCTTCCCACACAGGGTTTGCAGTTAGTGGGGGTGGAGGTGTATGATAATATCAACTGTCCCTTTTCCTCTACATGATAAAATTGTGTTTACATGTTTGCTCTAAAATAATAATTCCAATTACTGTACCCACAAAGAGTAAATACTTTAACCATTTCTAGAAAATAGTACGGTATCACAGGTCCAGTTTTCATTTAAGTGCGAATTTAAAAATCAACCGAAAAAAGTATTCCTTTGAAAAGCCCTAATTAAAACACAAACTTATTTGTTTTATATTAAATATAGGCATAATTAAACAAAATATTGTTGATTAATCAATAGAACATAGTGCTAATCATATTTTTGTATTATTCTTAATTTTCTGGGGAAGGGCTTCCAGAGAGGGTAGGGGGGGGGGGCTTCAGCCCACAAAGCTCTTCCCCATGGGCGCACCTTGGTCGCAATGTCTTAAGTGTCAGGCTCAGTATGGACGTAAAATCTTATAAGGGGCATACACTAAGGCTTTCCCTGACCACGTAATAAATTTTAAAACTTATATATTAATTAAGTTCAAAATTACTTGCACCAGCAGTCCCGTGGACAAAGGCTCACCGTATTTTAATTATAAAAGCGCTTTGGGTGCACACCAGGTTTCTCTTAAGATACATGAAAACTACAAAGTGTAGCCAAGGCCATTGTTAGGGTTTTTTAATTGGTGGATTAAAACCCGCCCCCTCCCCTACCCACCAAAATGTAAAGGTCCTTATTTATGGTTCAATCAAACAATATCAAAATTAATGTGCTATGTTACATTAAAAAGCACTTAGAGAGCTTTTAGAGTGGTTTAAATATATAAAGTTTTCCTAGCCTTTGGCAGTTAGGGGGTTATATTGCCATAAAAAAAATTCTAGAACTGTTAATAATTTATAATTGTTTTTCTAGCATCAGGCAATTGGGGGATGTGCCCAACAGAACCCCGCTGAAAGTTTTGGATAGCTGGATAGCTGGATAGCTACTTCCTTTAGTGTAACCTTTTTATGTTTCTTGATTTTGGAATAATTGCATCGGCAATCATTGGGTTTACGGCACCAGTATCGCAATATAAATAAAATAAATTTTAAAAAAATGCCAAAAGGGCGCATACACACCCCAATGTTTATTTTTTAATTTTGTTTAATCTCAGTAGCAAATATAGACTTCCCACGCCTTGTTCTTATCATCCATGTTGTTGTGCGGTGCATGCAGAGTCCACCCGGCGTACGTAGCCTAAGCAAAGTTTTCATTGTATATGTTTATTGATTTAAAAGCTACAAGAACTGGTGGTCAAGAGGTCCAAGGTGGCAGGATCGCAAGTTAAAAAGAGCTCAAATTCACACTAATATGTTTCCAAAATAAGAATGTAAATTTTCAGATTTCTTAAACCTCTAGTTACCCCCACCAGCAGCCAACCGGTCTAAGGCGTAAGCCTCTGAATATAGATACAATTTAAAAAATACACCTGAAATGCACATAGTCAGGTTTCAATTACATAATTTTCTCCACAATAACCCGAGAAAGACCAGCGTTTTGAAGGCTTAGAACAGAATGCAAGGCACAGTTGGCCGCAAGTGGAATGTCACGTTGGCGTATCAAACGCAGCTACCTCGACACACAGTCCTGGGTTTGAGTACACTTCTGTAGGGAAATTTGAGTATAGATTTTTAAAAATGTTAGAATGCCTAGGGGGGGTTATAAAGATGATGTTTCACTCGGGTGTTTTCCTCTTGACCGGGTACATTTTCAGAAATGACGTAATCAAAGATGGCAGAATTTTGTCAGTATAACAAAAGGATTTTTTTGAAAATATTGCCAAAACTAAGCCATTTAATCAAAAATGTTAAGAATATTTGATTGTTTAACAAATCATTTCCGATAAATTTGATATTTTTGTAAGTTTCTCTACGTGGCTAAATTTTCGATAAAATGGTGCTGAAAGTTGTTAATGCCGCAGCACTCACAGGATAACCAACTGATTTACCCCTTAAATAGTGACCAAGCTATGTGAGTTACACAAAAAATGTATAGAGTACTCTTTTATTCACAACATTGTTGCCAATAAATTATCTCTCATATTTCTTCTCTACGACGCATAGTTTTCAAGAAAATGGTGCGTGGAGGGGGTATCTCGGGCTCTGTTAGTATGGAAAATGTCGACTATGTTGTGCTTGCTATATCGAATCATCAAAAAAAGAAGAAAGATATTAACTATAATGTGTACCTTATAAACAGCTGCAGGCTGTCCTTTGGGGAGTTTCATACTTTGTTCATCAAACTACACTGACACCCTAACCTATTTTTTTATTACCACCACAGAATGAGTGCAGGGAGCTCTGAGTTGCTGTTTTTAAACATAGAACGAAATATTGAAAAGTAGTTTCGGAAAACGGCAGCAGCTATCTCCATTCACACTTTTCCTTTGACATCTCTGTTTGCATTGTTTATGTGTTTCAAATTGCACAGTTTATCTCTATTATGTACTTCGTTTATAAACATGTCTGTGTTCGACATACACACGGCTCCGGAACTGTAAAAAAAACTGCGACACGAACGGTAATCTGACGGGGAATTGCTTATTAAATTGAGAGCATTTCAAGTGCGTGCCTGTCGCAAAGAACGAGAGACGCAACCATCTACGTTTACAAAACTATTGCAGCGTTCCGGACGTTAGTCTGTTCCCAGCCTAATATTCACTTGCGTAATACACTGCCCAGTCCTCTATGTTACCTCCAACCCTCCTATGTTGGGCCAACATCTGCTGGTCTGGTTACCTGCTGAACAAGGATGGAGAGGGAAAACGAATAGTAATCTATTGACCACACAGTTAGTTAGCGACAACATTTTCAAAAGAAAGTTAGCTCAAAGTTTGACAAACCTGCCATGAGTTTTGATTACGTGCACTATTATAGTTCAACTAAAAATGTATAGGGCACAGCAAACATCATTCGAATACTTTTCCAGACTTAAATAAAGTACTAATCCTTTATTTAGTTTTAGAGCATTGTGGATGTAAAAAATAATAAGGCAAAAATGATTATTTTACTGAGCATATTAGTTAGATTTATTAAAACTAATTAAATACCATTGGCTAGCAATAATTTAACTAAAGTTGGTTAAATATGTTTAACTTATAGTCAGCATCAGCTATACAAAATGACAGAGAAATATATTCACTGTGAGGAAATTAAAAGTTTTATAATGAGTTGCTCCAAATTTGAATTACTTTCCTAGTTTGTTTAATGCAGTGTTTTTCAAAATATTTTAAAACTTATATTTGAGTAAAAATTAACAGACGCTTAGCAAGGTAAAAAATGTGAAAATCTAATTTAAATACGTATAACAGTTCTACTATTAATATATTATAAGGGAATTGATTTAGAAACTCATTGCCCACGGTGATCCATCTTTCAGTCCATACTATTCTGTTTTTACAATTTAAAAAAATGGATGTATAATATTGGAGTAATAGAAACATAGTAACGGAATTTTTTTTTAGAGCATTCTTACTCCCCTGTAAAAAGCGAGTTGTTGTTGAACAAACTTGGAACATACATGATTGAATACCCATAAATTTGGATTCGTGTGACCAAATCGTGATTGAAAAAATCTGGAACACCAGGGAGTCCAGGAAGTTTTTTGATATTTCTACCTAAAAAATGGCCCTTTATAGTTATTTTTGGTTCATCAAAAAATCAGTGCTAGCCTAGCCCTAAATACAACATATGTAATATAATATAATTAATTCAGGGGAACAGATCTTAAAAATCTGATTACAAAATAATTAATTTATTAACAGTTTAAAATTCTATACAGAGCAATACAAAATTTTAACGAAGAGGCCAGTAGTGACTGAAATAAATAAAATCGTTTACAATAAGTTATATGGTTAAAATAATTGCAAATACAGGACAATCCAGTTTATCGAAACTATTTTTCGGGACGTTTACTTTATCCCCCATTATTTATCATAGATAGATCATATGAACCTAGTCACCACTTATTGCAATATTCACTCTGTAAAATTTGTATACTCTATCATTATCATAAATTAAATTTTATCATGGTAAAAAATTATATGTTCTCAACATATTCATTACATATTTTTTATTGAAGCATTATTTTGGCCAAATTTGTATTGTCTCCAAAAACAATTGATTTACACTGGCTACGTAAAACGATTTTGTGACTCTAGTTATGTTTTCATCATTAAAATACACTATAGCTTTGTTTGACTTTGGTTTAGGTAAATTCCTAGTCAAATATTCCAATTGACTATACTATACTAAATATAGACAATATGGCGGAAATAGTGGAATCAACAGTTTTTAGTATTGAACCACCCGTTAAACGTGCAAAAGTTGAGGAAAACGGTAGTAATTGTGAAGAAAGCATACATGCGATTATTAAAAATTTTGCGGGATTTGAGACGACAAGAATTTTAAGTGAAAGCAGTCAAAGAAAGACGATTTGTATTGAGGGATCTTTCGAGGGCAACACTAGTCCTGCCATTGTAATATTAGAGAAGAAACCTTTCAGTGGTCAAAATTTGAAAAATATATTGAATACTGAATCCATATTGAGTAAAGATTTTATCAATGACATTTATGGAAATTATGAATGTTTCCCAAAGCTAGAATATAATGGTAATTTGTATTTTTATTGCTTAAAAAATATATTCTAGGTCCTAACTTTTGATTAACTTAAATTTAACATTTCTCCCAAACTTTTTCTCTTTACACGTTTCCCTGATTGCGGAATAACATTCTTGTGTAATTGATAAATGTAGGCCTAATATATTCTCTCGAATATAATTATATTTTTATACTAGGCTGTATCCGAATAGTCGAGTACACTTGGCTTGATGTGGACTTGACTTTACACTTTACACGCACTTGAGATCGAAGATTGCAACAAAATATCCTTTTCACGCCCTTGAGTCTGCAGTGCTGCTTCACACCATTGATCTTAGAAACTATTTTAAACACCATATTTCTGCTCGAATCAGTGTAGGCCACTTACATATTTGTATGACTTATTTTCACTTAACATGACAAATTAGCCAAATTATACAACACTACAAAACAACCAGTTTTTTTTTAACTTAAGATATCAAAGATCATATTACTCTACAAGCTCTATCTGTAGCAGACGAAAAATTAAACAATTGCTGTCAAACACCGCATCGACGGTGTGTCGAGGGTAACGTGCTGACACCTTTGGACTCAAGGGTGTGTGAGGGGTGTATACGCACACTTGGTGACTATTCAGACAGATCAACACTTGATCACGTGATTGCTAATGCAACTATCAAGCGAACACCAAGGATCGGCGGCACATGAAGTAGAATATTCAAATACAGCCAAATTATTTTCCTTCGGCCGTTCTTGCCTGGTCATTTTGACCTGCCACTGGCCACTATGTTATAATGAGCACATCTGAATAGATATTTGTTAGTGAAATTGTTGGAATAATTGAATTTCTGATAAATTATGGATTGAGAAGGGAATAAACAATGAAAAAACAATAATACAATTAGTAGGATTACATATTTTAACTTTAAACTTATTTTAAAATAATATGTTTATTTATCAGTACTAGACTTTCATTGATTAAACTTACCAGCATTGATTTTATTACAACTAAAGGTCTACATTTAAAGACTCTATATAAGTAAAGTGTATAGTGGTTCATACGATATCAACTCTATAGTTGCTCTCTACTGTCTTAATCAAAGTCCTTATTACTTTGCACTCTGTAGAAGATGGATCAACTTTTAAGGACTAGTCGATATAGAATGCTAAGGACTACCAATCACAGTAAAGTAAATATTTGCCCGGCTTAGCGCCCATCAAAATGAAAGTTTTTTTTTTAAATTCTGAAAATTCAAAAACCCTTGGAAATGTGTCATCTAAGAAATACCGGCGTCGTTTTTATAGGTTAGGCCTAAACTTCCCATAGGTATATTCATGTGTAT
The DNA here is from genome assembly GCA_902151425.1 of Timema shepardi. NCBI lineage: Eukaryota > Metazoa > Arthropoda > Insecta > Phasmatodea > Timematidae > Timema > Timema shepardi. The sequence continues at coordinate 287,128 of CABFVX010000237.1, read as the reverse complement.
GAAAGTGCACTGAGAAAAAAATGTGTTATAAATAAAATTATATAATAGTAGGAAAATAGAAGAGGAGAAACAAAAGTAAAAACACTAACACACATTTACACACTACTACTACTACTTCCTGAGGAAGATGCAATAATAGCATCAAATATTTGTTAGTGTTTTTACTCTTCTATTTTCCTACTATTCTATCATTTTATTTACTACACATCATTAGTATTCATAGTAAGCTATACTTCACAGATCACAATTAATTACACCTTTCTCTAGATAATTTTCTTTTCAAATTATTCTCAAAATTTCTCATTGCTTGGCATGGTCATATGATTAGACTATACAGCTGTGGAGCTCACAGACTCTTTGTCTGTAGACTAGGCTTAAGTAGTTAGTTCTAAATTAATCACATTTAGGTAACTATGTTTTTGAGATGTTTTTGTCAAAAACAGGTTAACATTTTTGTAAAATTCAAAAGGGTTTCCTTGAAATAATAAACACTCAACATTTTTAACCCACGACTTTAGATTCTAACACACCTACATGCCTTATTTTGAACTTATCTTATTTCTGTTATTCATTGCTTTGCTTGGATATTTTCACTCTGTTTCTCATAATCCCAAATTCTGGGAGCTCCTTTATCAAAAAATTAATTCTCAAAAGAGTTTTTAGAAAACATCAATGAATTGATTTGCTCATTTGTGGTAAAAATATGAAGACAAACCTTCAGAGCTGCAAGGTCTTCTGATCTAGTTATTTCTTTATTATCTATATCAAGTTTAAGAACATGTTCTTAAAATGGGATTTGGTGAAGAGCATTGACTTATGGGACACACTTTCACATCTTTACAAATTCATCTATGACTTCTCTTAATAAAAGGTTTTAACTTAAACAAGAAAATATATCCATAGTAAGACTTATTTAAATCACACATTCACTGACTGTTAATTCAGATAAAACCCATACTAATAAATATATTTATTTTGCAAAGTCAGGAATCGAATAGGCAGATATGCTATAGATCGAGTCAAGGGGTCGGACGGATCAACATCTAAAATAAAACTTCAAATGACTTCTCACACAGTCAATCAAATTATTGACGGTTAAATTACTTCTTTCCATCATTATGTGTCAGTTATTGAAGGAATGTGAGGGGAGTGGGGATTAATCCTGAAACCTAAGGTAATACTTTTGACAAGCTAAATTTTGATATAATTGATTAAAAAAATTTCAAAAATTACATAACTCCCCTTTAATTTGCTTACAACGCACATTTTGAGAATCTCACCTAAAAGGTTAATGGCAAGTATTCAAGCAAATTTTCTATTAATTTAAAAAGTTTGTATTTAATTTTCAGGTATTAAGACTACTATCATACATCCAGCTACTGAGAAGCATATCAAGAAATTTGAGTCGCAACCCATTCATCTAGTTGAAGAAACGCCTGACCTTTATGAGTCAATCACTTACCCTCATTTACAAACAGAACAGTTTGATCTAACGGTGTGTTATTTAACAGTCACACTTCAAAAATTATCTCTAAAATGTTTTTTTGTATATTCAGAGTTTGATCATCTTTTTATAATAAATAGTAAGCCAATATTATTTAGCCCATTTATTTAATTTTTTACCATTTAGTTCCTCAAATGGGATAATTATTTTGTACTGGGAGTTACCTTTATGTATTATTTAAAAATGACCGTCTTTAAAAACCAAAATTATTTGTAGATTAATTTTCTTCCCAATGTTATTTATACTTATTAGAGATAGTAATCCCTTTGGCTGCACATATTTGATCTAAATGATTTTGACAACTATATGTTCATTAAATCAACTTTACTACACTTAACTAACTCCCCTCTTTTCCTTTAATTGTCTCATTCATCAATATATATCGGTTTAGTTAGGGCATGACTACAACTAATATGAATATTACTAAAACTTTTTAGTAATTAGTTGATGCTTCTAAATCTGTGAATGAACAACATTTATTAGACTAATTAGAACCTATAGACTGGATACCTACTTTTGCACGCTCCTGTATATTAAATTTTCTAACTGATAAAGAGATATTTTTAGATTGTCATTTTGAATGTTTTACAATGATGAAGTTGTTTAGTGAAACAAATCAACAATGTTATTTCAAATTATTTCATAAAAGTAGACACAAGCAGTATGACCTCGACGGATCACACTGTGACCTTATCGTATAATCCATACCATAGTGGAATAATGTAAGGAAAGCTTAGACACCTTAGAGCAGGGGTCGGCAAGCAGGACGATTTTCAACAGCACGCTGAGCGATTTGAATACAAAAGAAAATAAAACCTTTATTTTTAATCAAAACGATTGATGTAATAGTTTTAATAATGTGATTCAACTGTTTAGTTTCAAAATTTCAAAATAATGTCTTCAGAACTTAAAATTTTGCAAAACATATTTATAACTTTTGTATTTATTCTGATTTATATTAAAATATTAAAGAAACAGTAGTTATTTAATTCGATTTAGAAACATGTTGTTACATTTACATTCTACAAGACCAACTCAAATTTGTTTGGCACGCTGAGCGACATAACACTATTACCTCGGCCCAACACTACTAAAAGTTTACCGACCCCTGCCTTAGAGGGTAAATGAAGGGTACATGATTGAGGTGGTTGGTTTTAAAAAAAATTGGTTGATTGTAGACAAAGCTGAGATTGTTTCTTCTAGTGTAGAGTAATCTACGCAGTTTGTGATCTCTTGAGGGCACATAAGTTCCACTCTTGTTTTTTGGCAAATGTGGGAATCCACAGTAATATATTGAAAATTCTGTAAAAATAACATAATTATTGTAAAAGATGGAAGACAACCTAAAAGGATAGTTACATCAGACCTTGTTAGAAAATAAATTTCCTCTTATTTTTACTAACCCAACTATAATCAAGAACGTGCTGTAGTTAAATGTCTCATCATCTTGTTTCTTTTATATCAAAACTATTAGCTTGTTTCTCTGTGCATTGTCATTGATTCGGAGTAGAGAGCAGAAAGTGAAATAAGAGCAGAAGAAGATTGAGATATTTTACTAAACTGATCCTGCAGCAGGCTAGAAAGTTGATGATGGTAAAAGTAAAATTGCTAGACATTCTGGTGACCAGGTTACAATTATGGTATACTTTAAGTTTTTGCATAAAAATAATTTGTAATGTAAACACATATTTTCCAAATACTTACTGACATTTTTTTTTTCCAGTGGGTTCACAACATTTTGGAACACAAATCAGAAGTTGATAGGATAGTATTTGAAGATTCTGACCCAACTAATGGATTCATACTACTACCGGATTTAAAGTGGGATGGAAAACAGATAGAAAATCTTTATTTGGTTGGTATTGTCAATAAAAAAGGAATCAAGTCCTTAAGAGATCTCACAGGAGAACACTTAAACCTCTTGAAGAATGTTATGGAAAAAGGATGTGTAAGTTTTCTTTTCGGCACCGTGTCTTACAACCTCTTCGGGGTGTGGGACCATATAATTGTTTTAGGGTTGGGGGAGATTATTTTTATAGAAAGTGTACCCACATTTGTGTGGAGGAAGATTAGAAAACAATTGGGGGGCAACTCATTGCACTCGACCGAAATTCGAACCTCAATCTTATCAGGAGTCTAGTCTGTGAGAATATTTGATAATGTGCCCTAGATGCCATCTTAAATTATTTATGACTATATATTTGAATAGCATTTAAAAATATCTAATTCAATATAAATCAAAGTTTCCAGTACCTTAATGCATATTATAAATGATGTGTTTGTAATTGCAGAATGCCATAGAAGAAAAGTACAAACTACCTCGTTCCAAGCTGCGTGTTTATTTGCACTACCAACCGTCCTTTTATCACCTGCATGTTCACTTCACCAACTTGAAGTATGATGCTCCTGGTATGTATACAATTTATTTTAATATTGTGAAGGCATTAACTATAAAATCATTAGCAGAGTTGGTGGACTTAACTCTCGACCTTCAAGGTCGGATGCGGTGTTTTTTTTAAAATAATGTTTTTCCATTATATCTCCAATCAAATATTGTAAAATCTGTTGTGTAACACTGAAGAAACAACACACAATAAAGCTTGATTCACACATTTGCCGAACATAGAATCTTCCTTATCATCCTCAGTGGTACAATTCACACACTATGTTGACCCATGATGCATTGCAACACTATCTTAAAACAGCTGATTATCAACATTTTATTTTCTAGTGGATAAACATATATTTTAGATTATAACACTGTCGTGGTTCAATCCAATACATCGATACACACACTTTACATTAATGGGTTATTTCAAATCTCCTCACAATGACCTACGAAGGTGTAGAGCGCAGGTGTTGAAATGGTTGGTAGTCCTGTGCTGAACATCTCAGGCACAGCAGACAAAGTAGAGATGAGTCAAACTTTAGCAGAAAAGCTCATGCTGATGAGATGGAAATTTAGTGGTTGGCTTAAGAGTTCATCACGTGATCAAATTTCTGTTTTGAGCTAGTTTTTCAGTGAACCCACAGCTAGTTCAAAAAATGCACAAAGCATGATAATTTATAAATGTAATCATAATTAAGTATAAGCAAAGTTTGAAACTATATGGGCTGTTTAAACACCCATAAAGTCATACCAAAATTCTTATGAAATTTATTTGATAAACTTATTGAGAGTAATTTTAAAATTCCGATCATTCAAGTGTTATATTAATTTTTAATTGGATTTACAGGTATTTATACAGAGAAATCACATCTTTTAACTGCTGTTATTAACAACATTGAATTGATGCCAGAATATTTCCAGAGAGCGACTTTGCCTTTTGTTTTGAAGGAAACTGACAAACTTTTCCTGAAGTATGAAGAGAAAGGTGTGTTAAAGAAGTGTTAAATGTGGGAAATTTTTTTAACATTCAGTAAAGTAACTTTTAGAATGATTCATTCCATTATTGTTGAGCTAAGGCCCCGATTACAAGTTTGCAATGTTTTTATAGTTACTAAGGGAAATTTGCACAAAAAAGAATGTGTAAGGATAACCATAAAATCTTCTAGTATCACAATTGAATTTTTAACAAAAGAAAAAGAAGAGATTCGAAAGTTTACTTTGCCTGGTTCTAGGCTGATTCCTCACAGTTTATCAGGTTTACAAGTCCAGGGTAGTTTCATTACGTTTCGTATGCAAATGGAACCGTTGACCAATACTTCAGGCTCTTTCTCAGCAGAAATAGTTTCTTTCAACCAGGAGCAAGAGTTGGTTAAACCACTAATGTCAAAGTCTTTTCCAAATATTTTTGTTCAAACACCTTTTCAACTTTCGTGCCAATGTTGTGAAAACAAGTTTTCCAAAAGTGACATTAAGATAGAAAGGTTTTTACCACTCCCTTCTTCCTCGTGGGAAAATGCAGACTTGTTTTGTCATCAACATTCTGAAGCTAATACTCCTGCCAACACAACAGGAGTAAAGAAAAGCGACTGTCTCTATGGGTCTTGTTACGTTTTACTCAATACATCCTGGTTGACTGAAAATAAAGGAAAAATCATTCGGTGTAAAAGATGTCTAGCGTGGTTAGGAACAATCAAAGATTCGACTGCAAAATTATGGCACTGTACCACCACATTTGGTGGCATCATTTTAAAAAATGCCTTAGAAGACTTTTTCCACACTATTGAAGAAATGGTACAAGACACCTTTGGAATGATGTGCAGGCTAATTCTAGAATCTCAAGTTTCAGAAAAAGAAACGCACTACATATTGCTTTGGATTATGGACAAAGAGTTACAGTTGTTGTTTGATATCGGTAATTGTGGTGTTAAAAATGTGTCGCAGTCAACAGAATGTGATGGATTGTTTGAGCAAGTATTATCTTCTAGAAAAACTATCAAAGTTCTTTATATGCACAGTACACATTGTGATAACACTGTCAAATCATGGCAGCAGGACATGCATGTTCAGAGTATTGATATAGCTAAACAAATGTTTGTTGAAGGCCTTAAGTACCTAATGGAAATAACCACATACATACCAGCTCCTAATCGAGTGACAAACAACTTTTTGGTTGCATATTTGGGGTTATGAGTAAGAGTTATTTAAATTTGACCAACAAATTAAAATGTTGATACTATTTTTTTTAAATGTATGTGAAATTAGTCTTTAAAATTTAGTAAAAATCATAAGATTTATCTTCAAGTTTTCACTATAATTGTGGGGTGCAGCTTCATAAGACACTTTTGTTCACCCTCCGATTGAAAACAGTCATTTACACAAAAATTGTTTTGTTATACTCTATTTTAAATAATGAACACCTATCTCTTAGATTCCCATTTCTAACCTAAATATCTTTATTTCTGTGTAAAAATTGAATAAAACTTTTGTATCACATTTATTTTGAATTTTATTACACTGTTAATAATCAATATTGTCTAACCTTGTCCCTCACCTATAGTGACAGTTTTATACCTAATCTCTACATGTAATTTCTTTTAGTTTGTGTCTTAGTACCTATTTAGGTTCTACGCTTATGTACTAATTAAGCTAATGATCGGGGATGAGGAAGGTTGAATTTAGAGGAGTTGTACGGAATAGGAAACCATATGGAAAACTACCCTTGGTAAACCTGACCAGACTCGAACCATGATCTGTCCATCGGTAGTCTAGTCTAATGAGAGAGAAGCACCTTAGACCATGGGCCCACCAAAGTGGTACAGGAAAACTTTTTAAAATATGTTTTAAGTTTTCACCAATGCCAAATTACTGCTATTATGACACATTAAAACAAATGAAAAAGTTTTTGGCTTGGTTTTAAAATAAATATTACATTTAAACTACCCTTGGTTTGATTACAGTAGCCCCATGGCTTCTTTGGTGCTGAATTACAGCTCACAGCTGACTTCTGACAGTCAACATTTAGGTATAGACCTACAATTTGACCGTCAGAAGTGACAGCTGTTAAACACATGTTTTTTCAGATCATCTGGTTCGGCGTAGGGATACAAAATTTGGTCTGGTAACTTTTTAAAGATGTCGGTCAGCACCAAAGAAGCCATGGGGCTACTATAGAAATTATTAAATGTTTTCAGAACATGACTAATTGGGGACTGTTCAAATATTATGTAGGCACATTTTTTGCCATTTTGGACAGTCACCTACTTTGCAAGCAAAAATAATCCAATCGATGATCTCCCCCTTATTTCTTTTTCTACATTTTTTGTATTTTGATGTCTTCTTTTAGGAAGTTGCATAGCATGTTTCAAACTCCCTTTCATATTGAAATCTATTTTGGGACTTTAGTGTGCTTTAAGGAAAAAAATAGGGGAACCTCATAAAAACAATGGGATGAACAAAAATGTTAATCAAAATCCTATTTTTTAAACCCCTACCTCTAAGCCGGTTAAGGTCAAACCAAAAAAATTTCTGTTAGCTCTAAGTTCTATTTTTAACTATAATGTTTAGTTGATTTAACCTTTTATCCATATTAAATGACTAAATAAGGTTTTTTGATTTGACCCTGGATGGGATATGGCTAATTTTTATTTGTAGTCAAAATACATAAATATACTGAGTACTCTTACACCTCTAATCATTATTTCTTTTTAACATGTATTTGATCAAAATAGTATTTATCACACTTAAGTATTGGCTATCATTTACATATCACATTTAACTTAGATTAAAGTAATAAAAAGACAAATTTTATATTTTTACTACTTTAGTTTTCTTTCTTGGCACACCTCTCAAAAATGAAGCTATTAAAGATGTTTTTTTCCCTAATGTCTTTGCTTGTTCCTTTGATTTTTTTTAAACTTTATATCCCTCCAATAGCACCTGAGCTACCTGCAGTTCTTCAAAGCTTTTAATTTTCAGCGGAGATGACATACATAATGTTTGCTCAAGAAGTTTGTCAGCTGTACTCTTTTTCTATTCTTATTTTCTTTTCTTAACAAAATTTGTCTTCAGCAGAAGAATAAATGTGTAGGTCTTGCCCCTCAGCAATGATGAAGACTTACTTATAACAAAAAAATATCAGGTGATAGAACATTAGGAAAATAACAGATTACACACACTTCTAATATTTCGATGCTGGTTACCTGGCGGTCTAGGGGTAAGGTTTCAGATTTCTGTGCTGGCGGCCGGAGCTCAATCCTTGGTCCCGGCACAGATTTATCTGATTACTAAGCCCTTCCTTCACCTCTGACAAGACATCTTGTGAATGTGGGGAATACCAAGCCTCCACCGTGGTTCGGATTCCACGTTAAACTGTAGGTCCTCCATTTCCTCACAATCACCCTACCATTACACATTAGCGTTAGTGTGTATAACCTACGCGGTGCTAATAATAATAATAAGAAATACAACAGCATCGAAATATAATTAAGGATCACATTTTTTCCCTTTTAACATCTCAAAAAACGAGGTGCGTCTTATAATTATTATTATTAGCACCGCGTCTTACTACCCGTTCGGAATCCGAACCACAGTGGAGGCCTGGCATTACTCACATTCACAAGTTGTGATTAATACACATCTTGTCAGAGGTGAAGGAAGGGTTTGGTAATCAGATAAATCTTTGCCGAGACCGAGGATCGCTGATCTTTTTCATCCAATGCTCTCAATGGCTCAGAAGACTATGGGATAGTGAAGATAAAGATGATTCAGAAGGGAATGAGAATAACATAACTACTAATAAAAATATGTTAATGATGTTAACCAATCTAATTTTATAATCAAAATATTTCTTATAAGTAAAAAATTTTTTTTTAGCTTTTTATTTTTATTTATTTTCTTGGAATCAAAGAAATATGGTAGCATTTTCCTCAGAAAGTAGTATCAAGACTATCTCTTTTAGTCTAATTACTACTACTTCCTGAGGAAGATGCTAAAATAGCACCAAAATATTGAAGTGTGTGTAAATAGACTTAAGTGTTTTTACTTTTATTTGTGCTCTACTATTTTCCTATTTCATTTATTACAAATTGGTTTTGCTTAATGCACTTTATTTCATACATAATGGCCATTTAATAACATCTGAATCATAAACAATGTAAATATTTGACAATGTCCTGTAAAAAGTACTTACACTGGCAAACTCTTGAAAAGTATGTCAACGTTTTTATTAAGATTATTTAAAAAATTTAAGGAAAATACATTTTCAAAAAATTAAATTTTTATAATTTTCACAGGTGTTTTAAGCCATTTAAGTCATAAAATAAAGTATTTATTAACCATATATAATACTGGGTCTCTACCAATCGTGCAACCTTTGTAAAAAAAAACATGAATGACAAATAAATTTCATTTTATTTTGTCATAATTTGTACACAAGTTAAAACTGTTGTTTCCAAACTCTTGCATGTATTCCATGCACTCATTTGATTTTGGTGGTGAACCACAAATGTTAGAATAAAATAATTATACAACTCACAAAACACTAAATCAAATAAATGTAAATTCATATACAAGTACAAAATGGAAATTATAGTTTGAAATTACACTTCATAAAAATCTGGTTTGTATTTCATGTGGCCTTTAAAGAAGCCAATGAATTTGAGATTTGTTATGATTGGCATTTCAAACAGTCCTCATACTTAGTATAAGTATGCATAACTACTATTAAATTCAGTATAGAAAATGAAACACTAACTGTTGCACAACAAACACCAAACTACATAATAACTATTCTATGTTGTGAATGGAATTTAAGAACTAATGACACGATATAATGTAGCACTTATAAGTAAAGTACTAAACGAAGGAATGTGAAATGTTTATTTTGCTGGTGGAGCCTGAGGAGTTGTGGTGCCATAGTTGTAGCTTTGACCATAGCCCTGCCAGGTACCTTGCTGCGGAGCAGTGTAGCCAGCGTATGTTCCGTCGGCACCAGGCTGACAAAAAAAATCAACATAATTAATTACTGTAACTATTGGCTTAGAATCAACCAAAATGTACTTTCTCTAAAATACTAAGGGCAGGTTCTACAAATGGATTCTCCAATCAGCTTGAACTAAGATCAAGAAACGTTTGGGTTGCAACCAAGTTCACTAGGGAGCAAAGTCTCTGCTCACTTGAACAGAGATTTGATCAAACAACTAAGTAAAACAACATGGCAACACTGTAAAAACACTACATTTGAAAAATCTGATTGTGAAATGACCTAAACTTACATATGAGGTTTGCTATGATGTATCAATTATGTCTTATATTTATATATTCATTAGAATTTCAGTCACGTTCCTTAATAAAACTGTTTAGTGATATTAACAAAGGTAAATTGATGTCAAATGACTATGTTGAATAAACTTTGAAAAGAGGAGAGATGTGTAAGGCATAATTTGGACAGATTACAAAACTAATTTCTTACAGGTCCCTACCCTATGGCCTAACTACCAGAGCAAAATGTAAAACATGCTATCTACTCAACTTGACCTATGAATTTCCTAAAATTCCAGACTCAAAAGTATGCCACACACTTCCTCCCCCCCCCCCTCAAGTTTTTATGGATTTTTTAATGAATAGTATTAAGTTTTAAAAGTTAAATATTAAACATGGTTTCATTAGGATTAACATAGTCTACTAAGGATAAGAAAACATATTACACAGCTAAAAAAAAGTTTGGCTCACATTGAAATTTAGTGATTTAATGATGATTATATTTCATATATACATATATTTTCCCGGCCTTTTTTTTGTGGTAATTTACTAAATTCTCGGCTAGTTCCAGTTTTCCCGGATGGTTGACACCCTGGTATATGTTCTGGGGGAGAAGACCCCGACAAGCAATGTCAACAACTTTTCAATGTTTTCACCGTTTGAAGATACCCCTAACACACAGCCAAATAATCAGGTAACATTCACTCAGTATTATGAAAGATTGGACGAACTCATATTTATTCTAAACACGGGCTACATTATCCAAATCTCTGCAACATTCTGGCTCACCACAAATCGTCCAGCCAAACCTCCTACCCATGCAACCGAGATGCAGTGCTTGCAAGATTCACCAACCCTCACACAAAGGGAATACCCTATGAAGACCACTATGACTGCTCCAGATAAAATTTCATATACCCGTTACAAGGTCACTACTGCATTGATGAATACATTGGCCTCATCGTTCTAATACCAAAAATGATCCTAACAAACCGTAACACTTCATGCCCAAACATATATTTATGTTTTTGATTCATGATATAGTACTAGAGTGATAAGAGCCCTCCCCTATTAATACTAAATGATAATGTAATGATTCGATAATTGAATACTTTCTATCGGTCTAACAAGAGTCTAGACACAAGTTTGAACAATTACCAGCCTAAGCCATTTTTCTAATAAAGAAACGGGCAACAACAGAATCTAAGTGACCACGATCTACCTCTAGCCAAGCTGCAATAGACCAGTTGGTGTTTTATCCCCTTCTTCTGAAAGGGACTGATGTATCCCAAAATTAGATAGTTATATATTAATTGTGAACTTTAAGGCCTACAGTTTTCTGGTAAGTGTGTCGATCCAGTTTGCCCTTCTATCCGCCAGTTGTAAAAAGTGGTTCTCACCTGGCCCCAACCCTGGGGAGTGGCATAGCCCTGGTTGTAATATTGCTGTTGGTTCCAGGCAGGATAGGCTGCAGTGTTGGCATAACCAGCCTGTTGTCCATACCCTGCTTGCTGACCATAGCCCTGTCCATACCCTGCTTGCTGGTTATATCCTGTGGAAAGATATATACAACTATATTTTTATAGGAAAAGCCTTTCCGACACAAAGAAAAGTTTATAGTTCCTATTTTGAGAGATACATAAGTAATTAAATTTGTTACTTTTGATATATATTATCTAAGCCTGTGTGGTTCTTAGAAATTTCAAATCAGATTTTGATTTATGATAGTTTGATTAAAAGTAAAACTTTGGAATACTTTTCACTTTAAAAAAAATAGAAACTAGTCTTAATCTGTTAGAATATAAATTAATAAACCATTTTTATCATAATAATTTTCTGCGTGGATTCAGAGGAGGATGCTAAAAATGGAGGTAGTGAGCAGGAGACAAAGAGGCTTATGTGCCACTGACAGAAAACAGTGCATGACAATCATCATCAGCATAACATGCTAAATAATCACATTTTATTTTAATAGATCAACGTTTGAATGCAGTTTGAGAGGGATTAACTTTTAATGTACTCTTAATATAAAATTTTTATGATCCAACAGAACAATTAGGTGAAATGAAACTGAAAAAAAATCCCCAATCAACAAGCACTAATCGATAATGATGCAACTGACCTTTCCAGCTCTGCTGAGCGTAGTTCTGTTGGCCCCAGCTCTGCTGGTTGTAATTCTGCTGCCCCCAGCTCTGAGTGTTGCCAACAGCGGCTGTGCCACCCCAATTACCACCACTGGTGGCACCACCTTGATTATATCCACCACCAGTATTGCTGCCCCCTCCACTGCCGCCACCCCCGCCCCAGTTACCCTGAAAATATAAAAATTACATTTTGATTTCACAGTCAAATGTTTCTTTTTTATCTAGTGCCACAGTTGCAGAATAAAAATCTAACTAGAATACATACTAAGATGAAATAAAATATCTTCAGAACAAAAAATTCCAGCTTCGCCAATAAAACAGTGAGAGCTTAAATACACCAATCATTGTCAATTAATCCCATTCTGAGCCATTATATACATTATAAATTACCCTATTGGACCAAAAATAAGCAGAACTTTTTCCCAAAAAACATCCTTCATAAAACTCTGATAAGGTCTATAATCACTCTCTTATATAATACCCAAAATCTTTGTACCTATGCTATACGTTCTTGTTATTCCAATGTTTCAAAATTGTTACTAAGCGCTGCTTAAACTTAGTAAAGTTATTTAAACCTTATTAGTTACTATTAATGATTCACCCAAACTTGAGACCTGAAGTAAAAAAATATTCCTGGACCTACATGAGTGCAATAACAGGTGTGACCATGTGAAGTCCTTTTTTATGTTTAATAAAACTCAGGCCAGACTCGGAAAACGCCAAAAATACATGGGAAGCAATCAACAAACAATCATCACTTAACACTGCTGAGATGAACTGTCGACTGACCGTTGCCAACTTAACGTTAACATAAGACTGAACCATAGGGTCTCTCAACGCTGAGTCATGACTTTGTTGGTATTCGAATAGAGCTGGCAAAGCTTAAAATATAATTTCTAAATCAAATGAAAGTATAACTTTAGTTATAATTATTTATGTTATTATGAAACACGTTTAATACAAATAATGGGAGGGACTATTTAGTGAAAGGATACCATTGAAGTGTGTTCAGCAGCAAATCAAAGCATAGACTTCCACTTAGGGTTGTTCACATGTTGAAAAATATTAAACCTTGATTTGGCTTTAAGAATATTTGATTATAGTTCGCTTGGAATTGAAAATAACAAGTGGACCTAGCACATCCCTAACAATTAATATAAGAGAATATCTTTATTATGGTTCTCTTCAGTTTATGATTTCTTTTTGGGTGCAGTTTGGATGATACAGCTGGTCCATAATATCCAAAACTTACACTACCTAAACTACAGTAGCCACATGGCTTCTTTGGTGCTGACTGATGTCTTTGAAAAGTTACCAGACCAAATTATGTATCCCTACGCCGAACCATATTATCTGCAAAAACATGTGTTTAGCAGCTCTCACTTTTGACAGTCAAAATTTAGGTATATACCTAGTTGTTGACTGTCAGAAGTCAGCTGTCAGCCAGCACCAAAGAAGCCATGGGGCTACTTACTGTAAGAGCATCTATTAAGCAAACGAAGTAGGATTTAACTGGAGAGAAGTCTACTAGTGGAGCACCATCATTGCTCTCAGATTGTATATGAACCTGAGCTAGATTCAAGCGTGTGACCTACTTCATTACCCGCAGTTGTATAAGGAATATTTATTTTTTCTGATATGTCTTGATTAGGGCCGTAAAACTCGATTCCTCAATAGATGCTGGTATCAAAAGAATCTAGAATCGATCTAATATTATGATTCTCAATACTTCGATTCTTACCTATCAATAAAACTGGTAACTAAACAAAACAGCAACATTCAAAATAGGTAATAATCAATTATCTCTCATATTAGTTTAGTTGCCGTTTCACTTAAATGTAGACAAATTGTAAATATACTGTAAAGAAACGAATATAGTACGATCCTGAATAAAATATTAATCTAATATTTTGAGGTGTTCTACATGTCAAATAGTCTAATATAATATGACCTATGACACCTATTTTTTTTTTGTAAAAGTTAAGTGAAACTGTCATAATACATTAATCGATATTTAATATGTACATAAACTAGGGATGGTAATATTCCTCAATCTATCAATATATATTTTATCATTTCAAATTAAAATGGCCGTTCTCCTGTAATTATATTATTTGTCACTTTTAAATTTTTAATATTTTATTTAGCCCTTTGAAGAAGATAAGTTCACTAAGACATAAATCAACATAACTAATAAAAATATAGGAAAAAAGGTTTTATTTATTTAATACAATTGATTATAGATATAATGTTGCCAATACTTTTTCACTAATTTCTGAGGAGCTAACGTCCGTAGGACTATTTATGGTGGACGGACAACTGAATTTCTTTGTTAAGTGTGACATTAGTTCTTCATACAGTTATAAAATCCCCAATTTATTGTATTCATTTTAAGTTTATTTAAATTTTTTTTGTTTTGATTTTTAATTTAGAGGACTTAGTGTGTTTAATAAATATGTATACAAATGTGAGATTAAAGTTTCAAGCGACCATGTGTAATGGTAGAGTCCAAGTTTCGTATCGAGGGAGGAGTAGGGTATCTATCAGGCATGTCTCAATCTACAATTAGCTCTCACCTTTCCACCTTGCTGGTTGCGGTTACCTCCATATCCACCCCCACCACCACCACCACCACCTCCTCCTCCACCACCGCCACCTCCAGAGCGGTTACGGTCATAGTTTCGGCCGCTGTCATTCGAACGTCCTCCCCTTCCTCCTCTCCAACCCCCTCCACCTCCGCCCCCACCACTTCCTCCACTGCTGCTGCGGTTCCCCCCGCCATACGACTGATTCCTGGACATAAAACATAGAATTATGTAAATCCAAACAAGTTTAGCATTCAAGTGTGAATAGTGATATTTACTAACATCACTATTTAAAATGGTTCAATAATAATAATAATGCATGATTTGAACTAAAATGTATTACATGTAATTAGTACTAATGAGGATAAAATTTAATATATTATTTGTGCAATTAAGCTATCTCCTCACCTGTCCCTCCAGCCACCACCTCCACCTCCCCCTCCTCCTCTAGACTGCCAGCCTCCGCTACGGCTCCTGTTGTCTTGACCACCTGAACAAGACTTCACTTCAAAAAACCATTTCACAGTGACTCAAAACAAGAATGGGCACTAACTCAAATTAATGTAAAACTTAAGTATTTAGTTAGAATAAACAAAGACTATATCCTCAAACACTACAAGTAAAACTGTCCCACACTAACCTCTGGGACGGTAACCCCCTCCGCGGAAAGAACGTTCACGGTTGTCGCTGCGGTTGTTCTGCCTGTTGCGCTGTGAAGGCCCATAACCAGCCTCACGCCCTTCCTTGTTGTACTCCTCTACGAGGACTCTGGCGTCGGGCTCCTGCAGCTCCGTGTATGTCACGTCGCTAAACACGTCCCCCACCTCCGGCAACATGAAGTTTGCTGTAACCGGACCAAACACTCCAGTCAGCCCAACCTTCCAGGACTGGGACAAGTACATGCCCGCAGACATTTGTAAGGGAAAAGCTAAGTAAGATTAATAAGTTACCGATACCGACGGTATTTAATTTCAAACTAGATAAAAAGTGAAGTAAACATATAATTACCATTAAAGCCTAAATGAAAATAGGATGTATCACAACCAAACAAATGTCTGAGAAAAATATACTTGCCAGAACAAAGTAGACAAAAATTCACCCACACCAGAAAGCAGTACTTTAAGTGATCATAAAAATGAGTGAAAAAGACTGAAAAAATCATATAGAATCAGTTAGAAAAAAAAAGATTTTTGATTATCAAGAGAGACTAATAAATACTCAGCAGCGTATTTAAAGAAATTTTAATAACTAATTATTATTTCAAAATAAGTCATATTAAAAAAAACTTGTACAAAAACGTGCAGTTTGATTTGACTAAACAAAGGTAAAATATTTAGAGTCACTTAAAGCACCGATTTAAGAACATGAACAGTTAATACAGGAGACAACGGATTAAGGGAAGGGAGTGTGTTGGGGTTGGGGTCGAAATATTAAGTAGGCTACTACGACTACGAGTGAGAAGAGAACACCAGTGATCGCTCCAGTATTTACCTTTCATCTCAAGAACTGCCGAGTCGGGGACATCTTTCCCTTCAACCTTCTCGCGCTGTTCACAGCGTCTCTTGAACTCCTCATCAGTGGGTACAATTACTACTGCTCGCCGTATGAAGCCCTCAAAACCCCTCATTTTGCGTCTTTGGGCCGATGGATAGACATTGGTCTGTGTAATGTCAGATATGATTAATGATTCCCATGTTGTGTTTGGCATGGGGCCACCAGGACCCCATACAATCATCACTTCTGGAATGATAAGGTCTCAAGACATGGGTTTAGTAGCCGCTCTTAGCTTCCCCCTCCCGCCCAGACCCCTCCATACTCACCCGCAAGATGATCCAAAGTGCTGGAGAGAAAGTGGAAGATTAATCCCGGCACTAGCCATTAGTTTAGTTTTTTTATACATGTTGGAATGCTTATTCTCAATAAATTATTGTAATCTTAAACTTATAGACTATATCTTGGATGCAGTGTAATAGTAAAATATCCTAATATACCTAAGTCCGAAGAAAGTCATACATATTTAAAAGACTTCCTTACACCTACACCTTAAACACTCCATCTTACAAACATATCACTGCAACTCACAGTTGATCTTTCAAATATATCAAGTCTTGCCCGAATGTATCATATATGCAGTTCACATTTTGAGCAAGCTAACAGCAAGTGATTTGCATGCCCCCATACCACGACTTACAAAGCACACCAAAGTGGTATGTGCACGGCAATATCACATACCAAGTACTTGGAAGTCTACCGAAACATAAATTATGAAACTATATCCATTTATGAAGCACAATCAATATATTTTATCACCAATACTAGAAATGTGTATTATATTGGTGAGGACATTGTGCCACTTTGAAGATCTATGTCAGAGTTATTAGAAGGGTTTTGGCCTAAATATAAGTCAAGCAGAATCAAATAAATTTCAGTTGCACCCATATTTTACAAATACACAATTTAGTGTATCTCTAATGCTAATACTTAAAATACTTAGTTCAAAGGTTAAAATGTAATATTCTTTTGTTGATGACTGTTTAAAATAGATATATATACATCTCACTAAAATCCATTACACTATTTATGCCATGTGGATTCCAGACACAAGGTAAACAAGTTTATTTAATGGTGTAGCATATCAGATTAGTAGCGCTGAATTTTGCTTGGATTCATTTTATCTTGTCTCAATAGAGGTGATTAGTGATTATTTAAGAGATGAAAAGAGTTTTTAATCTATAAATAACCAATAACTACTGTTAATTTAAGGATAACCTGAACAGGTTGTAAGATGTGATATATAAACAGCTTCTAATTGAAATATGATATGCTATCATTTGATGATAATAATGGTTAAAATACAGACAATCTTTAAACTATATAGGTGTATCACACATTTTCTAAATACATTAAACTAACAAATACAAAATGTCTTAGCGTGATTAGGTGTGGAAATAAACTATGTGGTCAACACATTAAAGAGTGATTTAAATAAACCTGATACTGAGTTTTGTCCCATCCATAAAAAAATTAACTTTGCAGGACAGTTTTTTCTAAAACGCCCATCTAATGAACATATGTTTGTGGTCATCCATGTAAATTTAAAGTTGGCATGTAATGTAATAAAAAAATAAGACATACAGAAAGATATAATAGATAAATGGAGTCCTCATTTTGATCGGACGACATCAATCGGGTGCACAGCAGCTAAAGTTTGAATAAAAGTTTTCACACTAAAAATATGACTATAATTTTATGGACTAGTGTACCAAAAGTTTAGTACCTTAATGCATACTTCTTTCTTGTTATTCCTTTAATTAAGAAAACATTTATGTGTACACTTAAGTATGCTCCATGATTAAATTAGATTAGTACTCTTACTTTTTAGGACCAATGAAAAGTTTCAGGTTTTTAAATAATTATATTAAATTAAAAGCTTTGGCCAGCTTACTACTGATAAATCACATCAAATAAGTTGCCAATGATCTTGAACTTTTACTTTTAACAAGCTGTCTATATATGCTTGGTTAAATTTTATTTAGGAAACTTAAATGTAATAAATCTTGCTACTACATACACAAAGGATTTTTTTTCTAAATATATATTTATCTTAATAATTTAGTTTTAGTTATAACCATCAATGAGGCCTTTTAAATATGTATTATTTTGTTAAACATATTACATTTGTCCTTATTTATAGTTTTCATTATGGCTAGTGTTAAAATGGTTCTAATCAGTTCAAAGATTTATATATCAACAATAAAGAACACACCTCTATTTTTAAACATAAACGCAGGTCCTTATTTTGTTAACTATGTGACTAAGCCTAAATTTTATTTCAATAATAACTTTACATCTATACTGTTTCCAGGCCTGGGTAATTTTTTTATTCAAGCAATATATTTTAAGGTATGACTCCCTCAGCGTGTCTCGGACCAGAGACATGTGGTGGAGACGCAACGCGAGATACAGTGTTTTCATAGATGTGTCTCTTAGCTGCCAGTCGTGAGTAATTGTATGTGTAGTGCAGATTGTTCCTCAGTTATCAGAGTTTTTCATTTGTGTTTTATTTAATGTGCTGTGTTATTTTTTAAGTGTTGAAAGAAAATACTAATTTGATTGGCCATCTATTCCTGAGCTCTTTTTCCATGTGTTGTCCTTCACATGATGGTTCGGCACACTTGCGAAGGTATGTCAAAAATTGATGGGTGCTTTTCCACCCCTATAAACAAATTTTCATCCTCTTCTATGGATAAAACTTTTATTTACCATTTTTAAAACCAGCCCAAACAAATATAAAACTGTGAAACAGAGTGAGGATCCCCACCCTCCCCCTTAGTGTCTTTCTTAAATACTTGTCTCCTATGTTTTATTCAATGATAATAATTGATAAATGCAATCTATAGTAAATTAAGACATGGTTAAATGTAAGAGAAGGCTTATGCCTTAATTCGCTAAGTAAATAAAAATAATTATTATCATAATCATCACCATAGTGTAGACCGACTGGGACCTAAGATTTCCTCGAATAGCGTGGTTCCTTTGAACCACTTTTCCTTCTAAGTATTTGTTGTAAACAACTTATATTTATTTCGTGCCTACAAGCAAGGACAAAACTAATCATAATGCTACTAAAACACATGCTTGCTCAGTGGTGCTCTTGAAGAAGTGTGAATTGCAGACACAATGTGGACACACACTATTGTCGCCAGTTGCGGACGCGTCAAAGAAAATGGCCACATAACAAACTATGGAAATTAGTCCGGTCGCTGGTCGCAAGACTTGCCGAGGGAATTGTATCTTACACTACCAATTTACTAGGCGTGTCTTAGCATCATATGCCTTATAATCTAACTTAAGAATAAGAGCCATAACATCCAGTCCCAGGCAGTTAATTTATTAATGTGAAAGAAAGAGCCCATATTTTCATCGACGATACATTTTCAGCCACGCCGGGAATTGAACTTGGGACTTTTAGCTCAGTAGGCAGATACGCTAGAGACTGGGCTAAGGTGTCAGACTTTAGAGATGTAGTGATAGTTTGTATTTTACTATAGGCAAGTGGTGATCAATTTGTTTTTTCTGGCATGCCATTATCTGTCCTAAGAATCTTTGGCGTGCTACTCCAACCCGAAGTCTCAACCTTGCTTTAGTACTACCACCACCATCTTTCGAAAAATAAAACCAAAATGTATTAGGCCTATTTGAAAATTGAGAGTATAATTGGATTAGAAGTTTTGGGTTATATCTGTTCATTTCAAACAAAATATAAGAAAAAATATTAATAATGAAAACAAAGCAAATCTCTATTGATAATAGCCTATTTATAATGAGAAGTGATAAATGCATGTTTCAAGAATTTACATTGAAAGAAATAATCCATTACTACTCCCACACTGTAAATGTATGACTATTTTTTATCAATGACCAGCAGAAGTACCCGGCGTCATTGCAGTAATAACAGTTCTAAAAGGAGTATTAATAAGACAACTAAATAACCCATAGAAAACAAAACCATTTTAATAAAAACTAAATGTTGGCCTTAGGTGAGGTTCCTGGATCTATTGACGATTTCTTTTAATGTTAGGATTTGCAATGGTATATTTCACAGAAAATGGAAAATTATTGCTTGGATGGTTTTCCCGAGTACTTCCTTTGAATTTAAGTGTTGTTCTGATTAAGAATTTAAACTTGTAAATCAGAATTTCCTTCATAAAATTGAAACATAGTCTGTGAAATGCTGAACATTTTTCTTTTCATCCTGAAACTCTGAAAACCTGGTTCTAAGAAAAGTTTTGCAAATCAGAAATAGCATGTTTGTGTTTATTTAAGCTTGGAAGCCCACTACATTCAGTGTTGGAAAGTTTGTGCACCAGAGGAAAATGAGAGAGTTAATTCTAAGAAATATTATGACCCAGAAGAATAAGTTTTGTTTTAAAAGCTTGAACTGAGATGAAGAGGTATAGAGGGGTTGAGGTTGTTACAAACACTCATTCTGATTTTTAAGGAGACCCACGATGTCCATTAGAAAAGATAAATTTCATTTCCATCCTTCATAAGCACACACTCATCAGGTGGTTTATTACAAAAATTTCAGAACACTACCCTTTTAACTCCAAAATATCTCGAGTGCTTTTCCTACGACAGCTGACCCTACATCATGGTGTGTTGTCTGTCCCTTCTGTTGAATGCTCAAGCTCGGATCTTGTTTATACTGTTATTAACTATTATAGTAGCAATTTGTCAGCTTGGCCCAATTAAATGGGTTAGTTGTTTGTCAATGCAATAATTTGTTACCATTATATATTTTCTATCCACAGTGACTTTAGGTGTGTCATTAGTGGTACGCAAGTCATTCCATTCTTAAATTTCAGTACAGATCTTATGGAGTGTAGAGTTGACATATTTTATCTGCTTGAGTGAGTTCTACAATTTTATATTATAAACTTATCAAGTTATACAAAGTTTATATAATTTATGGCGATATATTTGAAGTTAGATTTGTCAATAATTATGTATTTATCATGAACCCAATCTAAATAGAAAATACACAAAATTACCTGCGATGAATAGGTTGGGGTTTGAATTATGATACGTCAAACTGAAGATGGTATGTATCCTTTCTTGAACAATCCTAACCCATCCATAACTTATTTGATTAAATATGATATATTATGTAGTGTATAGCTTCAGTTTTACAATTAATCACTAAAACATCATGTGGGCCAGCACCAAAATAATGAAATAAACCCAACTCTAATAGCTCACAACTGGTAGACACACTTTGTAGGTACGTTTCAAGCAATTGTGTTTTGCCTTTTCAAGAATAAATTCATTAGTTCACATTTCTGACTTATCCGTAGGTGGGATTCTTTGGTGCTAAGCTCAGCAGTGCTATATTATTTATATTTACAAGTAGTGATTCGTCTGGTGTCTGTGTTTTGGTTATCAGCTACTTATACTAATATAAATCAAAAACATATTATTTTAAGGAGTATAAAAGTCGCTAAGTGTAAGCATAAGTATTTGCCTGGAACTATATAAAAAAAAAATCACTTGATAAGACCAACTATGGAGAGTTTGTGTATATTTTATTTGCAGTTTTCGAACACTGATTATATTAACTCACAACTTACTAACTAGTTAGTCTAATACTTAGAACATTCAGACAATTTACCATTAATAGATGTTAAACCATGGCAGGATTGGAACCCTAATACTAATATTGCATGTGTATTACAAAGAAATAACAATCATTATTTCCAAGCTGACTAGGAAACCAATGGGCTAGAAAGAGATGGGAAGTGTCCACAAGAGCCTATACTGAAATTTAAAAGTAGAATGGCCTATAGAAGCTATTTAGACTGGTCCTTGCCTTTAAATTCCCAAAAAAGACGGCAAAATTCAAGCATTTTTCTTGGGGTTCTTTCTATAGCACAAAATTCAAGCACAATTCCCGAGATCAGTGCACACCCTGAACTTAAAAGATAAGGCCATAGTGCAATAATTTTGTCAGGTAAAATTGCAACCTTTCCAGGTAAATGCCAAAACAAGTCCGAGTTACCTCTAATAGAATAAAAAGTGAAAAATCCCTTCCATAAAACTAATTAAATGACTTTTCAGCCCTATGGGCAAAGGAAAAATGCAACAGGTTTGCCACTATTTTAACTTTAGAGCATTGTAATGAAGAATAACTTTGTCTTTCAATAAATTACTATCGCCACCATTTCTGCTTAAAATGGAATGATTTGAGCACAAAGAGGTGATAAATACAAGTTTTACACAATCCTATGTTTGAGGAAGTGAAAGAAAAGAGGGAGGGGCAATATAAAACATAATCAAATCAAGGTGTTTATTTTTTTTAGCTTTTTCTTTTGTATATAAAATTATATTTAAATATTGCGGTTAAAGGTTGCAAATTCACAAATGTTACAGATTTTTGTGTGTGAAAATGTTAGAATTTTTAGGAAAAAACAACACCACCATGTTCTTCCAGCAATCTAGATTTTCTAGGTGTGTGGTAGCCTCAAGGAATATTAGGATAAAAGTAACCTCATGAGAAATAATCAAGTTGTATAGTAATCTTCAGAACAACGTAGATCTATGTGTGTTAACATCCAACATGCACCTCTAGATCAGCTGACTATTCTTAAGGAATATTTAAATGATACACAAATTAGTGGGTATTTTACATGTAAACTAGCTCCAGACATTGTATTAGAGTTAACCATTTAAGCTATAAATTCACACCATAGATCTAAACTAAATTTAGATGTAAAACACTATCAAAAGTTATTTAGCTTTCTGTCTATTCAATAAAATAAACTCACATAATTTGATACAAAGCTTCCAAAATTTCAAAATAGCTATTCACATGCTTTTGGTATTAATGTGATTTAAAATTAAGATATCATATTTACTTTTATACACCGTGTTACTCCCAAACACAAAGATTGAACACAAGTAAAAGGCATTGACAGCAAAGATTTGCTGGTGCAACTAACTGTGCATACAGATGAATATTTTAGCTTATTATTATTATTATTATTATTATATGTGTAAAATATGGGTAAAACTTTTGTTTTATTTGCTGCTGAATCCTTTAGACAACATCTCTGTATTGTCACAAAATAGATCCCACAGTGCTTGTTTCACCAATGTTGCAACACTCAACCAAGAGGGCATGTTTAAACCTTATTTTAGAATCACATATACTTACAAATAAACCTTGATGTGCCCAATAACGAGACATTGTACTGAAGAAAGCCACACCTCAATAAATGTATATTTAAATGTGATGTCTCAATAGGGTCGTAAAATAATATGGGTTGCCTTATATATTTATAACTCACCTTTGCCACTATAATTATTTTATTAATATTCTGAAGTTCTTTCATAAAAACAAATGCTTACCTTAACAAATTAACAGAGTTGCTCTTGTCTTGCGATAGCATCCAAAATATTTACTTACCAGAAAAGGAAATAAAGGCCCCCAAGACACTGAAAATGTAATACTCACCAGACCAAATAACATAGTAAGCATGACACATATTATTAACAGTCTAATCCTTTTACGGCCAAGACTACATAACTAATCTAAACAAAAGTGAACAAAAACCGGCATTTTAGTTGCTATTTTCCAGAAATTTAGGGTTTTTAGGTAGTGAAAAGTTGAGAATAAGAACATGACTTCACACATCTCAAAATTTAAAACCAGGACAGTATCTGGTGTTGCAGAGAATTTAACAGTGGTTATAAAATGTGCTAGGGATACTTGTAAAAGGTAATTACGAATTGTAAATTAAAAGTATCAGGCGAATAAGGCATAAATGTGAACTCCTCTAAAAGCGGATCACCCCAAAACACTATATATCCATGCATTGAAATAACTAATGAAATTATAATACCCACAGTCGATACATCCAGGGGCATGGATCCCCCCACCCCCTTTTTAGCGCTGTCTCTTACTAACTGCTGAGGTTATAGGCAGATTTCTATTTTAACCAAACAAAGACCAAATATTATGGAAGGAAAATCAACTAGGTTCCTTAAGGTTCACTGACTCGACTTGAGCTTTCTCATGGCCTAAATCTTAAGCCTAGTATGCACTTGAAAACAATGTTTGCAAAAATGTGTTCCGAAAATGTTTTCGGTTGCTCAATATTGGCAAACAATGGTCTAGAATTCAAATGAGTAAAATGTGTCTGTGGAGGAAGCTTATGTTTTGTATATGTATATAGTTATGGACTGTTTGAGAAGAAACAGAAGAAGAAAACTATGGTGGGTTTGTACAGTGCTTCAAAATGGTTCCTTCTATTAAGCATAAAGGCTGTAACAGAAATGAATATTTAAGACAGCAGTAGTTTTAGGAGCTTCACTTGCAGGTCCCCTACATATTGAAATTATTTTATAAATGGTTGTCCTAAGATAATGAGCGGCTAGCCTGGTCAACAGTTCTTGTTGTCGACAATGTTAGTAAACAAGTCCAAAAACACAAACTATTTTACTAGCCCATTTGAAATGGATGACAAGAAACATTGTTTCCTCTTTGGGAAATAGAAATAAAAACCCACAGAAAAAACACTATGTAAATTGTTTTAGAACTACTTAAAACCGTTCAGCAAACAAGCAACATGTTTTCAAATAATCACAAATATGTGGGCCAACTTTACTCTATAGATACACTGGTTCTGGTCAACATACCTTGGAAATATGTTGATAATAAGTGTATACCTCTCAGTGAATTAGAATATTTGGTTTCAACTAAGTCTGATGATAGATCTAAAGCAAAGAGTAAACCTAAAACCAACACAAAGAAGAGTCCCAGATTTAAAAATAAAATCATTACATCGTGGTGTTTTTATATTGATATGGTGAAATCATTTATAATACTAGAGGCCTGGAATTGCTCTAATGAGCTAAATAAAGCCCAACACTTTGATAGAAGCTTGGAATTAAGCTCTAGAGCTTAAGCTATGTCTGACTGAGCTGTTTGTGTAAAGATATCCATGAGAGGGAATGTGACACTCAGATTTGTTGAGTTTTCACTTTAGAGTGTGTTTTTTTATAGAATGATGATAAACCAACAATCCGTGGCTCAATTTTAAATGTAATGAAAAGAAAAGGCAAGATAAGAAAGTTTAAAGAGCGTGTGATAGTGTGAAAATAGTGATGACCTAAATAAAAATAGGACGCAAAATGTAACCTGAAAGAAAATCTATCCAAATAAGATGATAAAACAGAACTTAAACAAAGGAAATTCTGTTTTTAGGCCCAATAAATCATATTAGTTGAGGGAACAGGGAGGCTACAAAACATATTTCACAAAATTCCCTGCCTTGTCCAGGTTTTCCAGGCAACATTTTTCAATTTTCCACGACTACGTTTTTCCAGTTTTAATAGTGGATGATGACTTTTGTTATTATTGATCACATATTAAAACAATCAAAATCTTATTTTATTTAGTATAGTATCTTGTTTTAGTATTTAGTTGCAAAATTAATGGGATATTATAGACATATTTTTTAATTCGCTGACTTTTCCTTATTTTTTGTTAAATTCCCTGTTTTCCCTGTCATCCAAAAATTTCCTGACTTTTCCAGGTTTTCCCTCTCTGTAGCCACCATGGGGAAGTAACCGTAGTTTCCTGAATTTGGGTCAGCTTAAAAAATGTCAGTTCTTTCTCTATTTTCAATTAAATATTTACTTATAAAGATTGTATGAATTATTTCTGCAAAGTTATATAAGTAATCCTTGATTATGATAATATCCACCCCATTGAAACAACGTATTTGTCCATCAAAATACAAGGCTAGTAGCATCAGAGGTATGAAATAGGTTAACTACCAACATATTTCCATAAGGAAAACCTCTTTTCAGTTTTTTTGAGGTAATTTGTAATAAACATTTAGAAGAAAACATATTTATATTACTACCAAGATCTTTATAATACTATCCAACAAACAAATAATATTTACAGTTTATAACACTTTCACTTTTTCTTTATGATGACTACACAACTATAAAATAAACAAACTGCTACCTTAGTTACTTAAACAAGATGGTGAAAATAATACAATTTGACAGTTGGTAATACAACACCCAGATATTCCAGACACCCATGGATGAGATTATTCAACCAAAGATTAAACAATGAAAGAAGCCTTGATCATTATTAATACTCTTAAGATGTTTAAAAATGTGGGGGTCAATGGCTAAATAATTTTATAATAAAGGAAATTGATAAAACTAAAGAAAAAATAAAAATAAATTACTATGAGTAACTTCGATGAAGAAAGTCCACCTAAGGGAAGAATACAATGCACAAGGTGACATCTTCCTTTCTTCTGAACAAGTTAATTCTCTTTGCAACAGCTAAAATCCTCTTTAAAAACTCTATCCCCATGGCCTCTACTTCACTAGTCCCTCTGACACACTGTATTTTACAGATGTTGATTAGAGTTGGATAAATTCACTATTTAACAAATTTGAATCTTGGGGA
This sequence comes from Timema shepardi, assembly GCA_902151425.1. NCBI lineage: Eukaryota > Metazoa > Arthropoda > Insecta > Phasmatodea > Timematidae > Timema > Timema shepardi. Next base: position 260,253 of record CABFVX010000237.1, on the reverse strand, counting down.
AAAAATTATGAATCTCAAAGGGAATATAAATAGGCTAAAATGAAATAATAGAACATTTAAGTAGTAGCAAATCATAAACATTTTTTCTTACGGCCCATTCATTATTATAACATTCAAACATCAGTCAAGTGGTAAATTACTGGTCTGGGGTCTGGTTGTTGAGTTTGTCCTATAATTATGTTGGTTCTGGACCACCAATATAGGCAGTATTAGAGTTTAAAAAACAAATTTCAATTAGAATAGTGTAAGATTTTTTAAGATGAGTCTTCTCAAATATCCTTAAGGATTTGAGAGTTCAACCATAGTAATGATAATATGAAACTAAAGTGAAAGCTACAGATTACATAAACATACACGTAAGCGTGAAAATAAATGTAGTAACTTTTCTGTCAGTTAAGTACCTTCATATGAAAATTGGTATGTACATCCACTTAAGTAACTCATGGTTTGGCATCTGAATTTAAGCCTTTCCTAAGCCTAAAATCAACAACATTTTTTAAAATCTTAAGTTCTTGAATACCCTTAAGGATATGTGGTATTATAAGGCCCTGCCCTAAAAATACTTCACTAAAAAAATCCAAAATGTCAAGGTTTTAATCAATTGTAGAGTAAAATGCAATTAAAAAATTAACAGTGAATATATTTTCTTCACACACGCAAACCCTACCAAGGCTTCCTACATTGTTTCACAAGATATGATTTAAATCCAACCACAATATCATCACCTCCCTGCGTGTGCGAGTTCTCACCTGATCAAGGATGTAGTTTCTCCTGCGCCTAGCAGCTACATCCAGCAGCTTCACCAAACACTTGGTGCACTTGTCAATGAGCACATCCCAGCGGCCAGCGTAGTTCCTCTTCCTAGGCAGACCCATCATCTGGAAACAAAAACCTAAACTGCAGCACCAGCAATACAAATGTGCAGATATTTGAATACCAATTTCTTAATGATTCATTCTCAAACTTCGAATATTAAATTATGGAATTTCTAATTGTTTGTGAATTTTCAAATATCTGAAATCAAATAAGGGTTCATCAAATATGACCACACATTTCCTTATATCATATTAAGCAATTTGTATATTAAGTGATCTGCATTTATTTTAATTGTTTAAAATACTCAAAATTACTTTAATTACATTTGTTAACTTAAACCAAATAAAAATATCCTTTATCTAGAAATGACCATAGACTTCATCTGGTCAGCCACCATGTTGATTATTGTGTTAGCACTATGGACTTTGTACTCGGACTGGACATAAGACTCCATGGTCATCTGCAACCGTTCCCAGCCTGTGGTTGGGTTCGTTTAGTTCTTCCAGCGGTCTTCCTTCTCTCACCCACACACTTGCTATCTGTTCTTCCCATCTCTTCCTTGGTCTCCCTTACAGTCTGTTCCCTACGTACTTCAAATCCATTAACCTTCTTGATCCTCTCCCCTTCCATACCATCTCCTCCTAGCATCCTCTACTATCTCATCAACACCAACTCTTGACCGTACGTCTTCATTCCTATGGCTTCCACTTCCACTTTCCTTGTTTCTCTTTTATCCAAAAGTCCAAGTTTCCGCTGCTATGGGTATGACGTATGCTCTATACAACACTCCTGACACTTCGGGGGCACTTCTCTTTTTCATTATCTAGTAATATAATGTTGGTGTTTCCAGACTAAATGCTAACAAATGCTGGATTTATACACTATTTTTTTAATGGATGTTAATTCGTAGGGATGTGTGAGAAACATTTTTCCAATTTGAGATGATCTCGAAACGAGAATATAAGAAAATATCGAGACGAGAAAATGTCCTTTTAAAAGTACAAAAATGTAAATTATGCTTATTAAAGTAAATATATAGTTTATAGTTGCTTTTTGACATTTGAGCTGGCACTTGCTTTAGATTATTGCATAGTTCATTCAAACATATGCAATATAATTCATACACATTTATAATTTATTTTGTAGTGTAACAGCTTATGTTCTCAAAGTAGGATTTTGAAAAACAATATCTGTAACCAAAACATTTCTTAATAAAGGCTGTTTTTGGGGGGAAATGTGGTATATTTTTGAATTATTATGATATTATTGGATATAATAAATTCCCGGTTTGGTTTTTTAATCTATTAGGGCCATTATTTCAAGATGAGAATGAGATTTTTTTCCCTTGAATTTTCAAGTCTCACACATCCCTACTAATGTGACTTGTATTAAGGAAAATAATATCTCTTTGAGACAAAAACACAAATTTTTCCCTTAAAATAACCTCACCTTTTGCATGCCTCTACAAATAACAGTAGTTGTAGGTATGCTCAAGGCTGCAGCAATGTCTACGCCATGCTGACCAAATTCGAGACGCTGTATAATGTCCGTTTTCACAGATAGGATAATAAATTGTGTAGATTTCTTTGCAGCTTATGTTGTAGATGAATTATATCAAAAGTAATACCCAAAAAGAAAGGTTAACATGAAAACCTCACACGCGTTAACTCAAAATTACAACTCCATCCTCAAAAATGTCAAGGTATTGTCAAGGTATGTGTGTTTTATAAAGAAGGGTTGTGACTTCAACTGTATGACTCATTGCATTGCGCTGGCAAAACACGGGGTTTGGGGGTCACGGGGATGTACTTAAATGCATGACTTATCACACATTGGACCACCTCATTAAACATGTAATTGAAGTATAGTAAAAGTATTGTCAATTACCTTCATTTTGTCAATAAGGTTATTGGTTCCTAAAATGTTGTACTTTGTGTCCAAATGCTGGTTGTACCATTCGTTTGCCCAAGTTGTCTTTCCACATCCAGGTAGACCACACATCATTATCATCTGGAACCAACAAAGGAACATAAACAATCTGGACAACAAGAGAAAATACAATATTGACAGAGACAAAATTTTAGATTTAGCCAAATAAAAATGTTTTAAAATGGTAGCAAATTAATTTGAGTTTAAAGTGCAATGAATATAAAAATAACGGCTAAAATTTGTATACATCAAACAAATCAAGGCTTTTACACACATCCATTACCGTTTCCAGCCTGTGGACTGGGTCAGTTTTTTATTCAAGCCATAGACTTTACACTACCAGCTTGCTAGGCCTGTCGTACCTTTATATGCCTTTTCATCTAGCTTAAGACTAGGACAGACACAGCATCCAGTCCCCGACCATTAATTCATCACCGTGAAAGGGTAAACCCACGCTTTACCAATGATAAATTTTTCGGGCACGCCGAGAATCGAGCCCGGGACCCTTAGCTCAGTAGCCAGACATGCTAATAACTGAGCTAAGGTGTTGGAATAAATATCAACCGATGAATACATGTTATGAAATAAAAATAAGTTTTGAATCCAGTTAGTTTTGAAACCTACAATAGTGTTTTAACTTTCCTTGACTCTTCCCCTAAATTTTCTTCTCTTGGTTCAGACATGTTTGTTAGTTGAGCTTGTGGAAGACATTGAAAAGATAATCCATCCCTACCCAGCTGACCTTTCTATTCTCAAACACCTCCCCTTCTTATAATTGATGAAAGAAGTAATTGTTTAATTAGTCTCTATCAACCACCCTCTAACCCCCTACTTCCAAAAAGAACAAAAGACAAAGCTGTCCGCCAAGCGGCTATATGCTCGGGATATTTTAAAAGTGTCAGGTTGGCTTCCTTAGCTATCACTTACTTTAAATTATTGTACCATGTTTCTAAACTATTAACATATATTTACCTTAGAGAGTGAGAGATTAAATATCGATGAGGAGTATTGGGTTAAATATCGATGAGGAGTATCGAATACATATCTTAGAAAATAGTCTTCAAAATACATACCTCGCACTCTTCTCTCTTTTCTGGGCGTTTGGCGCCAGCGTGCCTCTGTTCTAGTGGGTAGTCCCCCACAAACGTGTAGCCCGGCAAAGCATTGAACCATGGGTTGTTGCCCGAAAAGTTGCATTCAAACTTTGAATTCTTTGTCAAGATGTGGGGGAAAAGAGGTTTGCCCTCCAACTGAGAGTGAGCAATCTCATAGGCAACACCTTGGGGCTCGCCGTTCACAGTGAACGACATGATGATCGGGCTGCTGTCCAAGTCCTAGTTAACAAAAGTATAGCAATTTAATATGTACAATCAAATAGTAGCCTCACAAAATCTAAGAAAATTGTATAAAATACTTAATGCAAATAATAATAGGATGAACTTGACAACCAGGCCCCAGACCAGTAAAGTTAAATGTAACCGAATAAATGAATGGATTATAAGAATGTTAACATTTAGTTACTATTCTATTATATTTATATTTCCTCATGTTCATAATTTTTTTCTAAGATTTAGATTCAAAATAAGGCATTCAGAAGTAAATTAAAGATTTGGGTTTGTAAAATAGTGGATTAAGCCCTACTATAATTTTAACCGTCTAATAATAGATTCCAAGTATTTATTGGTCCTTACCAAATAAGCTCCTACAACATCGCCCTCCGTGAATGGTTTCCCGTAGTCCTTGAACTTGCAGTCTGTGGAGGCTTTGCCTGTACCTCCGTATCCATAAGAGAGAGGTTCCTCACCTTTAAATAAAGAGAGTTTACTTTAATTTACACGAAGCTAATGACATATTATTAATAAGGAAGTAAAACTAGATTTCCTGATAACCTCAATTTTTGCTGATATCAAAAGAATCTAGAATTATTTATCTTAATATCAGCATTTTCGATATACAGTAAGTAAGGCCCTGATATCCGTGAGTAATCCGTTCCTAGATCTACTGCAGTTACATGAACCAGCGGTTAATACCGAGCTAATATATAACGTGATATTCAAAAACTTACATTAATACAGTAAAGTTTAATTGATAGATTATTCCCAATTAGACATAACCAACATTAAATAAAGTACATAAAAATGTGTATTGTACACCATAGTGTACTTTCTATTTGCCATTTTTCTTGTTGTGATGATTTCATGATGATGATGGTGATTTGATAGCACAATGGCCAAGATGAGATGAAGTGGGGTGATGGTGTTGGCATTGTGACTTATAAACAATTTTTTTCTTTAATTACAAATAAATAAAATAAGGCAGTGGTAACCACGAAAAACTGAATCAGCAGGGGCGCTACTGTATTCATTCTTACTAAAAGCTCAGTGAATGAAAGTTTCTGCAACAATTACAAAATTGCATTATTCAGAAGAATGTCAGTTTTCACTGTGGCCATTATTGGGAACGTTGCCACTTATTACAGGAAATATATAAATGCACTCAGCCTTTGTGTTCTGGTGATCTTGCACAAATCAAATTACGCTCAATGTGTCTAGTATTTGTTTTACTATCTGCCATTAATGTGCGGGAATCCTAGATTTCGAGATAGCCGTAGGAATTTTTTTTCTCCTTCTCAACCCAAGACTGATCTGCTGTATCGCATAAATTTAAGGGATTAGGAATGTTTAATTAAAAAAAAAGTGTACCCACATTGGTGTATAACAGGGGAAGAGGCTGTAGAAGGGATCAGTCGTTGGATAAGATCAATGGGGAGGGTTTATCAGAAGGATTAAGAGGATTGCCGAGGACAGAACTATAGAGATTCATCAGGCAGAATAATTTTGTCAAGTTGGATGCATGTAAAATAATTGAAGTTGAAAAATATGTCAAGAAATCAGGATGGCTAAATTGAGGTTAAAAGAATTAGAATCAAAGGAAAAAATTATTTAAATAAAGAAGGATAGCCAGCATGCTTAGATTGGTGACACCCGAGTACAAATTTTTGTTCTTATCTAAGCGTCCTATCACTCGCTACCATTTTCTTTGCTCTCCCTTTTGTGTTTTTTGGTTTCCTCTTTTAGGAAGTTGCGTTGCACTTTTCACACTCCTCTCTGGTGAGTTCCGATAGGATGAAACCTAGTTTGAGAGATTGGGCAGTAACGATCGATCTTCTCCAAAAGGTAGCCATTACCTCTTTGTCCAGTGGCAGCAATGTAAAGTGTGAACTGGGTTCTTTTAATTGTAAAGGCCATAATAATTAAAAAAAGAATTGTGACATTTCTTCTTAATAGTTAGACAAAAAGGTACAATGATGACTTACCCAACTGCATAGAAGTGCTATCCACTGACCAGCCAACTCGCAATACATGTGGGTTTGGCTCATCTTCCAAGTGAGACACATTCAAGTTCTCAACTACCTGTAATGTACCCAAGAGATCAAACGTTAGAACACAGCAATGTAAGAGAAAATAGGAGAGTGGAAGATATGGAAATGAAATATGTGAGGAGCATGTCAAGCCAAGGTTACACCTGAGAGAAAACAACTGAAGTGAATGTTCACATGTATTTGGTAACATTCACATATTCTCGTGATCGGCACTAACAGGTTCAGTCACACTAGATAGAACAAGTGAGAAAAGCACTGAATCGGACACTGTTCATTATATATATATCCATTAGTTCACAAGGGAGGTGTGATTAATTTATGCCACTGTGGTTAAAAGAGTTTGGAGCATGATAAAAAGGAGTAGGAAAGATGACAGCGAAGTTGAGTTGGCGTTGTTTTGTCTGGCGGGTCATGTTTATCGTTAGGATAATGAGCGATCATAAAATTTGGGTGAGCGAATTCTTGTATATGCATGAAACAAATGGAGGAAATCCACCATAACAGTTACAACTTGATCATGGACTGAGACTATGCCATAACTTGTCATAGTGCCCATTCATCTGTCAACACTCTATTATAAGCCGAGTTAAAACACCGCGCACAGAATGAAAACAAATGCACTAAACTCAACCATTATATGTTAAACCTGGTCACACCGAAAGAAAATGGAGCAGGTGTGAACATGAATATCTTTTGATGATTCGCTTAAAACCAACAGTAGTCTACGCACAGGCAAATCAAATTTGTGACTAGTGAACAAGTGTGAAGTCTTGCAAAGGATGTTCGACGGCAGCGTTTTTTGTGTTGGGTCACACTGAAACAAATTTTGTGTTCACTACTGCTCGTTTACTTATGTTCTCTACACTGTAACCCTAGCTTTAACTGTCACGAGGAAAAACAGGATAAAGAATTTGAGTTATCCAAGAGACAGGAGTACAAGGAGTAAACGAGATAGTAGAGGAAGCAAGGCTGATATGGTATGGGCATGTAACAAGGATGGAAAAGGAAAAAATACCAAAGAAAATGGTATAGGGATGAGATACGTAGGAGATAGGATGCAAGACCAAGAAAGATATGAGGAGCAGATAACAGAAAGTGGGCAAGTGAAAGTAGGAGAAAAATAGAAGCAATTTAAGAGGGAAAGATGGTGGAAAAATAGAGAATAGAGGAAGACGGAGGCATTTTACTTAACTGACCGGGACAGAGTTGATGATAATTTGTAAACTGGGTTGACAACTTTATTTAACTATATTCAATGTCAGAGAAACTTCCCATGAAGTAATATGTTTTGGAGCATTTTATTGCAGTGAATTTGTTTTTACCAATCAAGAGGGACATGCAAAATTTGCATTTGCGAGAGAGTGATTTTTACACAAATTCTGTTTTTGCATGATTAACACAAATTTAAAGTTTCCTACCCCAAAATAAACACAATTTCTTTGTAATTTGGGCAAATACCAAGACATCACATATACTTTTCAACGTGGTAACATTGGCGGTGGCACTATGCCGGAGCTTTTGTTTGTATCACAGGATACACAAGTATTTCCATGGACAAGTTTTTTAGGTCAACATTAAAAATCACAATTTCTACTTTGTAAAGGCCATATTGTGTTAGTCCCTCTTTTATATGTTTCTACCCACCTTTCCAATACCTTCTTCCAAATATAATACAAGTACCTCATAAAGCAAAAAGAGGTTTTCCTTATTGAGTTATATTATTATATATTCGCATCCAATGTCATTTTCCTGTGTTTGTCCTTTATGTTACACCTTTTAATTGTTCCTAATGTGTCCTATCATTCTTTACCATTTTCCTTTTTCTCCTCTGTGTTTTATTGGTTTTCTCTTTTAGGAAGTTGCGTTGCGCGTTTCCAACTCCTCCCTGATGAGTTCCGATAGAATGAAACCTAGGTCGGGGGATTGGGCGGTGACGATCAATTTTCTTTAAGAGACATCCATTACCTCTTTGTCCATTGGCAGCAGTGTAAAGTGTGAACTCTGTTCTTCTTTTCATTGTAAAGGCCATATTGTGTTCGTCCTCGTTTTATATGTTTCTATCCACCTTTCCTATACCTTCTCCCAAATATAATACAATTTCTACTTTTACACATTTCAATACTTAAATTTCCATTTTGATAGATCAATTCTTTATTTTCAGCTTTTAAAAGAATTCATGCTAGGTCTAAGCAAGGACATTAATATATATAACCCTTGTTACAGGTGCTCATGTTTGGCAAAATTATATCTTCTTCATTTTTAGTTCTTTCTCCTTATTTGATAGTTCTTAGTCTTCTACGAGCACATGTTTCGATGTTGTTATTGTTTGGTCTAAACATTAAGTTATAATCCACCATCCCAATATTGTTATTTGTAAAACTGCAATGTAGTAATAGAGATATTGAACTTGACATTACTAAGCATGAAATGTTTTGCACGTATTTATATTTGATTTCTCACAGAATATGTAAATAAATAGTTAAATACACAATATGAACGAAAAATGTAGCAGTTGTAACCTAGTTTTTTAATGAATACTAATTAGACTTGTATTTACATAAATAATAATATCGCTTTGTGAGAAAAATAACACCACTTTTCCCCTAAAAATAACCTCATCTTTTGCATATCTCTACCAATCAATAAACATTGGTCATTTATGAAGGAGTCAGACTGTATAAAAATAGAGAAGTCAGAGTCAAAGGCCTGGCATAGAGACTCCCAAGCTTTGATATTATCTAACATTAAGACTATAGTCAGCAATTAAGTTTTAGAGATATTTATGGGTTGATACGTTACACAAATGATACACATTACCAATAGCTTTTAGAACCAAAAGAAATCGAGATTAAACAAAAATTTCTTCAGTTTGTTGCATCCAAATTTTTATTTATTTCCCTTTTTCTGGTGAATCTCAATTTCAAACATCTTCCCAAGTTTTTATAAAATAGTTTGACTATATATTTAAAATTACACATACCTTGACTTCAAAACACACTTTCCCGGTCGTGAATCCATATGTAGCCCTAGCACCTGCCCACACATAACCAAACCCCTGCTCATGCATGGGTGTTGCAGTAGTGAAATTGTCCTTGTCAATAACGAGATTCAAATCAGAGTCGTCTGTAATCAAATAAAGATAAATTACATTATTTATAGGAATACATAAGAAATAAAGAGCATTATACAAAATAGAAAATTAGATAAATATAACATTTTATAAAAGTAAGTGTGAAAACACAAACACATTTACAAAAACTTCAAAATCTCGATGCTCCATCACATCTTCCCCAGGAAGTTTAAGACTAAACAAGAAGTTAGTTTCAGTGATAACCAGCCTAACAAAGTTTTCATCCTTTACATTTAAATTGGTATAACTGAAACTAACTTCATGTTTATACTTCTAATTTTCAAGGATGAATCAGCAAAGACGTTAAAATATGTAAGTGTTCGTGAATTTGTGCTAGTATTTTTTTGAAAATTTGTGCTTGATTTCTATTCAATAATTTTATATTTATGTTATAACATTTAAAAATATTCATTATACGGGATGTTTTGCTCACTCAACGGCTCCTGAATTTCCCTTATAACTTTCAAACTCATCATCAACTGCCTCCAGCCTGTGACTGGGCCAGTTTATCCTCCCACTCTGTCTTAACACAACTTCTGTTATCCTCATACATGCTTTTCACTCTCATTTCAACTCCTCTCTCCACTTATGCCTCCTTCATCGCCTCCCAAACTTTATTTTTATCCACGCTATCATATGCCTTATCCATTTTCATAAATACTATTACCAAGTCTTTCCCATATTCATAGCTTCTTTCTATCAGCTGTCGTATGGCCAAGATCAAGTCTATTGTAGATCAATATGTACTGTTCCTCTTCCCACCTTCATTTCATTTCTTTTTCTTTTTTCCAGAATCTTCTCATACATGTTTGTACAGTGGAACACCAGTGTTATCCCCCTATAATGTGTACACCTCTTCCTGTCTCCTTTCTTTAAAGTAGGTATTATAACTCCTTTTTTCTGGTAACTTGTTCTGCTCCCAAACCTATCTCAGCACCCTGTATAACCAATGTATACCTACTTCACCTGCTGCCCTTATCATTTCCACTGTGCTTTTCCTGGTTTCATCCTCTTTAGTGTGTCCTCCAACTCTTTCCTCTTCTATTTCTTACCACTCCTCTCTTTCATTCTTTCACTCATTCCTTTCTTCTCCCAGGTTGGACATTTTCTCAAAATAGCTCATCCATAGTTCCTTTTCTTCCTCTCCTGTCTTCAATGTTCTTCCTTCCTCTATTATTCTAATTTCTTGTATTTTCTCCCTCTTCGCGTTTCTTACTTGGCAGATGTTGGGACAGAAGAAAGGAAGATGTCACCTTTGTGTGTTGGATCCTTCCCACATTTTTCCTCTTTCCATAGGTGAGCTTTCTTAATCAAATTTACTCTTGGTAGTTTATTTTTCCTTTTTATCTAGTTCAATCAATTTTTTTACTATAAAATTATTTAGCCATTGGGCCACCTCATTTTTAAACACAAATAAATTAAGAGACACTCAAATTTTGGTTGATTTGATTTCTAAACAATAATACGAATCTAGGTTGTTTAATTTGGCTGGATTTTAACCAGTATTTTTTTGAGGGGTGGCTAGGGTTGATCAAAATTGAAAGCATGATTGAAATAAATCTTAATCTACAGCTTAGGTTTATATTGTGTAATGTAGGTCTATTTGTAAATCATTAAAATTTCTAACAATTTGCTAGGATTCGGATTCGATATTCGAGAATAAAATGTAGATTCGGATTTGAGAAATAATGGATTCGACCCCTCTCTAATATTAACCAAATATTTAAATTAAATGAATGTTATAAAAAATTTACCAATTAGCATACTAGTCACGAGAAAATATCAAGAGAAGGAATACATACACCAACCAAGGAGAACTGCTGTCTCATCAAACTCTGGTTCATCATCTAGCTTCCGAGGTGGAGTTGACCTAAAAAAACATGACAAATAAAAACATAGTGTGTGTGTGTATGCCTATAATTCGATTTTAAACTATCTAAAGCAATATTTTCAGAGGTGACATTAATAAAAATAAATGCTTTTAGAATACCTTCGCTTTGGGCTGGGAGAATGACGCCGCTTCTCGCCACGCTTGTCATCCCGGTCTCGTCGATCATGTTCTTCTTTCACATCAGTTTGCGTGTTTTCCTTCCCTTCCTGTTTCACCTTGATCTCACTGTCCACATCTACCTTTTCATCCTTAGGTTTAACCTAAGGTAAATTTGAAAAATACCCAATGAATGCACACATTTTGCAACAAACATGATTAATACAACAGGCATGGCAAGCTGTAATGAAACTGATTTAGACCCATCACATATATTAAAAAAGTCATGGATGAAGTACATTTTTCTTCTAAGTATTGTATGTAAAATATCCTTAATACTTCATCCATGGAGAATCACTCGCTTTTCAGAATTAATGTCAATAGATTACACCATAAGACTTATTTTTTCTTTCAAAAATTAATTCCTTAGTGTTTACTTTAAAAAAAAAAGCAAGTGGCGATAGCTCCCTCTACCCAATAGGAACCTAGTCTTCACAGCACCTGTCACCAGGACTCCCTTGATTAGTTGGTTTTGACACTGGTCATGAGAAGTCCAAGGGGGAAGGGTAGGTCACATATATAAGCCGCTTGTGCGTATGAATACTCACACAGTGCCGGTAACAAAAATCTACAGAACGTTGTAATAAATCAGTGTCGGTCAGAAAGAGTAGTAAAATAAATCTACACAGCATGGTACTCAAAACATGGAACGTATAACGTCACAGAAATATAATCTGTAGTTCAACTAAACTGTATCATCTACAATTATATCTTCAGTGCCGAAGCTGAAATTGTCTTAATAAATCGTGTGCAATTTTAAAAGTCTTATTTATTTCACAAGTGTAAGAAATATCACTTTAAATGGCGCTCAATCAAAGGACTATAAATACCAATTATCTCATCAAATACCAAATATCACAATAATTGGCACTCAATCACGGGGCTATAATTACCAATTATTTTATCAGATAACGAGAACAGTTTAATTGGCGCTCGATCACGGGACTATAAATATCAACTATCTCACAATATAAACCGAAACATATTAATTGGCTCTCAATCGCGGGGCACAATAATTTCCATATCGTAATTACTGGCACAGCATAGCGAGTAAAGTACCGATAAACAAACAATAATGTAATAAAGGATAAAATTTTCCCACTGGAAATGATTGGCAAGACTTTAGCGCTCAGTGTGTCAAAGACTACCTGAATTTTGAATTATTTAGTGTGCCACCTGTTATTAATGAGCAGGCCTATTTAAAAATAAAAATGTTGAAATGAACACCTTTAGTGAAATATACATCAAAACATGTATTTTGCTAACCAAGATATTTATGTTCGGTTCTTAGCTTGTTTTTCGACAGCACTCAAGATGCACTTAAGTACAAGCCAAGATGATTTCTAAACGTCGACTTAATAAAATGCATTGTCATATGTATGAATGACATGGCTGGCGAAATATTGACCTTTCATGCCAGCAAACATTTTTAGCCTAATGTTTCGTGTTAGTGTACCACTACAATTTCTCATCCCCGGTCTTAGAAGTCACTCTTGCAATATAATGAATGACCAGAGATGAGATCTGCACTCAAATCCCTCTCAACTACTGAGATAATTTTTTTCTAAATGCTTTCCCACTCTTCATACACGAAAGTCAGGTAAATTTCCCCTAAATTCTATTGTTCTCATTCATGTATGACCATTAAATGGGGATCATTACGGTTGCCAGTATTGAAATAATCCATAATCAAACTTATTTTTTATGCAAAATCTAAATACACTCCAAGACTGTTAAATTCATACGACTTGACACATATTATTTTGCTTTAATTAAATATGGCCATCACTTACTTGAAGTCAGTGGAATAGAGATACCCTCCCTTGACTTGAGATAATTGTTCCAGTTACACCTTGTTTGGACCAAATATTGTAATGATACTGTTTTGAAACCCTCTCATTTATTTAAATCATGGATGAAGTGTATTTTTATTTAAAAAACTGTATGTAAAATTTCCTTTTAATACTTCATCCCTTGATGATCTGGTGTTTTTAGAAGTAATTTCAAAATATGTTTTAAACCTTTCTTTCTTTAAAAAAAACTCCCTTCGTTCTATTTGAAAATTTGGTGATGTGCTGGCTGCCTTTACCCAATGGGAAGCTAGCCTTCACAACATCAGGTTGCCAGAAGTTCTCCTATTGGTTAGTTTTAACACTGAGGATGCTGGGTCCAAGAAGCAAGGGGTAGGTCATATATATAAGCAGCTTGTGCGTATTGTAATCCATAAAGAACATAGTACCATCACTGAGGAATAGAAATCGGAGAGAAAATCTCGATCTGTAACAGCACTAGCTCAGGATCTCCGCATCAGTTCAAAAAACAAATAAAAACGGTATCATTTAATGTTAAATCTCTACTTATTTCAACAAACCCCCAATAACTTAAGTAATCCTACAGTAACAAATACACCTGTAATCAGATTGTCATAGTCGTGTAATAACAGTGTGCAGTAAGACATACACAGGTCCACATCTGCATCCTCATCATCATCACAAAAAGGTAACGTTATAATATTTCTAATAGCAAGGTTCAGACCAGGTATGTGGGGACTGAGTTGATAAAAAATATACCTACAGACTGACTGACTTAGAAATAAAAACTTACAATATTATAACAATATGTTATATATATTATCATTTTAATCTTATACTTGTTTATTTTATTTTTTTACCTAGGTGTGTACCCCAAAACCCATGAAAACAAACCCTCTGCACTAATAGGTAAGGATGAGCAAAGTTGGTATTTAGAGGCCATTTACCCACATTTGCATGGAGGCAGAGTAAAAAACCATAAAAAAAAACACCCAACCGGGATTAAAACCCTGATCTTATCGTCATGCCAAGACTAAATGAGCATGACATTAAAATCTCAGCCCCACCGACAAAGGTGAATGAAAATTAGTATGAACTGAATCTAATTTGTTTTTTACTAACTTTTGCAGTCATTATATTTAACAACTTTTTCCCTAGCGTAGGTGTGAATCGATGTTTAATTACAATAAAATATTGTAATGCCATCTCTCAACGAACCCCCGTACTTTTAGCCAGTCAGAATACTTCATAATGAAGATAGTAGACGGAGCTACTAGTTCAATGCTATACTATGACCATGAATAAAGTATTAAATGAGTAGAGAAAATATTTGCCAGATAAAAGTAAACACACAAAAAAGTGTCTATCGAGACCGCAAGCTCCAGAGAATGCACTAAGTAGACCTAGTAAAATATATAAAGTTTTACCTGATCTTGCTGCTCTTCTTGTTTGATCTGAATCTTGTCATTCCTCAACGAGTCATCCATAACATTGGCATCAATGCCTGACGGATAGTCCTGGTGAGGCTCCTCTTTGATTGATTGAGAGTTGAGCTCAGAATTTACTTCCCCTTCGAGTTTGGGCTTCTTGTGTTTGTGAGAGTTGGACTCATCGTCATCATCATCGCTGTGATCCTTTTCAAAACTTCGTCTTTTTGACGGAGAAAATGACTCATTCTCAATATAGCTATCCTCAGTAGATGTTTCCAAAATAGATGTTTCTCTGATATCTGTTATTAAATAAAAATAAAGGACCGTAATTAATGGGGGCAGCAGGTGGGGTTGGGGTGGGCCGACACTGACATCACATGTTGACTCTGAGAATTGAGATTAGTATGCTCAGCAATGGACAAGTGTATTAAAAGTGATTAAAGATGTGTATTAACTGTGATAAAAATGTTAGTCTGACTATTTTAAATTAAAGTTGTGCGTTTTATTAGTGATGTTGAGTTAAGTACTTCATAGAGTTATGTTCTCTACTGAAGAGTGTTTAGTTGTAAGCCCTTCGATGTCAAAACCAAGTTGTTAGGCTACTTTCTTGTTGTGGAGTCTTAGGTTGTAGTACGGTTTTAATGATATGCATATGTGAAAAATTTGTTATTTTATTGACAATTTTTACTAAGGTTGTAGAGAAAAAAAAAGATCGGAGATTAAACTTTCATGGATTGATATGTAGTAGGGTTGTGAACAGAACAAAGAAAGGAACATTGTTTTTAAGTAGATATTTTGAAAAAATTGTTCCAGTAGCTTCTATCTTCCTGTAAGTTGCACCATGATCTAGAAGGGAGGAAGAGAGTGTTTTCAAAGTGGTTATATTTCACAAGTGTGTGCAATAAGGGTGTGGGGATATGAAACAAAAGGAAAGATAAGATGATGGGAACAGAGTCATTGTACACCACAAAAAAAAGTGTGTGTGAGATAATTTCATAATAAATGTGGATGCATTTAGTTTTATAACAATTAATTAATTTGAAATATATGTTAAGGGTGGTAACTTTTTATTAAAATTATTATTAAATGAAAATCTATTTCAATACAGTGAATGTGTGAAAATTCCAGGAATCCTGTGTAGTGGCAAACTAAGATCAAAGCTAGAGAAAAATTGCCTAGCCCTAATATAGTCAACATTATAATGCAAATAAAATAAGTCAACAGAAATTTAATGAAAATGTATGGCTCACTAGTGACTGTAGGGGCCAAGGGAGTTTTGTTTAGGTCATTCTAAATTATCAACATTGGTATATCTCGATATTTTTCAATTTGCAGTCTACTTAAGTGTGTAATAATAACAATGAAATATAGTGACATAGCAAAGAAAAATATGGCTTACATTAGAGATACTTTTTGCCCTCTCACCATTAATTAAAATTATTAAGGTTTATAAATAAATGTATTATCCTTGTATTATGATGATAATAAAATATACATAGCCAAGAACAAAATTCTTTAGCTTAAATATGCTCTATTGTAAAAGGTAGTCCTAAAGACACCTAACTAAACCTAACCTTTCATGTCTGAAATAATTAAAGGTTATGTTTAGTTGGGATGGGTAATAGGGGAAACTAGGGTGAGAGGGGGTGGTGGTGTTGCAGTGAGATTTAAAATATTACTGGTGCCTCCTTCCAAAGGTTGCTGTTGTCATAGCCTATCCAATGACCTTTTGGCTTGTGCATTTACAATACAAGTTTAAAGTGTGTTATTAAATTAGTATTTTGAGAAGAAAAGGCCTGGATTTCCAAGGTAGGATTTCAAAGCTTGTTTATAAAACACTTATAATAAAAAGCAAGAAACTAAATACAGTAGATTATACTTTATAATATCAGCTATATATACCAAACTTGGAATCTTGGGAAATATTATTTAAATCTTGTCAAAATATTTAGAATATAAAAATAGTCTGCATAGGGAGCCATGGGACAGCTTTGCTCAATCCCTCACATTTTTAGGTTATTTTAGGGCCCACATAGCAGGCCTATGTTATTTTATATGGGAATTCTCTATAGGTCTACTCTATCAATAACTTTTAAATAAGGTACCAGGCCTATTAAAATTATGATTATTTTTTAACAGTTTAAAAGATAAACCTATAGAAAAGGCAAAGTCCAACAGTTTAATTCTTCCAATAACTTTCACATGAGATTTACTCTCAGCTGTAGCTCAAGTCTATTTAAATTGTATAGAATAAAAATTTGATTTTAAATCACTAGCTAAGCAGGAAAAATCACATTTTGACTCACATTGCCAAAGGTAAATTAGGTCATATGTAAGCCTAACGTAAGCCTAGAACACCCGCAAGTAAAAAGGACAAAAAGAAAATGGTTGGATTAGTTAACAATACAGAATCTGAAGATTATCAAATTGATGAGACAACAGGCATTTCATCAGAAGTCAGTTTGGTATGAGTAAGCTGAAGAGGATGCAATAGAAGTGCTTGATCCTAAAAACACCTAACCTCTTAAAGAAAAGTAGCATTTGCTTTAGTGAAGGTGCTAAGGAGGTTCCTGTAACACTATAAAATATGTATGCATTCATTATACAAGGGTCCCCAGAACAAAGTGATTGCAATGGCCAACAGGAAGTTTCAGTGATGGCTCTCAAGTCCAACGACAGAGATAAAAAAATATTTTTACCAGTGGATAATGAGTGACATATCTTTTGTGGACTTGGGTCAAATAGTTGGTATTCTTCTGAATCAAAGAATGGTTCAACACTTGGTGATAGATTTAGATCTGTGTTTGCTAACCCCCTTAAATGTATTTGAAAAATAGGACAAAATGCATTTTGAACAGTTATGTTGTGGTAAATTTGTAGCCAAACATATTATTTTCCTCTCAAGAGAATGTTGAGTTTTATATGTAGTGTTGGAAAAATTAATTGAAGAACCTATTAAGGTTATACTCTTGGATATCTTATTTTAAGAAACTAATAGGGTTATTTCTGTTATGGTCAAATTTAAAGTGTACTGTCCCATCCCACCCCTGACCATGTCCCATGCCTTCATAGGTAAGGGAGGGATGGGGCAAAAAAAAAATTTTCTTTCGAAAACCCTCTAGTAAGTTAAGTCCACTTATTAAAAATGTACAAAAATTTGTAACGATTTATTAAATACCTAACAATTGCTGAGTGCAAAATCTTGTGCTAGAAATACAAAGTTACATTTTTAGAGGACAAAGTGAAAAGTGTCCCATCCTTCCCCTGTCTCCCCTAGATACATTTTGTTTAGTAGGATCTACCTTTGGACTTGTGTGGGTTAAAAGGGGGACCTGCCTATGTGTGTGCTTGCATATAGGATAAGTTAAAAATAATAACCCTACCAGATTCTCATATTAAAATATAAACTAGTTGAGATATTTCCATGACATCATAAATATTGTGTTTAACTTAGTCTAGAATTTAGTTGCTACATGGATACTTGTGATCAAATTACTTGAGGTTACATTTATTATGAAGTAAAGTTTTAGTGGTCATTTAAGACAGATTTTACACCTTCATAAAGACGGTGTTAATTATGTTTGGGGTTTGGACCAATGTGTCAAAATAATTATATAGAAAGATACCCCCCATTTCTAAATCAGGCGAGCAGAACTTTTTTTATTTGATTCAAAAGTATTTTTACGGTTCCTTTTGGTTCAAATTAATTCTACGTGTTTTAGTGTTTGGAGTAATGTACACCCTGATATCAATATTTTGGATATTTTAAGAAAGAAGTGAACAAGAATGGGGCAGATGTAATGTAGCTACGTACTACCCTTAATTAGTTTATCTCGACACCTTGGGGAGAGAGTATTGTGATTGTGAAAAAAAAATGAACTAAATATTTTGATAAACTAATGTCAATGTTTCCTGACCCACTGAAACCCAAAAAATTGTTTACACAATCTTGACTGTTCGTCTGTACCTTGGGCTAGAGCCAAAATTATTTTACCAATTGGGCTAAAACTTAATATCTAGAGTTTTATGCCCCCCCCCCTCCCACTGAGTTTTTTAAAATTAGATATCCAACCCTAAAATTAAGGGTAGTCTACAGATGGTCCAAAAGAAAAAAATCAGTTTTATCAAAATTTGCTCTATTTTGACTAAATTTTATATCTGGACAGTGTGTATCATAGTAAACAAGATGATAATTCTAATTTTATCATGAAAATTATTTTAAAGGGCCTACTTTACATATGGGAAATTTTCTAATTTTCATCATTTCTCCACAAATATTTGAGAATTTGCTTATGTACTTTGGTGAGCAAAGATATTTCTCTTTTCTATATATCATAAAAGTGTTCCTAGTACCTAACGCCATAAAGTAAGGGCCAATTTCATAGTCAAATTTAGTATGCCTCAAGTGCGGTGCTACACTAAGTACATGACGAAATCTACCTAAACTCGAATGGAATGGGCCGTTCTCGCATAGGAAACTGGCCCATTCCATTCTGGTTTAGGTAGGTGTCGTCATGTACTTAGTGTAGCGCCGCACTTGAGGCGTACTAAATTTGACTATGAAACTGGCCCTAAGTGTATATTACCCATTTAATTTATGTAATGATTTATTAAATGCCTAACAATGGCTGAGTGTTAGTGTATTTCAACAACAATATTATAGACCTATTATTTCATTTCACAAACCTTAGTATGTCTATTTTATTATTATTAGCACCGCGTCTTACTACCCGTTCAGGTTATACACACTTACGCTAATGTGTAATGGTAGGGTGATTGTGAGATGAAATGGGGGACCTACAGTTTAACGTGGAATCCGAACCACGGTGGAGGCCTGGCATTCCCCACATTCACAAGCTGTCTTGCCAGAGGTGAAGGAAGCGTTTGTTAAACAGATAAATCTGTGCCGGGACCGAGGATTGAACCCCGGCCGCCAGCACAGAAGTCTGACACCTTACCCCTAGACCGCCAGGTCACCCGATTTTAAATTAAAAGTGGGAGAAAGTCTGTGCGGTGCACCGTGCCATTTATTATTTTCATGAAAGTCATTTATGTATTCTTATGACATTTTAACTTTTTTCTGTCTACGCACTTGTGTTGAGCTCAAATACCGAGGACGGGGAGATCGAGTTTCGAATCTCGGTCGGGTGAACTGGGGGTGGTTTTTCCTAAATGATTTTCCACTCTTCCTCCACGCAAATGCAGGTTCACTTCCTCTAATTCAACCTTCCCAATTCCTAATCCATTAGAGTAATTAGTACTTAAAGCGTATAACCCGAACAGGTAGTAGGACGCAGTGCTAAATATTATTATTATTTTATGTCTAATATGATTAGTAACCCATGTTTTATAGTAAATATAAGCCTATACAATTATATTAGGGCTTTCAGTATATATTCATTCGTTAATTATATTAATCATAGGCCATAACCCCCTTTATAAGCATAATCTTGTTTATACCTCCCTCACCCTTGTTTCCACTGGTTATACTACAAAATTAGTAAAAAAAAAAAATTATTGGCCAGCATTTTATTGCATCTTGACGCACACCGGTTTAATAAAATAATTTGATATACATATATAACGCTATAAATTGAGCCATTTCAACATAATATCTACAAACTATTAAGTTTTATAAGTACTTAATTGTCGAGTTATTATATTTACCTTGTCCAGTTTCTTTGGCTATAGCTTCTCGGAGTCTGTCAACAAGAACTGCTTTAATCCCTTTTGAATCCAAACCTCTTGAAGATAACTCTGCTCTTAACTCCACAACCTTCATTTTACCTGGATCCATGCTGTCACTCATATTTCAAACGTACTTATGAATTCAAACTTGACGAATGACTGAAAGTGTACACTATCGCCATGAAATTACTTATTCAAGATGCAAAACTATGAAATGGCGTTCGGCGTGGTGAGCTTCCGCAAGGAAGAGAATTCTACAGAAATAGAGTAGCTAAAACAGTACATTACATTGGATTGGCTTAAACTGTTCAAATACCACCGATTCCACCAATCCAACACCAGGTTTCTTAGGGTCTAGTATATTTTCATTGGCTCATAAAAATGCGCATTAAATGCTCATTGGTCAATCTCAAGAAGTTGTGGCAATTAATTAAAACAAAATATTAAATGCCTATTAAAACCGAAATAAGCTAATAAAACATTAAGACATACTTTATCATTCTATCACTTTTGATAAATTATTATTTATTCAACTGATACAACTCATATCATCATCAACTGTTTCCAGCCAGTATCTGGGTCGGTTTCGTAATAGGCCTCCAAATTCCTCTATCTCGCTGATACTATTGGAGTGATATAAAAAGGGAAAATAGGAGGGAAACTTTTATTTGTTTACTTGACCCAAGTGATGTTCTGGTTGCTATAGTTACTGTATCTAACTACAAATTTTTATTTCATAATTCTGTTTGTAATTTTACCATTCTAATAACTCTGTTTGGAAAAAATCTTTCAATTTAAATTATGGAAGATCCTGGAAACGAAGGCAATATTATAATGTTTAAGTTAATTTTACTCGCTTCCGTAGCCCAAGGGATAAGACGTCACTTAGGCAATAGACTGCCCTGACGGGGCGCTGGANGGGGGGGGGGGGGCGAAGGGAGATCGGAGTTCAAATCCCGATCGAAGCCGTGTGATCACTTTACTCGCTCTAAAATTACAATGTCGTCGACTTACAGGGCGAAAGTCATTTTTGATGGTGTCCGAATGTTCTTAAAAGTGTGCTGAAGCACTCCTTACAATGCACTTCACTAAAGAGCAGACACGATGTGCCCCTTATCATGGACTTTAGTTAAAATAGCGTTTTAAATGGAATAAATAAACATATACTCTTAAATAAAAAATATATTTGCTGTGTAACTTGTTAATTTACATTTATCAATAGGTTAAACATTCTTAAGTAACACAAACATCTAAAGGAAATATATTTTTATTTAAAAAAATATATGTAGTAAACTGATAAATAATATTATTTTGTAAGAAAATTTAAGAATAATATTTTGTTGATATAGTAAGATTAACAACGGGAAACTATCTATTGATATATGTATTGCTATCACTAAAGTCTCAAAAAATGCGCCTATGACAATATAGACCAAACACTATCAAAAATCAATCTCCTCCATGGAAAAGCAGCTTTTATAGGTGCCCAATAGATAGTGCACTGTGATGTTCGAATAGTTATATGCAACCTATGCACTTAGGGTGTAGTAAAATGCATGACCCGAGTGTACTAAGAGCAGGGGTTCTGAGAGGAATTTTATTTGGGGGTAAAAAATTAATTGATACTATCTAAAAAAAAGAAATATATAGATAATAAATAATCTATACTTTTATATCCAAACAAAAAAAAAGGGGGAAAAAATAATACTTTAGTTAAACTATATTATTATTAGTGGAAATATGAATGCTAGTCTTCAATACATGCAAATATTTTCTTAGATACCAGGAAACTCTCAACCCCCTTTAAGACGTCCGGATGTGATGTAGCCCCTGCACCCCCTCTCTTTGGGCATAAATAAGTGTTTTTTTCCCCCTTTACCTCCATGCAAATGTGAGTGCACTTCCTCGAAATTCAACCTTCCTCATCCCAGGATGCGGTGCTAAAAATGTTAATCTCAAATGTATAATTTCCACTTATTAGCTCGATTAGCCCTTTAAAAAACATACAAAATTATAACAAAAGAGACCTGGTGGTCTAGGGGTAGACGGGTAGTAAGACGCGGTGCTATTAATAATAATGATAACAAAAGAGTTCAGTACCTCTCTTATAGTACTCATTAAAATGAGTAGAAAAATGCAAATAAACATAGGTCTGCAAACCATCTCGCACAGAGATGTAGACAATATGGTATTTCGGTAATAAAAAAATAACAAAAAAAAACATGGCGTAAGTCCTTGATCGAGCTATACTGATGATTGCGGATAGAGCGTGTGTTGTGGTCATCACAACACACTCTAGGGCCATTTATTTTGCCATTCATCTCAGTTTTCTAGACCAGAGCCACTACCTATTTATTCAAGTAGTTCCACATTTACCTGGAATCGAGAAAATGTTTATTTTACAGACATAATTTCTGATTTGGAGAAGAGGATCATTGAAGCATTTGAAGTATTTGATCATTCTGGAAGCAAAACAGTAGATGTCCGTGAAGTTGGAACTATTATTAGATCACTTGGTAAATACTGTAGATCCTAAACGTTTTTAAACTTTAGTTATGGTGGTAGCCCAGAATTAGGTTACATTAGGGGTTTATGATACCCTTTGAGAGAAAATCTAACTAGGTTCCCCAATATTCACACACCAACATAAACTGAAATATATAATAAAAGTTAAAAATTTACAAAAGGGCGATGTTATTTTCTTAAGATTAAAAAAATTAAACCTTCTAAAATAAACTTGGATTTTTTTATATATCCATATGCGACGCTAAAAAAACACAAAAATAAACAAGGATTTGAAAATTATGTTATTTTATGGGATTTGGAGAAAAACTGACAGGTAAGTAATAGATGAAAATGTGATTTTTTTAATAAACTATTTTCATATTATTTTTCAATTTCCTACATTTTTGATGCTCCTGTGCAAATTCACATGCACCGTCATTAAATACCGCTCTGGTTAAATATTTGGTGTATAGATTTATTGACCCTATTAACTCACTTTCACATTTATTTGCTTGACAGTAGATCTTGATATAAATAATTAATATTCTAGTTCCGTTAAGCACAATATATAGTTTAATTGTCATAAGAAAAACAGTATTAACAACTTTTAAAAGTTAATATACAGTAGCCCCATGACTTCTTTGGTGCTGACTGACAGCTGACGGCTTTGAAAAGTTACCAGACCAAATTACGTATCCCTACCCTGAACCATATGATCTGCAAAAACATGTGTTTAGCAGCTGTCACTTCTGACGGTCAAAATTTAGGTATATACCTGAATGTTGACTGTCAGAAATCAGCTGTGAGCTGTCAGTCAACACCAAAGAAGTCACGGGGCTACTGTACTTCTATGTATTCATATTCCAAATAGTGTCACTTTTGACATATCATTAATTGTTTTCCATTACCAGTATAATATTTAGACTTCCAAAGTATGGTAATCTGTCAATACTTATACATACTAAAACAAGGGAGAATAATTTTACCTGCCATTAATTGAAAATCGAAAGTTTGTTGCCGCACTTACAAAAGTATGCTACCTATACCTCTCTTGAGCTAGTTCTATCCAGTCCACCTCATTACACCCTATCTCTATCTTGTTTTATCCAGTCCCCCTCATTACACCATATCCCTATCTTAAGCTAGTTCTATCCAGTTAACCTCATTACACCCTATCCCTATCTTGAGCTAGTTCTATCCAGTCCAAACTCATTACACCCTAACCCAACCTTGAGCTAGTTCTATCCAGTTAACCTCATAGCACCCTATCCCTACCTTGAGCTAGTTCTATCCAGTCCACCTCATTACATCCTATCTCTTTCAAGTACATTCTAATGTTATCCTCCCATCTTTGTCTAGGTCTTCCCAATGGTCTCTTTCCATTGAGTTTGCCAATCAATACTCCGAACACGGTTCTAGATTCTCCCATTCGTGCTGCATGTCATGCCTATCGTAATTTAAGAGACTTGATTATCCTAACAATGTTTTGTGATGAGTACAATTTATGTAACTCATCATTATGTAACCTCCTCCATTCCCCAGTGTCCTCATACCTTTGTGGACTAAATAAATATTTTCCTAACTACCTTGTTTTAGAACACCTTAGATTTATTTTTGTTATGTAAAGTAGGAAACAACTTTTCACACCCATAAAGAGCAACTGGTAAAATTATTTTACATTTTCTGAGTTTTACATTCCTGGAAAGCTGACGAGATGTCAATAAATTACCGGCCGAGTAATATCATGCATTTACCGACTATTTTTTCTTAATTTCTAATCTAATATCGTTATTGCTAGTTAAAATTGTTCCTAAATATTTAAACTCATTATGAACGTCAAGTGATTTGTTGCCAGTAGTCTCTAAATTATCGACCCCAATCTGTGTTCTCTGTGAGATTATATAATTAGTCTTTTCAACATTCCCTTCTAAACCTATTTCCTTAATATCCTCTAGTAACATTTCTGCATTTCTTGCAACAGCTTCCTTGCTATTACCCAACAAAACTAAATCATCTACGTATCCTGATAGCTGCATTTTAGCGTTAAATGTCAACCCTTCCCTACTCTCTTCATTAAAACTAAGTTTCATAATTGTTCACATTAGTTAAGCAAGTATACCTATATACTAATTAGTACAGTAGAATCTCAATAATTCAAGGTGGATGGGAATGGGACTACCTTGGATTAACACAAACTCAATTCATACAAAGTAAGATGGGAATAAATACAGAGAGAAAATTATTTGCAGTGGCCTTGAGAACTGGCCAAACAACTTTGGATGTGGGGTTGGGGGTAAAAATGTTCCAAGGCTTGTTTTTGATCTTTGGGTATTACATTCTCTACTTAAATAATTTTAGTGATATAAAATGTGTTTGATTATGTTTAGTATATAAAATTATGGTTGGTTAAAATAAATATGGCACAGAGCGAGTAAAAAAAATATTTTTTTTTAACTTGAATAATGTGATTAAAAACTTGTTATAAAAGTCCTGAACACGCGACCGACATGAAACGAGCATTGCTTATGTTCTAACATTAACCAAGAGGACTCGGTATATCTTTTACTAGTCTATTATTTCATTGGCTGAAATACTCCACGGCAGCGAGAGGCAGTTCAAATTTTGTTTATTTTCCCTTTGCGTACACGGTCATGTCGTTTGAACACTTTAGAAGCAAATTTGAGTTGGCTTTTAGTAAGTCCTCGGGGCAGGGATGGATCTAGTCACTAGCCAAATACAAAGCTAAAAAAAAATTCTACCGAAATTATAAAATATACAAGGTCTGCGATTTATTTTGTTTAAAGTAAACAAGCAGTGCTTTTATTACTTGCATGGACCGACCACACCTGGGTAATTTTGAGTTGAATAAAAGCTACTATACACTAAAACAGATAAACAAAATTTATTAAAAACTATCAACTATACACCGATGAGTGTTCAGTAGGAACAGACTCTGTAAATAAAAGGAACATTTTCGGCGTGGATGTTAATACGGTGATAAAGTTGTAAACTTACTGTTCTATTTTTTAACAGCCAAAGGGGCGGGAGGAGAGTTAAATTCTCACAAACTCGTCATCAATCAATGACGACTCCTTCTCACATGTCGCAGCATACCATTAGGCTTTATGTAAAAAAAAAAAGTTTATTGGCTTGGATTTAACAGAACCTAGAAATTCAAGGCTATAATTATTACAACTCTATTGTAATTTTTTTTAAAAAAGTCCTTATATAGTTTGCTTTAAAGATTAGTTAATCGATAGTCAATTAAGAGTGATAATCAAGGAGGCGGGGGGAAGAAGATTCTTAAGATCAGCATTGCCATAGCGCTAATTGAAATGTAGCTATGGATAATTGTCAGGTTGCTGTCCATCAGAAGCAGAGATTCAAGAAATCCTAGTAGCTGTAGAAGATCAAGAGACGTCAGGCAGTGTTCAACTTGACAGATTCCTCCCGGTGGTCTCCCAAATCATCCAAGAGAATAGGTAAGATTCTCTTGCAGACTTTGTAACTCGTAGCTTCCCATAGCATACTTTCAATAGCACATTTATTTTACCACGTGTGGTAGCATGCTCTAATGTAAACAAAGGTTCAATCCACATCTCACAGTGAGTTGCCCTTGTATCACAATTTACATCCATTACTGTTTCCAGCCTCTGGCCTGGGTCAGTTTTTTATTCAAGCCATATATATTTTTAAGTATCAGCTTGCTAGGCCTGTCATAGCTTCATATGGCTTATAACCTAACTTAAGACTAAGATAGGCACAAAATTCAGTCCCCAGCCGTTAATTTATCAATGTGAAAGGGTAAAACCATATTTCACAAATTATGATAAATGTTTCCCCCCATACTGGGAATCGAACCGGGACCCTTAGCTCAGTAGGCAGACACACTACCGACTGGGCTAAGGTGTCGGTTTGTATCACAATTACATTTCTAAAGTTTTATGTTTAGATACATTTTTAAAAAATGTACTGTACTTAACAAAAACACCTTGTGTTCTACTTTTTTTTTCAAATTATGTTTTGTAGTTAAAATACAATAATTTGGATTGAATATATCACATTTAATACTCCTTTAAGCACTTGAATTTTGAACTTGAACTTGTGTTGAAAACTTTAATAGAATCCGACACAAAAATTTAAGATTCATTTTCGAACGAGACCAATGTAATAATACTTTAATCATTGGTGTATATTTACTATTTTTATTTTGAATGTTTAACATGTATTATATAAACTGATTGAGTTTATCAGTACATGATTGATAAATTTAATTCTATAACAAACACAACACCCATTCCCTCGGCCATGAATTCATTATTGTTAAAGGGTAAGTCCCATTTTCATTGATGATATATTTTTCAGCTTTTAATGATATTGTTTTGGACCCCTCTCATATATTCAAAGTCATGGATGAAGTGTATCTTTTTTAAAGAACTGTATGTAAAATTTCCTTTTAATACTTCATCCATGCAAAAATCACACATTTTCAGAAATAATTTCAATATAAAAACTTTTAAAACTTTCTTTCTTCCAAAAAACTCCCTCCGTTTTATTTGAAAATCAGGTGATATGCTGACTGCCTTTACCCAATAGGAAGATAGCATTCACAACATCAGGTTGTCAGAAGTTCTATTAGTTAGTTTTAACACTGGTGACAAGGGGTCCAAGAAGCAAGGGGTAGGTCATATATAAGCAGCTTGTGCATATAAATCCACACAGAAAACCTATTAATATCAAACAGTAACATTTTAATACCACAAAAAAGTCGTAATCTTGACAGAAAACTTTGTCACACAGAATGTAGTAATCTCAGTCTGCAACAATATCAATTTTATAATAGTGAAAGTGAAATTAATAAATTTAATCTTATACAACGTTTAATCTCTAATAATTTCGACAATTAACCAATCAGTAATCCTACAGTGAGAGAAACGTAAAATCAGATCATTATAGCCATGTGATAACAAGTGCGTAGTAAGGCATGCACCCGTCGTCATCATCATAAAACCCGGTATTGTTATAATTACTGCTCTTCAATAGGGCAAGCACAGCTCCTCATCCGCATCGTCATTTAAAACCCAGAATCGTTTAATTTGTGCCCAATCGTGGAGCAAATATCACTTATAAGTAGAGCCTAGATTTTTATGTAGTAACCTACTAAATATGTATCAAAATAGGCTAAAATATGTAATAATGTGAAAATATTTAGTAAAATATGTAATAATGTTAAAAGATGTAACATTGATTAAACCTTATTTACCATCGTTTACAATAAATACATATATTATTGAAGAAAATTTAATTTTATAGCTGCAAATTTCTGAAGGAAGTAATAGTTAAACACTTTTATTAATATACCCACATACAGTTAATTGTTTAGCTAGTTTTATTGCATTATTAGTTTGTTTTACACCAAGAAATTTCCCACTAATAAATAACTTCAAATAAATAGCATTATATAATCAATTTTAGAAACGCTACAATACATGTCCAAATGAGTATTCAGGATTAGCACATATCCTGTTTAGTTGCACAGTAAATTACAGGGTGCTTTTCAATATCCTCTGTTTGTCTTCTATCAGATAAAATGTTCTTACATGAGAAGAAGCTTCTTTTTACATCACAAGGACCCGAAGCTTATTTAAATAAAGGAATTTTTCCTACAGAAATTCTTTCAGGTGGATCAACAACCTTACCACTTAGCACTTTGAGCACACACACACAAATTTAAAATACCCCGGGTTCAACAAAGCCTGGAATTTTGATTCAACTTTTATTCTTATATCCCCTGGCACTGACCACATTCTGTTTTCCATTCTCCATTAAGTTAATTGATTTTTGGAGATATATTTCTGATGATTCTAGTTGCTTGATGGCATTTAGAAACCAACCGAAAGTTGATTTTGATGTAAGCACCAGAAGAATCTATTTTCAAGTCTTGAAAGGCATCCTGATATTCACATACGAAAATGGCTGATTCTGATTGGAACATATTCACTACTGAATGGACTTTCTTCAAAATGATCACAATAAAAGTTCCCTGCTTCTACTCACCTATCTCACCCTGTAAAAGCACTTGTGGGATATTATCTCTGTGTAGCTGAATTATTTGTGGTGCTTTTAAGAATACTATTTTAGTTGTCGATATCAGCTTATTTACATTAGGAAAACTACCTCTTACTTCTTCGGCAATATGCTGTAACGCATGGGTCAAACACGTGAAATGAATCAGGTTTGGGTAGAAGACTTTGAAAGCCGTTGCAGCTTTTATCATGTAGGTGGTGGCGTTTGAGTACATGACAAACACCTTCTCCTCGCTCATAGCACTTTCATTCCATCATTGACGAATCTTGCAATCGTACTGTGATTCGTTTGCTCTAGTACCTTCGGGTGGATCAGAAATGGTTTTGATGGGTCTTCAGAATCCAGTTTCGCTTCTATGAGATTGACTATGTAGCGTTCCATGGCATCTATTGTTTTATCAACAGCAACATAAACATACGAGTCATCAATTTCGTTTCGTATGTTTTCCATCCCTTACTCATAACAGACATGTAGGTGTTTTTTTTTCTGAGTGTGGACTCGTCTGGAGCATTTCTCTTGAAATTATTCTCCAAGAATGCGTAAGACTGTGGGACTTGGAGTTCATACCATGGAATATTAGCTGCTACCATCGCGCTGCACAGAATTTTAAAGTATTTATTTTTCAAAGAGGAAGGTTCCTGTCTCATTTGAGTGAGCCAAACTTGCTTCTTAGAAGACTGTACCTGCTTGTTATACAAGTGTGAAGAGTACTTTTTAAATGTTGTTCCAACTGCGACTCCATGGAACAGCCTATCTTCTTGTCATATACTTTGCAATCAACAATCTTCCCATCAGTTGTAAAAGATTCATACATTTGTATCTATGACTATATCTTCACTGAAAGCGAGGATGGCACTGATGTGATTATTACACAACACCTCTCATATATCCCTTACACTCTATTAACTGATACTTGGTGAACTAACTACAGGTATGAAGCTGTGGTTGAAATAAACGTTAGGGCTGAGGGAGGAGGTTGGAATGTGTGTGGAGGTTTGTCACGTGGAATTCTTGGAAAATTTTCTTGGTTGACAGCTGGTGTAATTTTTCTTGCTCCACTGTCCAAGCTTCTATGAAAACAAATGAAAATCATACCAGATATGTCACTTTCATATATTTTATTTTTTCCGGGCTAAAATGTTTGACCTAGACTTACTAGATGATATTAATATTAAATCTATACCTATAGACATGGTTGGTCTGGTTTGCTTTTCAAAAAAACGTTTTATGCGCCGTATTATGGTGATGGACTTCAAATTACATTTTCTTGATTGATTTTGGATTGTCTTTTTATCAATTGTTCTTTGCCTTGCCAGTTTAGTCATTTTTTCTTTCCGACCAAAGAATAACAGGAAAATGAGCTGATCAGATCTAGAGCTATTGTTTCTACAACTGGCGATTCACACGGGAGACGCGCTGCTGCGAGGCCACGATCTGGAAAAGCCGCATTATCTCCTCTCTCGTCGGACACAAAATTACATTGACAACTATAATCCTCTTTGACATACCTTCATTGGATACATTCCTTTATGACAGTACAGGTTGATTGACGCATAATTTAAAACAATTTTCCCCAAAGAAGAAATAAAAATAATGACACAATAAAAAAATTGCAAAATATTTAATTTCATGTAATGTCGTCGAAAATATTTAGAATTCAGTAAAGTATGTAAACAAAATGTAAAATTAAAATTGAAAATACGGTCCCAAACAACCTAATTCACTTTTCACATTTCTAACTGGCAGGATAGAAATATCTAATTACATAAAAATCCGGGCTCTACTTATAAGGTATACTGGGATTTGAACCTGGGAGCTTTAGCTCGCTTGACAGATGTGCCACAGACTGATCTAAAATGTGTGTATAAAAAGTTTAAAATAATTATTAACTATACATCCAAATTGATCCGTATATAACTTAACTGAAATTTCATTACTATGATTTAAGGTGGGGTGGAAGAGAAGGCAAGAAAAGGTAAGTGGGATTGCGGTTTTTATTGCAAAACTTTTTTGTTGTTGCCAAAATGAATAAAATATTTCTACAATAGAAACACAGAGTTCAATTTTCTTCACATATTGATACCAACAAATCTTGAATATCTGTTATGACTTATGAGCATAGTGATGTTAGATGACATATTTTTTTAATAAAGATATAAAGTTGTCATTAAATTCCAGGACATTCTTTACAAATATTCAACAACTGTTGATATTACTATGTTAAGAATATTAAATTATATGTTCCTATTGGAGAATTATTCAATTTCTTCAAAACCAAAAAATTGTTTGGATATAAAAACTGCAAAAACACCAACTTCTTCTCGCCATCCCTTCCACCCTACCTTAACAAACATACAGTTTTTATAACCTAAAAGGTGACCTGGCGGTCTAGGGGTAAGGTGTCAGACTTCTGTGCTGGCGGCTGGGGTTCAATCCTCGGTCCCGGCATAGATTTATCTGATTACTAAACCCTTCCTTCACCTCTGACAAGACATCTTGTGAATGTGGGGAATGCTAGGCCTCCACCGTGGTTCGGATTCCATGTTAAACTGTAGGTCCTCCATTTCATCTCACAATCACCCTACCATAACACATTAGCGTAAGTGCATATAACTCAAACGGGTAGTAAGACGCAGTGCTAATAATAATAATAATATAATCTAAAAGGGTAATTTTAAAGTGTTAAAAATGTATTAACTATCCAACACCTTAGCTCTGTTGGTAATGTGTCTGTCTACTGAGCTAAGGGCCCCGGGTTCGATTCCCGGAATAGCCGAAATATTTATCATTGGTGAAATGTGGGTTTACCCTTTCACAGTGATGAATTAACGACCGGGGACTGGAGTTGTGCCTGTCCTAGTATTAGTTAGATTATAAGGCATATGAATCTACGACAGGCCTAGCAAGCCGGTAGTGGAAAATATATGGCTTGAATAAAAAAACTGACCCAGGCCGTAGGCTGGAAACAGTAATGGATGTAAAGTAAAATAAAAGAAATTTAGTATCTAGAGTAGCTTAATTGATTCTCTTAAGATTAAAGATTTTTTGTTAAAAAAAAAAGAGAGATGTTATCATCCCTAAATATGTAAATTAAGAATAAAATATAAAAGGGTTGTTTCCACCGATTTATTTTATGATGTACACTAATTGATATTAGAGAGAGAAAATATGATTATTTTGTAGGTTACAACCTGCATCACCAGAAAA
Source organism: Timema shepardi (assembly GCA_902151425.1). NCBI lineage: Eukaryota > Metazoa > Arthropoda > Insecta > Phasmatodea > Timematidae > Timema > Timema shepardi. The sequence continues at coordinate 228,221 of CABFVX010000237.1, read as the reverse complement.
GTTGTTAAAAGCGTTTTTGACCTTGGATCATGAGAAGAAGGGTTATCTGACAAAGGAATTTTTAAGTAAAGCAGTTGTGGAGGATGGGGAGCCATTTACCCAAGAAGAGGTCGATGAGATGATGGCGATTGCTATTGATGCAGAGACTGGACATATACCTTACGAGTATTACATTAACCAGCTAATGGTAAGAAATTATGTTTTGACTAGTGCATTATATGCTTTCAAATGTTGTCAAATTGCCTTTTCCAGAGACTTGGTTAACTTTGATCCCCACTTGGGTCAAAATTAATCAGTATTTTAAATAGGGTTGGATCAAATTCACCTTCTCTTGCAAGGCTGTACTCGGGGGAGTGTTAAAGGGATTTAATCCTCTAAGAGTATTACTGAATTAAAAATTTATTTTTGTATAATCACACTATTCATAAGCTAGTACAACTAACCTGCTTTGGTGGCCGCAGTCTAAGGTGTCACTGACATGTTAGACTAGACTGCCAAAGAAAGAGGGATTGGGGTTGGATCCCCATCGGGTGCACTGAGGATGGTTTATCTAAACTGTTTTCCACTCTCTTTCCACAGAAATGGGGGTGCATTTACTCTAAATTAAACCTTCCTAATCCCTGAAACAGTTACACATAAGTGTTTTTAGTATATAGGCCAACCCAAATAGGTAGTAAGACGCGCTGCTAAAAAAATTAATTTATAGATCTAATAAAATACAGTTTATGTCCATTATTTTCTTTCTTCAATTTCAAGTGGTGTTTTGAAATAATGAGTCAGCTGTATTTCTAAGAGCTTAAACAACAATGGCATCACCACTTCAAGCCAGTATTTCCTATTTTAAATTATTTCAAACAAATCTAAAATTAGGTGTGATTTACCTATTACCACACACACACAAACACACTCACTAACATTATTACTCTTGCTGAGTCAACAAAACTAATGTAAACATTACACAATGGGTTATATAGTTTCACCAAATCAAGCTGTATATAGACAACAAGTTATGGTAGTTTTATACACATTCTTACTTTATTACAAGTTCCTGTTAAAAAAACAACTTCTTACCTAAATAGCGATGGTATCTACTTATATGCTAAATTTATTATTTAATTACATATAAAATCAAATTTGTTAAAGGCTTAACCTAGGGTACAAGATTGAGGAAAGTAGTTGAGAGAAAATGCGCCCATATTAGTGTAGAGAGAGGATGGGGAAACCAGCCCCAATGAACCTTGACCTCTGACAACGACAAACTGGTCCATTCCAAGAGTTTTGCTTTAGACTATGAGATCACCGAGGTGGATTAAACCCTTACGTTGGACTGCTCTTAGCCCACGATTTAGTATTTATATTAACAATGTATTAAATCAGAATTAAAACAGGGTTGTTAGCACCTGGGAACACACCTATAAAGAACTAGAAGTTTTTAAAGCATTTTTTTTAGTTTATCATCATCATCTGTTTCCAGCCTGTGACTGGGTCAGTTTTGTAGAACGCCTCTATCTTACTCATCCTTCCATCATTCTTCTCTCCTCACTTGCACACTCCATGTTATCTGTTTCTCCCCATCTCATTCTTGGCCTCCCTTACCATCTTTCTTTTCCCTACATACTTCATTTCCATCATTTTCTTTTTCAATCCTCATTACATGCCCATACCATCTAAGTCTTGCTTCCTCTACCATCTCATGTACTCCTTGTAACTCCACTCTTTCTCAGATAACTTCATTCCTTATCCCGTATCTTCACCACTAAATAAATAGATAGCTCTTCAATAGTCTGGCGGTATTTTTTATATCATTTAAGACCAATACCCATGTAGCATATTCTACATCAATAATTCACACAAAATTCACTTATAATTGGTAATTGAGTCAGACCTTGTTGAGGGTTCTGATTTAATTACCAAGTGAGAACAATTCGTGTAGTTTAATTTTATAATGACCTTCTACCCAGCCACCAAAACATTGAAAACAAATTTGACAATACAGTTCTAGCTAATAGCTTTGATAAGTGATTTTCTTTTTAAAGCAGCTCTCCGTAAAGTTGTATTAAACTCAAAATCACTAGCTGGGCTACACATGGTCTGATATTTTAAAACCTTGTATTTAGAAAAATCCTCATATAAAATGTGAGTAATTGCAGTATTTGAATAACATTTTTTAAAATTACAGGTTCGTCCAACTGATGATGATATATATGCACTGGCTGCTAAATTATAACCCAGAGTTCCTACAAATATTTAGGGTTTGGATTAACAAATTAAATTAAAGGCCTTATTAGATAAATCAGATATTTATATTTTTATATAAAAATATACACTTGATAATAAATAAAATATTCATACATGCTTCGAGAATATTATATCTAATCATTATTTTAAAATTAATATAAATGTTTGTGTAGAGTATGTATAAAATCAATACAAAGTAAATAAACAAAGTTTCTATAAATATCACTCTTTGACTGTCTCTCCTAGATTAAAAAATAGTTATTTAGTATTCACATTTTTGTTCACCCCATTATCTGAGTTTACTGTTATTAATTACATGAACACCTAACTGGAGTCAATAAAACTAACCAACTGTAAATTATTGAGGGTAATTTAGTTGAAAATATAGTATTAAAATCAGTAAAAAAATAGTAAGCAGCTTAGTGAGGAACAATTAATGTATATAATATTTTAATATTCATTTAAAAAGGCCATGCTGTGGACCCACGAGCGGCTGCAACTGTTATCAACGATAGTGCCAACATTTGTGGATGGAGGATGTCATGTAGTCAGCACAACGAGTTTTTTAGACATTAATTTCGGTATTAACCAAAGCTGCTACTTCTTTATTCAAGTAGCTCGTCATTTTGTCCTCATGAGACTGAGTTTGATCCTGTTCCAGACCCCATTGCTTCACAAATAAATTTTGAAAGTGACAGAGCAACCTGAGACTTCTGGATCTGTAGCCAGGAAGTCTGACCACTAGACCACAGAGGCAGTCAATTATTCAATTTTGATACATTAGTTTGTTTCAGTATCATATTGAGTGTCTGAAGACTAAATCAATCTCAAAGATGGCAACCAAAATTATTAAATTGTGTTTGGCTTACAATTGTTGTTGTTTAAATACTATTTAATTAAATAAATATAATAGAATAGTAGAAAATGAAGCACATAAAATGAATTAAAAAACATTTCTACACATAATTTTCAAACACTTTAATACTTCTACATCATATGGCAATTTAAATGCAATGTTTTTTAACTTTTTTTATGCATACTTCATTCTCTACAAACTTATCATATTTATTTAACAGCACATTATATATGTTGTCTGTGATCCTCTTCACACCTGCATTTTAAATAACTTCCATAACATCTTGCCATCGAAAATGTCTCAATATACGTCCATTTAGTTTCATTTTCCTCTTTCGTATTGTCTTCCGCAATTTCCTTTTTTCATTTATTTCTTTTAGAATTTGTTCATTTCTCTTCCTGTCTGTTCTTGTTAGACTTCTCCAAAACCACATTTATGTGATTTATATAACGTGCTTAATTCACTTCATTTCATATAAACAAATGTTGAATAAGTTTATTTTAATTTTATGATACTTGTAAAAGAGAGGATTAGGATTTGCTGGTGAATAACTAGTTAAAAAACACATACATAAAATCTTCCCTTAGTTAAGATATGAATATATAATATACAGTCAACTCTCGATTCTATAACCTTGCACAGTTCCTTGGAAAAGGGTCATTATTTTGAAGGGGTTGTTATTGGAATTTTAATCAATTTTTTTCCACCCTCAAAATGCAATTGCATTTTTAGACGTGTGAAAAAGAACAAAACCTACCTATTTCTTGAAGAAATCCATTATGGAAGCCAGTTTTCTCGACGAAGTCTTTCACATTATAGAACTGGGACCACAGTTATTCACTAGCGCCCCGGCACTTAAGTGATCTTGAGTAGACGTCCCTGACTTTCAGAACATCTTTCATCGTGGGGATGTCTTCAGGCTCTTATTCCATTTCTTCCTCCCCTTCTTCATCGCTGGACTCCTGCTGCTCCCCGATTATATCGGCGTCATCGAGGGTGCCCCAAACTGTGATGTCATCGTCTGCTGCTATGTACTCCTTGTATGTGCAGTTTGGGGCTAATCTCTGCCACATTTCTTCGTCGCACGGCCGAGTGAAAGTCATGGGGCAAACGAAGGTGCTGTTGATGAGCCAGGCTGCGGTTCCGTGGAGAGGCCTGGCTGAGAATTGGCGTCCACTGGCGGAGTGTCGTCTTGGTCTTTGGCGCTGGCGGGAAGCAGTTGGTGATCACCCCTGGTCTCACGCTCCTCCAACTGGTGACGATTCCTTCCATGGCCTTGAACACATCCCACTTTTTGACCTCCTTGCCCATGTCGAGATCCAACATCATACTCCGCACAAGCATCTCACAGAACTTCACCTTCACTTGCTTGATTATCCCCCGGTCCAGGGGCTGAAGCATGCTGGTGGTGTTCTTTGGCGGAAACACCAGCTCGATGTTTGAGTTTGTCGAAAGCAGGATGTGTGAGGAATTGTTGACAAAGACCGTGACTTTTCTATTTGCGGCGTCCGTCTTCAAATCAGAGCCTTGAAGCCACCTTGTGAACACCCCTGAGGTCATCCATGGTTTCTTGAACTCCCCGATCACAAGGGGCTTCATCTTATCGCTGCCGTCCATGATACAGCACAGAAGGATGGTGAGGCGCTCCTTGCTCCTCTTCACACACTTGTAAGAGTGTGATCTGGAATGAAGTAGTAGAACATTCCCAGCTCATCAATGTTGTATATCTTGATGTTGATAGTGCCTAAGTATGTTTCAGAGCAAGGGCATCCATGGGTCGACCAATGCGCTTTCATCGACAACCTTATGGCTGGATATTCTGTGACACACTTTTAAACACTCTAGCCACCCACTTGAACACTTAATTATCTATACCCAACCTCAGGGCAAGTTCATTGGCCTTCCTCTACATCAATGGTCCGTTTATAGGCACGTTATGCGCTCTATGCTGGCTGAATCACTACAGCATAGCCTGCTCCAGATTCACATGCGTCGCACCCTTCAAATTTTTGGCCTTTACATTGTGGCCTTCCTTCTGCACTGCATTCACAATTTCTTTTCTCATTTTGAGAATCGTTAAAAGGGTCGACTTTAGGATGCCCCGCCGCGCAATCTCTGTCTTTGTAAATCTTCTTCTTATCCCCTTCCTGGATGATCTCGTACTAAAGCATAAGTGTGAATAAGGCCTTCTTTCCACTCATTTCGTTGAAATTATAAGTTCGTATTAAATTTTTTTTAAATAGCGTGGGTCGTCAAAAATCGTTAACAAAATCAAACCAAAAACGGAACCAAATCAAACCAAATATGGAACCAAATTGAAACAGTAGCGTAGGTTGTCAAAAATCGTTCACAAAATCAAATCAACCAAACCAAATCGAGAATCAAAATAACAATGGCAACAAGCCTGGCGCATGATGTAGCGGCAGTCGCGCGCGGGGAAACATTGTCTTACTTGTGGGAGGGAGTGGACAGAGTTAAGTGGCACTGATGGGATGGTGTCTATTTTTATACCTGACCCACCCCAGTTACTAGTAATACAGCGCTCACAAAGATAATCACAGCGCAGCGACCTAAATAAATGTAACAAACCCACTTTACAGCCAATTTCCTTAAAATTTTCCACCCTTTTTTCCACATTTTTCACGGTTCCCCAAAAAAGGGTCATTACTTCGAGAGGGATGCTATTCTCGGGGTCGTAGAACCTAAAGTTGACTGTAGCTATTTAAGGGAAACCTCTTATAGCTTTTTTCCAAATAGCCTATCCAATCTACTTCAAACAATGATTTAACCCAACACCCTAGTCCATGCCAACTTATATCCATGTCCAAATTAACCAGTAAAACCATAACAATCTAAGATTTGAACCCCCCAAAAGTTAATATCATAAAATATTTGAGTTTATTGGTAACCTAATACTGTATCAAAGTTTAGAGAAATTAGGGGGAGGGGTCTTAGTAGCTTGAGCCATTGATGCATTTGCAAAATCTTCACTCTGCAGCATTGTCATGTTCCAGTTGGCCTGAAACAATGAAATAATGTTATCGTTTTTTTTTTGTTCACAGGTTGACTAAAGAGGATTATATGCTACAGTGACAAAGTGGAGGTAAATCGCCTTTTAGAATTTCATGAGAAGATACTCTTTCATATTAGCCTATCACTCCAAAAAGATGATTTTTTGTACCGTGGTAGCCTTCTTGCTGGCCATGTGTCAAATATACAAAGTCATGTAGTTAATTCATATCAAAGCCTTCCGCTCAAGTTGAAAAACTGAACAAGTCAAAATAAAACTGTGACTACATGTATTCTCATCACTTTTATATTTCACACACATTTGGAATTTATATAGTACTTTGTATACAGAACTACAAATAGGTTAATTAACAAGACACAACAACCTGCTTTGATGGCTGCATGGTCTAATGCACTAGACTACTCTCACAGTAGACTAGGATGCAGATGACAGGGAAATTGAGGTTCAAATCTCAGTCAGGTCTTCTGGGGGTGGTTTTTCCCCAAATGGTTTTCCACTCTCATTCCTGACAAATGTGGGTACACTTTTTCTAAGTCTACCCTTGATAATTCGTAAAACCAGTAGCATAGTTAGTACATATATGTATTACTCAAACTAGTAAAACGCGATGCTAAAAATAACAAAAAACAAGAGAGAACTTGCGTTCTGGATAGAAATAAACAAAATGCTGATAACACTATCAGCTGTACATTGGCTTCCTAGGAACATAATTTATTCTATTTAAAGTGGCACTTAATATATGACGTTGCTAGTTGTAAGTCGAAGTGCTGGTATCTAAAAATCTGTACACTCGTATCTGGGCTTGTAATCTAATATTGTAATGAATATCACACCAAGCACATAGTGAATGACACATGGTGTGGTCACATACACCCACACACACTTTAGGAAAAAACAATAATAAAAATTTGTACAAGACATCATATAAAGTATTGATTAGTGCCTAGAAATTATAAAGCCGATGAAAAAACCTTTCATGAACAGGCATCCAAATTTGATATAAACTTACGATGTATTCTAACCCTTCTTCAACTGTGTGGTCCCTAGAATACACCAAATTCCTTTTCGTCAACTGAACAGCGACTGGACTTTTTGTTGCGATATCTGTGGCAACGTTTAATGCACCCTCCAAGAGACTGAAACAACCATCATTAGTTATCAACCACTTTTGGTGACTTTGTTAAAGGCTTATCACTATAAAAAAAGAACCTTATCTAAACAGTTCAAAATGTTACTATATTTATTTTCACCCAGTCTGACACCTTAGCTCAGCCAATAATGTGTCTGCCAACTAAATTAAGGGTACTGGGTTCGGTTCCCAATATGGTCATAAAATGTATCATTGGTGAAATTAGGTATTTCATCATGAATAATTAACAGATTGAGGTCTCGGTGTTTGTTCAGAGATAAATTTGTTTGTAGTTTATGTGCTAATATTATCAGAGAGTTCAGAAAGATAGTATTAAATTCCACAAATAATAATAATAATTTCATGTGTTTAAACCCCAAGCCAATTGTTCTGCAGCTGTCACTTTTGACAGCTGTTACTCTATAGTCGTCAACAACTTGAAAGGACTCTCTACAAAACTTTGTTGGTGTATTGTCATGTACCTGTCTTTATTATCGAACACCCTGCTGACCAGTCCACATTCTTTGGCCTCTGGGGCTAACATTTTGCGAGCAGTGTATGACAACTCACGGACTAGACTGTCACTACCAATTATTTTAGGCAAGCGCTGTAACACACCGACATCTGCTGCCATTCCTAGGAATAAAATAAAGTATAATAATTTAGAACATAAATGTGTAATGATTAGATAAAAATATCATCATCATCATCATCATCAACTGTTTCCAGCCTGTGGCCAAGTCAGTTTAGTAAAATACCTCCGTCTTCTTAAATTACCATCTTTACTAAACCATGAACTATTGCCCACATATACACTTAACAAATTAATAACTATAACTAATAAGCATCTGTGACATAGTTATTATTATTAGCATCACGTCTTACTACCCGTTCGGGTTATACGCACTTAGGCTAATGTGTAATGGTAGGGTGATTGAGAGATGAAATGGAAGACCTACAGTTTAACGTGGAATCCGAACCACGGTGGAGGCCTGGCATTCCTCTACATTCACAAGATGTCTTGTCAGAGGTGAAGGAAGGGTTTGGAAATCAGATAAATCTGTGCCGGGACCGAGGATTGAACCTCGGCCGCCAGCACAAAAGTCTGAACACCTTACCCCTAGACCACCAGGTCACCGTGACATAGTTAAAATAACATTTACCAATTTCGACTTCCTTGAGTTGGAACCAAGCATCGGAGGAGCAAAACCTAATATCTGCTGCCGTTATTAGATTCAATGCGCCTCCTATACAAGCACTGTGAATGGCAGCAATAACTGGTTTTGGACACTGGAACAAATTTTAATTGACTAGTAATTTTTTTAGAATGCTTTAGTGCCATGACTATGACAAGCTATAACCTTGGGAGCGCGGTGCTACTACCTATCAATGAACTTAGAAACTATGTCAAATGACATCAGACCTAATGAAAATTAATATCTTATGGCATTTAATAATGGCACCATTTTATTGTTTATGACAACTGTTTTCCATTGTTTTACGAAAATTAAAGCATGCTAATAAACAACTTGCTGCTTTTTGGGGATACTAAATGGTCGGCATTTCTTGAATTAATTAACTTTTTTGAAATAACCAACATCTTAATGGTATAAAAGAGTATGTTTTAGCACCCTGTATAATTTAAAATGGTGAGCCATATAAAGTTCTGAGCTCTAGCAGAAGAAAGGCAAAAAATAAAACAGTTTCCGGTCAAACACCGCAAACAAAGGACCTGTCTCTACGTGTTGCTTCTGTCCTTGGACTAAAAGGTGTATGAGGGCGGCATCTGCATCCTTTGTGACGATTCAGACGGATCTACACCGGGTAATATAATTACTAAGGCGCATAAGTAGAGAATTCAGATACAGCACATGTGACCATTTTTTGTTCCATTAGTATAGCTTGTAGAAAACCTCTAAAAAAATCTCATAAAGCCAACAGCATTTACACCCAACCGGGATCCAAACATCGATCTCTCCGTCATTGGCAGTTCAGTCTATTAAGAGAGTGGCCCCTTAAGTTATTTAATCCCAGAAGCAGGTTCTAATTCTTTAATCAAAGTAAATAAATATAATGAAAGATCTTTCAAGCACTGGCATTTTGAGTAAGTGTATAACAAACCTTTTCTAGTGAAGTGATAGAATCCTGGTAGCGTTTTATCTGTTTGCGAAGTGCATTGCTGCGCCTTGCAATATCCTCGTGCTCTACAACTATTTTGCTCAGTTCCATAAGATCAATAAAGTCAATGCCTGAAATAAAAAAAAAAATATTTCAACCGTTATTACGGTGAGATATGAACTCAAAAATATTGATATTCTTTAAATTGAAAAATGAATCGAACCAGAGACCTTTGGCTTATTACGCCGATGCTCTAACCACTGAGCTATCCAGGAGTCGTCTTGTGTCCATGGTCATTCTTCACTCATATTTTAAGGCAGAGTCTGTGATGGATGTGTGAAAATTGTCAGTTGCTTATGTTTGATCTATTAAGATCACGAGTTATCAGATAATGCATCCATCTTCGACTCAAGAGATCTTTATGCTGCCAATGGTACAATGACAATAATTGTACAGATTAGCACATCAAGATGGATTAAATTGGTGCACGAAACCAAAGATCCCGAGTTAGATTCCCGTGTCGCGGTGTCATTTTTCAATTTAAAGAATATGATATTTATATGAGGCTGTAACAGTAACAAACAAATATAATAGCTTTTCTATTTAATTCATAAGATATTAATGTAAAAAGATCTAATTTTAGCTTAAAACTTCACAGCTTTTTCTTTAAATACCTGATTTTGGTATCAAATATGGTCATTCTAGTAGCCAGTTCAAACACTTGTTTTGTCAATATTCTTTGGTTGAGAAAAATTAATTTGCTTTGGGAAAAAATTATATCAGTGAAATTAGTACTTTTTTTTTCTTTAAGCATTCTTAGGATACAAACAATATCTGCTACTTATATTGTTAATTATCATTAAATAAATAAATAACTATAATTCACATATAAATGGCCAAATAGTCCTGAGTAAAAGTTTGTAAAAATACGTCTTGTAAAATTATTGTCTCTCTATACATATTTGAAAACATTCTGAAGCAATCAAAATAACTTATAACAATTTTTGATGGCAAATTTTTTTAATACTTAAAAGTTTGCATCATCTCTAGTTATTTCTTGAAATTTCTTTATAACATTTTTGCTGATGAGAGCTGGCTCATAGTGTCCAGAACGCAGTGTTCCGTTTAGCCATTTACACTGATGGCTACCAATCAATCGAAAGTAATTTTGTTAAAATGTTTAAAATATGTACACTATTTACTTTTTGGCTTTTACTCGAGCGTTATCAAAACTCTTTGTTAATTGGTTGGAGAATTTTGTTTTATATGAACAAATTTGATAATTTTTTTTTAAAGATGTTAATAGTTAACAATAATTAACCTTCAATCATTTTAGCTTTGATTTTTTCCTTTGTGCTAGTAAAAATGTAGTTACACACACATTAATACTATCACAAAATGAATATGTCCCTTTATTTACTCTGCCACGAATGAAACTAATACTAAGCCAAATCCATAAAAACTTTTCCAATAGTGACTTGAATGAAATGGCCTATTACTGAGGTTCTCAACTCTTTATGCTCCCTCAATGTACCCTAATATTTCCAAAAGGGCAATAAAGTACTTGATGACATTTACCACCACTTATTTGTGAGAGAAAATGTTCTCAACTCTTGTGCATATTAAAAATCCCTACAAAGATTTATCTGATTACCAAACCCTTCCTTCACCTCTGACAGGACATCTTGTGAATGTGGGGAATGTCAGGCCTCCACCGTGGTTCGGATTCCACGTTAAACTGTAGGTCCTCCATTTCATCTCACAATCACCCTACCATTACACATTAGTGTAAGTGCGTATAACCCGAACGGGTAGTAAGACGCGGTGCTAATAATAATAATAAACATATTAAAAATACATCATCCTTCGTTGATCTCTTTGACATTCGAAAGCTGACAGTTGAAAAACAGCATCAACCATCACATTAGATGAGTGATGAATTCATAAAATATATCATGATACAGGTTTGTTAAAACAAATAATTTTTAATAATAATGCAATATCTAATAATTTTTATTATTTTTCATTAATATTAAATGAATTACATAAAATACTAGAAATGTGTGCATAGGTCATGCAATATCTAATAATTTGAATTATTTCTTTCATTAATATTAAAGAATTACATAAAATACTAGAAATGTGTGCATAGTTTCACACATGGTGTGTGAGGGGTTGGCAAAAGATAATTATCATTGGATTCACTGGGGAGGGGGGAACAGGATCTGGAAAGAGTTGTGAACCTATGGCCTACAAGAAGCCTATTTGCTCGAATACCTGCACAAAAGATCTTGCCCGATCCTGATAGGACAATCGCTCTGCATTCAGCATTATCACCTAGTTCAGAGAAACACTGCCCAATTTCACTGAAATTATATGGAAGCATCAAAATCTATAAGAATTTTGTAGAAAGAAACTTTTAGAAAATATATTTAAAAAAAATTTGACCAACAATAATAACTTTTTTCTATATTTATAGTGTTATTTTATAGGTATTGATAATATCTACATATTATATTGATAATATCTATCAAAAGTAAGTTACAGGTGCAAGTCACATGAATTGGCGTATGAACACAAGAAAATAGATATAGTAACGCTTTTCCTATTAAAATTGGACTGTAGCTAAGAATAAATTAAATAGCATGAAGTTTCTAGTGTCAGTTCAAGCAATAAAACAGCAGATAATTACCAAGGAATATAATTTGGTTTTGTGTTGTTTTAAATGTTGAACATAATTTTATTCTTCAATGTAATTGTGATAAAAAATAAAGTGTTTAAGGAATAATGCACTATGTATATTAAAATTGGCAGAAACAAGTGAAAACAGTGAACAACACGTAGAAACAAATGAACTTTAAACATTTAAAAATCAAACATCAAAATATTCTTTGTTTAGATTGCCTCATCTTTGTAGCTGTTTGGTTAATTAACTGTGCTGATGGAGTGGGAATAAGAAATGTATAATTTTAGAAGAAATGTACCCACATTTGTGTGGAAGAATGGAGAATTATTTTTTTAACTCATTACACTAGACAGGGATTTGAACTCCGAACTCCATGTTGACAGTCCAGTCCAACACAAGTAGATGTGTTAGATTATGTGAGCATAAATGCGGGTGATATATTTATAAATAGCCATGAATGTTCTTTTGTTTATATGTGCTGTTCAATGTCTAGGCTGCATTCTTGTCAATTTATTTTCTCTTTATTCAAAGTTTTTAATAAAATTTATCAAAAACCATTTTAATTAAATTATCTTTAACCCTTGAATGTGGAGGCAGGTTCCCAGAATCCACCAGTGTATAACCCGTCCTCATCCCCACCTTATCCATACACCTCCCAATGGACTCAACTTACAAACCGACGTCTGAAAATCCCAATCAGACACCTTAGATCAGTAGGTAGCATGTCTGCCTACTGAGCTAAGGGTCTTGTGTTCGATTCCCGGCATGGTTGAAAAATTTAGCATGGGTGAAATGTGGGTTTACCCTTTCATATTGATAAATTAAGGACCGGGGGCTGGATGTTGTGCCTGTGTTAGCCTTAGTTGGATTATAAGCCATATGAAGCTACGACAGGCCAAGCAAACCCGTAATGGAAAATATATGGCTTGAATAAAAGATTGACCCAACCCACAGGTTGGAAATAATAATGGATGTAAAAATCTGAAAATCTTAATAAAATGGTAAATTTACTGCTCAGGGAGCTCAATTCCCACACGAAGGACAACACAACAAGACTTTAAGCATGTGGTGGAATTTTATTTAAAAAAAATCTTAGGTATATTTACTAAATGTTACAAAACAAAGGAAAGGTTTTCTTGGCTCATAATAGATGGGTACTAAATTACATATTTTGTTTCTAAGTATGACTAGTTTTAATTCCTTATAGGCTTATCTTTATTAAGGATTGATACATACCTAGAAAAAAAGGAATAATTCACGTTGATAGTAATATATATATGAATTTTTTTTTTGCACAGTGTCTTACTACCCATTCAGGTTATATGTTTAAGTACTAATTACGCTAATGGGCTAGGAATTGGGAAGGTTGAATTTAGAGGAAGTTAACCCACATTTGTGTAGAGGAAGAGTGGAAAACCATTTAAGAAAAACCACCTCCAGTTCACCCAACTGAGATTCGAACCCCTGTCCTTGGCAGTCTAGCTAAGGGGTCATCCATATAAACCACTTAACGCTTTTTTCTTACCTTTTTAGCCCCCCCCTTTTCTCCCCTGTTATGTAACTTTTCTCACCAAGAATGAATGTCATTAATTTATAGGGAAGTTTTGTGATACTAAAGGAGGGATTCAGAATTAATACTTCTTAAAATCCATTTTAAATCCTGAACATAAATGATTTCAGAGAGTATTATTATTTATGGACAGATACAAATAGATAAGGCAGACAAGTACAGACATAAAGAAGTTGAGTTCAAATTCCTCAGGTTCATGAGAAAAAACCTATGCCCTATTTATTTTATGGATGCCAGTGAGTAAGAGCCAGACGGCACTACTATGTGCTGACTAGGATGGCCCTTTTATATTGTAGCGCTACTTGATGATGTTAAAGTGCCCATATCAGATGCTTGATTCTGACATCTTTCTTAATATTGTGCATTCTTTATTATAGTCATGTTATCGTCATATAGAGAGCTATTTAAAGAATTCTAGGTATACAACTTTTCTAAATTATTATTGGATTAATATACAACTTTGCTTTAATTTACTTATCAATAGCTAGACTCATGTTTCGTTCCAACATCGATCCTGGGTCTTCGCTTCACTCTCGAAAAAGACTAGATGGCCAATGAAGCAAAGATCGAGGTTTGAATACCTGTTGGATATAATCATATGAGAGTGGCTTTTCCTAAATGGTTTTATAATCTCTCTCCACGTTAATGAAGGTAGATTACCTCTAGAATACTACCTTCCTCATTTATATTCCATTAGATAAATATGATAAAAATAATTAGAATAACTACAATTTTACTATAACATCCTACAAAATGCATACTAAAAAAGTAGAATTTTAAAGAGAATTTACCAGCACTTGCATGAAGGGTGAGTGGGAAACCATTTAGGAAAAGCAACCCTCAGTAGACCTGACTGGTATTTGAACCCAATCTCCCGAACATTGGTCGTCTAGTCTACTTAGAGAATGACAATTTAGACAATACAGCCACTGTAGCATATGTATAATAGTTGCATTTATATACATACACATTAGATTTATCAGAAGGGAAAAAGTATAGGCTTTAATTTACCTACCTTTTGAAAATAATTAATTAATGATATTTGAAGATTTACTTTTGAAAACATGTTGCTGGTACGAAGGAATAACACTATTGATGGACTCCTCAAACTTGCCTTGAGATCAATTCTGTACTTGTGCTTCTTTCAATTTCACTACATCTTTTTGAGACTCTTCCACTGTTTTTTTTTCTTCTTCTGGATATCACTTTTTAAACGCAATCAATGAAAAAGTCTCCTTTTTTATTGAAGAAATTATTTTTGTTTTTGTATAAAGAATGTGCAGTAGGCATTTACATTAGACTCAAACTCAACTATACTAATAAATTAAGGCCTCTTCGACTGACAGCTGTTATCCAACTAAGGGTAAGAGATTACATATGATTTTTAATTGTTCGGATGTTTAGTCGTTCATTAAAATATTACGGGATCATATGGGAGTGCACATACCAGTGATACAATTGTAACAAGACACAAAAGTCAAGTGTTGGTCGATGAGGTATTATGATTAAGTAGTCGAATAGATATTGTTAGACAGTGCTATATCCACGGACTTGTATTGGTATGCGCATACTTGCGATTAAACAGTCTTGGGTCCACTGTTCAGTCAATGTCTGAGTCACACGGTAAGGTCACGACCAGTTTCCAGCGCTATGGCAGGAGTAATTTACAGATAAAACTGAAAACTTCATTGAAGTAATAGAGAAGTGACCTGCTCTCTATTTAAAAACTATGAAGGATTGTTCAGACATTAATGTAAAAAAGAAATTATGGTATGAAAATTGCGGCAAAGTTGTTTCTGGTTGGGAGGAACTAAATTCAGAAAGTAAAAGAAAAGTTTGAGAATTATTATTATTATTAATATTATTATTATTATTATTATGTGCATAAATATTTTTCAAGCCCAGCATAAATACATAATTAAATTAATAAATAATAAATTTATATCATAAATAATATACAGTATCCATAAATAATTTAATATTTTGTCATATTGCCATGGAACGGAGCCTTGCGGGGAAACAAAATAAGATGACAAATACTGGCGAACATTTATTCAATATTTTGTTTGCTAAATGATTAATTTTTTTCTCACAAAGGGCCCCAAAATATTATCTATCAGTCCAAAAGGTTCATCGGCTACTCCATAGAAAGGCATTATTTTTCGCATCTTCATCATTAGGCAATCATTTTCCACAACCACTTTGAACTTATTTTCTTGAAATAATTTTCTAGTATTTGAGTTTTTAAAAATTCCCAAGCGTCAACTATCGATTGTAAGTGAGGCTCCACGATTTAACTGTTTAGTCGTAGTTAAATCGTGAAACACACATGTCATAACTATACTGTTTAGTCGTGACAAAAATCGTAAACATTAGCTTACCCTTAAAAGCACGTGAGGGGGTCAGTAGAGGGACAAATCTAAACAAATGCTGTAAGTATAAACATGTCACTGTCATCCATGAAAATATGTTTTTTCGGATGTGTTTGGCAGTCGTAGTCTCGGGGCAGACAATGTTACCTAAGCGCATCCAAAATATTAACAAACAAAAAGTGCTAAACTTGCATTTTCAACTTCAGAGATATTCGGAAGTTATCCATATAAGTATGTTTATCAAAGGTGAAAAACATGAACAGTAATACTGTTTTTCAACACTAGAATTTGAGTTTAACACCTATGTTACATAACAATTTGATGTATCCCACCCTCCCTCAATGTAAGAGCATGTATACNCCCCCCCCCCCTGTAAAAGCTGTTTAATAAAAAAGCCCCCCCCCCCCCCCCCCCAAAGTGTGACGTAGTTTATGGACGCCCCCTAACACAAAACCAGTACATTAGCTAACTACAAAGGTAACAGTACTACTTGAACTATAAGATAGTTTTGCAACAAGTTTCTAACTATGAAGTATAAGAGTGTATGTAAACCAATTGTAAATTATTTATTTTATCTCCGATTCATGTGATTTAGAGAAAAGCAACAACATATTTGTCTTTATGTATTTAGGAGGAAACAGTGAAAATAACAAAAGCAAAAATATTTATAACCTTGAAAATAAATATGTGGAACATTCTTTGGTCTGAAATATCTGAAAAATTTCAGTTATTTCTTTTTAAAAAAAACCTATCAATCCTGTTATTGTATGGAGTTGAAAAACTTAAAATTACTTCTTTTCTTTTTATGTTTTAACAATTTGAAATCCACCCAAATAAATTAACATGGGTTGACTAAAAATAGTAATAAAGTAATGTACTTACAGCCACATGGTATTGCTCATGGCATTCAATTTCTGCGGCCTGTTGAGTTCAACCTGGTACACAAATGGTTTTGGTACAGTCACAGCAAGAGTTTGGAAACTACCAAAACTTGATCCACCTTTGGCTGAGGATGAAAACATTCCGAGTTGACAAGTGTAACTTGCAAGTTCTGTAAAAACACAAAACAAATTATATCACGATTGTGATTCACGTTTAGATACTTGTTATCAAGGGAGTTCAAATCTGTTTATATGCTGCTAATTTATTTATTTTTCCAAAGATTCCAGTGTTTTACAGTCATCAAATCAAGTGGGGTGTGAACGAAGGACATGAAAAATCAGCAGAATATGGACATACTCAACTGTGATTGGACTGGTTAGTGATCGAAAACTTGTCAGTAACTGGTTGTTAATTATTTTTTTCGCACATGCTGCTATGCAGAAATGGTGGAATTTCAACCAGTTTCATAATATTTAGCTACAAGCACCTTCTTAGAGCTTTCAGAATATCTACTACTTATTTATTAATATGCCTAGTGACTTGAGTGCCGAGGATGATTTGGTTCATTATTATTATTATTATTACTACTACTAGCTCCCGTGGTCATTCAGTTTAAGGTGTCAGTCCCGCAAAAGTAAACAATAATGCCCATGGCAGGAGGGCTCAGGCTCGAATCTTGTTGCGTTGTTTTTTCCGCACGTGGTTTATTGCTTCCATTCATTCTCCATACTAATGAGGATACACTTCCTCTTGATTATCTTCTTCATGCCTACTCCTTAAATTATGTCGCTAGTAAGCGTGGTATCCACATTAGTAACCGCACAGTCTAAAGCAGGTATATTCAATTGGCGGCCCACAGGCCACATCCGGCCCACCAAGTTCCGCGGATTGAAAGTCATACTACTCTATCACTGTGTTGTATAGTTCAGACAGTATGTAGGGGCGGCCTGACCTTGGACGGCCAGAGAGATCTCCAGTCTCTTATCAGTGGTGGGGGAAGCTGCAAGCACAGTGCTACCCTGTCCTTGGAGCCACCAACATTGTGTGTTTACAAGGGATTGCGAGCTTACCCTCAGCGGCATACATCCCCTACTCTAGACCTGGTATCTTCCCCTCCAAGCGCCGCCACATAACGACTGAGCTATATAACATATTCTTGCTTTTGATCTTGAACAATGCAGGTGACCAGTTGAGAAGGTTGCTGAGAGCGACTCATATCTCTTCTCCCCTTCACCCAACAGTCTCGTCAGTTGATATTTGCCTGATTTATTGTTCGTGCTTTATTTATAGTGATAGTGGAGTGCTTTGCTTGTAATTAGGCTTATTGTAAGTTTTCTAGAATGGCACTCCCTACTTTGAGTAGTAAGAAAATGAAGCTTGATGATGAAAATCGCCTTTTATATTTTTTTAAATTTCACTGAAATGCACAATATTATTATATATAATATCAAATAAAGTTTCACTCGCCCCCCCCCCCCTCCCCTACACCCCCTTCCTCCCTCTTTAAATTCAAAGGTATAGGGCCTAATCTAATAATGTTCCAAATTACTGTCAGATTGAATTAAATGTTTGGCCCGCCTAATGTTATGATTTTTTTGGAGTGGCCCGCTTGGATAACTAATTGAATAGACCTGGTCTACAGCATCACTTTCGTGTTGGATTCGATTGCTGGGGATGAGAAGACCATAATTTGAATCCAGATCAGATTTCCCTAAATGATTTTCCACTCTCCCACTATGCAAATGTTGGTACATTTGACCTCCTAATTCCAAGTCAATTACTGTAATTATTAGTGTATGCATACAACCTAAATGTGTAGTAAGATGTAATGAAAAACATAACAATGGTGTTAAAAAAAACATGAATGGTAACTTTTTTTTAAATGCTTTAAAATGTTTGTCATAAATTTATTTAAAGTAATTCCAATACTACTTGGTTGTATGCAGCTATTTCAAGAGGTGTGCCTAAAGATGTTAAGAAAATAAAACATTAATTCTTAATAATTCAAACATATATCTAAAAATATCATACTTTTAAAAGCAACTACTGCACCACACGATCTTTTCACAACAATGGACAACATAGTAACTTCTTTCGACTTGTATCTGTAAAATGAAAAGAAAGAAAGTTAATCAAGGAAATATAAAGCATTTTCTTCAAGTTTATCTCATGACAGATTTAAACTGGGAAATTAGAAACACTCAACCATAAAATATAGTGAGATTTTGAAATTGGGATGATAGAAATAGTTTTTATTGTAACTATCTTTTCACACCCTTGAGTCGGCAGTGCTGCTTCCTACCAATGATCTTGGGAACTATTTTAAATGCCATCTTTCAGCCCGAATTTGTGTAGGCCACTTACAGATTTGTGGTGACTTGTTTTCACCACACATGACAAATTATCCAACACAACACAAAACAACCACGTATGTTTAACGTACATTATCAAAGATCCCATTATTCCACGAACTATCTCTCTTACAGATGAAAAATTAAACAATTGCTGCTCAACTACTGCATCAATGGCGTGTCAAGGGTAACTTGCTGACACACTTTGACTCAAGGGTGTGTTAGGGGTGTATTAGCACACTTCATGACTATTCAGACAAATCTCCACTTGATCATGTGATTGCCAATGCAACTATCAAGTGAACGTCAAGGGTCGACAGTGCGTGAAATAACTATCCGGATACAGCCTAGGCCTACAGAGTCTGATGCCTGGTTTGAGATGTGTTACCTAAGTTACATTTGTAGGGTGATTTAAATATTCAACTTATTTGTTTCTGCAATAAACATTCCATTTGTATTATTAATTTATTAATATAGTATCAAACTAGTTTATTGTGTGATTATTTATTAAACTACTATTACTGTTATGTAAATAATACTGATAGGTGATTTATAAGTGAAAATTTCATATAACACGAACGGGTAGTAAGACGCGGTGCTAATAATAATAATAATGTAAGTGAAAATAGTCCAAATCATGGAAGTGTGGAGTGGATAAACAATAAATACAGCATAATAATTGAGGCTTCTGTGCCCTCTTTTTTTTTTAAATTGCTTATATAATTTACTAAAATTTCGGCTGCCTCTCCACAAAATCTTGTGCAGATATTTTAAAAACTGAAAATGTACAATAGTTGGTACAACTGTTTTTAACCAGCTTTGCCTTACATAATATGATGATTATAGAGGGTTGATTTATTATTTCGATTTTACATGGATACACTTAACAACGTTTTTACTTTTGTGTCCTTTTTACGTTACCCACCTCAATTCTGAAAAAACCTGCTTTGGGAGTTGTGTGGTCTAACACGCTAATCTCATGGTGGACTAAACTGCCGAAGACGGGGATATTGGGTGCACTGAGTGTGGCTTTTCCTAAATGGTTCACCATTCTCACTTCACACAAATATGGTTCATTTCCCCTGAATTAAGCCTTCCTAATCCCCAACCAATGAGTGTGAAATCGCATAGTGTCTACTGAACTTGGCCAGTGAAATCCCTGACCTTTTCCTTGATCATTTCCTAAAATTCCTGGCTAAAATATGTGTCACATCCTTTTAACTCGCCCTCCTCCTTCCCCCTCGTTTTTTTATGAATAATAATAAGTTTTAAAATTTAAATAATTTCTTTTGAATTTGTAATAACATTGTTTACTAGGAATTAAAGATATAGTACACAGTTGCAAACAAAAAATGACAGTTTGAATAACATTATTGTATTTCATATTTTGAGTAAGACAACATTTTCCCGGATTTTTATTGTAATTTACCAAATTCCCGACTTATTCCCGTTTTCCCTGATTTTCCTGGATGGTAGACTTAGTACATAGGCGTATAACCTGAACCACTTCTTTATCTATGACCTGAACAGATAGTAACTGTAGTAAGACACGATGCTAAAAAAAATTCTGGAAAAAAAAGTAATAATTTGACAGTTAACAAAATTCAAGAACTATAGTAGCCAACATACAGGTCTATTTTATTAGATACTTACTTAAACAGCAGTTAAAAGATTAAATCAAACAATATTTTCATGAAAGTATGATTTACAAAGGATCCACCATATGATGTTAGGCTTTCTGAAGCAGTGGCTAATAAAATGATGTGTTTAAATATTCCATGTAAACATTACGGTACAACGATTGATCGACCATGATAGGGGAGTGCGATTGACCACAAATCGAGTTAACACAAAAGATCTATTTTAAGTCCATGCTAAATTTGTTGTATTATGTTTTTGCTTAAGTGCTGCTTTCTAGAGTGTTTTCTCAACACTCAGTGTAGTTTAAATGAACAGTCTCAGTGGCTCAATAGGTATTATTCAGCAGTATTACTTTTACTATTTTAATCTAAATTTTTCTGCTTTAATTATTACATCTATTTAATTTCAATTTTGAATCTATTCTATTTTACTTGGATAGTAATCTAAAGAGTAGTTTTCAAACAAAATTTTAAAAATATATATTTTTAACACAGTAAAATTCTAGAGTTAGAACATATTTTAAAAATTCCTATCAACATTTTTCTTCTGCAAGCTGTGTATCAAAATGTTTTTAAAAACTTAAAAATCCTACCACTATTAAACAATACCATTTAAAATTATCCATTCTAATTTGGTTTGAAAAATACATTTTAGAAAACTGTTGTATATTATAAAATGTATCTGTTATGTATTTGACTAGAGTAGTTGATTGTATATTATAAAATGTACATGTTGTATTTATGACTAGAGTAGTTATGAAATATTGTGAGTGATATAAATACGAGTGCAGAGAAGGAGAGGTGTGGTGTGGTGTGGACTTTTTGTTAATAATCAAACGTGTATTGTGTTATTTATAAATGATTAAATAAAATAATAAAACACAAACGTAATAAAAACTGTGCCCAAATGACAATAGTGTGCAAGAATTTTTTTTTAATGTTAGCTTTAGATTTTGAGTGGAAACTTTGAAAAATGTAAATATAAAGTATACATGTTTAGGACTTTTTTTATTGATATTATAAAACTAAACACACACTAATATATCAAAAACACAAATAAAAGTACAGTTTATAGTAATTAATATTCTAGTTAAATACATCAGGAACTATCATCTAATTTAGATATGAATTTCATTTGGCATAAACAGAATATAATGAAAACATGTTAGTTCAATGAATCCAGTAATGTGAGAACTGTGCACTTTAGAACCTAGGCCAACCTTAGCAGACCCCTCTCCCAGTTATCTGCCTCTCCACCCTCACACAAAATAATAATTTAAAAACTTAATTTTTGTTCGATGTTATTACAGTAGTTTTTGTTTATAGACCAGTTTTCAGTCATGTAATGTATCAGGAAATACCCTAAAAGGTAAATACGTGTAATAAATAAGGCTAGAAGCCATAATTTTATACAACCAGCCCTTTGTTAAGTTTTCTTCCCCAATAAGACGTATCCACCACAGAGACAGACAAATGCAAATCGGTGGAGTTAAAACGGAGAATTTGCTTCTCTCGTTTAATAAATCAAATTGCATGATTTATGTTTTGTGCTTATACCCTGAAAATATTATTTGATATATTGGTTGTATAAGAAGCCAACTATATGAGTGCACCAGCAAAGATTTCCCACACCAATTTGTTTTTTCCCCTCTGTCACCTAAGCAAGTATGGGGAGCTGTGCAACTGCACCGTTTGTGCACCGCTAAGAGCAAGCCTAATTAGAACATTATAAACATTTACATATATAAGCTAAAATAATATATCACTTATAAGGGGTGGGTGGAAGTGTTTAAGCTTAATTTTGATACAATAATGAATACACACACTAATTGTAATACCTACTCAAGTTTAGCCCTTGGCAATTCTTTGTCAAGTATGATTCGACATTAAGGAACACAAAATTTATATCCTAAGATGAACTGTCTTGACCCAAACTTGTACAACATTCAGGGCGTATTTGTTGACTAGCAATATTATTAATGGCATTACTAATTACAAAGCTATTGAGAAAATTTTCAATTGTAACTATTATATTTAAGCACTTGACATACATTTTTTTCTTTCTTCAATGGCACTGAAGACATTTTCTTCAATAAGCTATGAACACTTGTATTCGATTCACTCCCGATGCTACTTTCTTGATTTTTCTATGCGTTCAATCCAGGTATGACCCACATAGCCTAGCCCTAACTCAACACAAATTTAGTCTACGAGATAACTGGGAAAACGAATTTTGGTTCGTCTCTACACCGAAATATTTATATTTAGAAGGAAATTAAACAGTAACGTTGTCTGGGTGTAATACATTAACTAAAGAAAAAGCTGTGATCAAATTAAGAATGTAATTTACCTGTGCCAACTGATGTACAGGGCAAGTCATAAATATATGTTCTAATGTTTCAGGAACGTGGAAAACCACACGATGTGAGGACAGAACCTTGCGCAACAAATTAAGTCGATCTTTCATGTAGGCATGCCCGAGCCGAAGGAGGATTATTGTAAAAATAAACTTACGAGTGCCGTTAACTCCCTAATACAATGGTGTGACTAATTTTATACCATACACACCATGGTACCATTTGGCTTCCTGCTGGCATGTGGTTTCCCACCATTCGCTCCATTTAACCTGACTTATGAGTTTTACCCTCGGTATAAAGTCTCTATATGGTAGTAGGATTTCCTTTACAATGGAAAGTATATTTACACTAGATGCCAAACTATCTACTCTCTCATTACCCATTATACCCACGTGACTAGTAATCCATTGGTATCCCAATTCGTAGCCCCCAGCTCATAGAGAGACGTACTCTTCGAGTATTTTAATTATCAATGGGTGTGATGGAGGGCCTGACAAGCCGCTTATAGACTCCAGAGCGCTACGGGAGTCACATAATACCACTACAAGCTGAGGACGTAAAGATAATATATATTTCAATGCCTCTAGGATAGCAAATAAGTCTTCTGTAAATATTGACGCGTTGGATTGTAGTCTGTATGCCTGACTACAATTAATACTACTGTCGTAGAAGACCGCACTCACTAGGGCTGGTTACCCTCGTCTCCTAGTACCATCTGTAAATATAAGTCTGTATCTACTCCATCTTTCGTTCATATACCTTACTGCATTTAACTTCTGTTCGACCGGAAGGGTAACTCTTTTTACTCCTGAATTAGGAATAGATAACACCACTGGTACGTCCCAAAGGGCATCAGCCCCCCAGTGATACACTGTACAAGTTACATAAGAGAAAAATATACTGACGCAGTTCATTCAAACCCAAAAACTATCCACCAAAAATAGGCATGTTTTGTTTAACCAATATTGTTTTGTCTGAACATAATTTGTAAAGATCCAAAGTCTGCACCACAGATAATTGGAGGTTGAACAATATTTAACAAAAAAAAAACCTGTCCGCAAACAGACAGCGCCTAAGAAATAAAGGGAGTTCTCCCGCTTCAGTAAGGAGTGCATTGGTTGGTGATATACGACAAGCGCCCAGACATACTCTTAAAGCCGCATAATGGATTCTCTCTTGCTTTGCTAGTGTAGATCATGACGCAGTGTGATATAAAAAAAAACCATACTCCAATCGAGAAAGTATAAGCCCACGGTACATTTGTAACATTGTATATGGGTGGGAGCCCCAAGAGGCACCCGCCACTGAGTATTTATAAACCTGTCACATATTCCAGATAATTCCAAAAAATGAGAGATCCAAGATCCCTTCATGTCTAGTGTCATGCATAAAAATCGCACCATCTGCTGTACCTAAATTTGACGTCCTTCCTAAACTAGTCTAATTAAGTTATCTTGCACTCTATGTCGGTTTAAGATTACCGCACAACATTTAGATATATTTAGAGTCAAAAGTGGGCTGTCAACCAATTTGAAAGCAAAGGAAACACTGATTGTAACTTACCCACCCCCTCTGGCAAGTTACAAGACCAAACGTATATTACCACGTCAGTCACATAATGTATATTCGTTATAACAACCGGAAAAGAGCTATCAATATCGTTCAAATAGACTGCATATAACAGAGGACTGAGTACTTACCCCTGTGATAGGCCCTTTGTATAGTTCGAGGAGATGATCTAGCTTGTCCTATCTTTACAATGCATGAGCTATTTTGAAATAAATAGCTTAACCAATAACACATTTTGTTAGAACAATCCAGGTGAAAATGTTTATCAAACAACACAGAATGATCAACATTATCGTACGCTTCCTTTATATCGAGGAAAAAAGCTGATACAAATGAATTTTGTGATAGAGAAATTTGAATATCAGAAACTAATATAGAGAGGCTATTAAGTATAGAATGTCCCTTTCTAAGCCCAAATTGCATAGGATTAAGAAGTTCATTCATTTTCAGAAATCGTTCAAAACGGGCTTTAACTAAGTGTTCCATGATTTTTCCAAAACAGCACAAGAGTGCAATAGGCCGATAAGATCTTGTTAACTCCGTGCTTTTACCTGGTTTTAGAATAGGAATCACAAAGGAAATTTTCCATGCCGGTGGTATTACCCCATCCTCCCACAGAATATTAAATATCTCTAGCAGTGCTCGTCGAGAAACGGACGAAAATTTTGTCAACATACCATAGGACACATTGTCTGGGCCAACCAGCGTGTGTTGCACTCGATTCAACGCTGCCCTTAATTCACTGCCAGTAAAACATTTATCGAGCTCAGGAACACCCAAATTGGGGAATTCCAACGGGGGACACATAACTGAATCCGGGATCACACTACATGCGAACGACTTTGCCCATGCCTTTGAGTGAACCGTAGGGATTCCGAAGTTTGTAGCCATACCTTTGAACCATTTCATTCTATACCAAACCTGTGTCAGAGATACATCGGGGGAAAGAAACTCGCAATATAAACACCAAGAATCATGTTTCGCACGTAGCAAAGTTCGCTGCGTTGCAGCTACCGTACGACAGTAACTTTAATAGTTTATCATGTTAACATTTTGTTTTTAAAGTATACAATGATAACCTCCTTTGAGCGATCGCTTTAGAACGCGGCTCTGTTCACAACGGGCAACGTTTAACTTTCTTTTATCCTCCACTATGTGAGGTTGGTACTGCCACATCAGCTGAACTCTGCAGAGCGTTAACAAAGTTGTCATACTGTACTAAAGAATCACGGTCCACAGCTAAATTGTGAACTGTTAGCTCTACCTTCGTCAAATAAAATTCCCAATTTGCTTTTTTAAAGTTGCGTGACCTATTCAGAAGAACAGTTTTATAGTTATTTGGGACCTGAGAGTCTATTGTCAAAAAATAATTGGCAAATGATCACTGTCCATGAAGTCATTAATCCTATCCCAAGCTAAGTATGATGCAAAATTAGGGGATGCAAAAGTAACATCTGGGCACGTGTTAGGATATGGAGCTCTGTTCAGTCGCGTAAAATTCTCTGTATTTAATATAACATGCGATAACACAGCTAAAGTTTCATGAATCTTTATCCCACAACGATCTATGTAAGGGGATCCCCACAACACATGGTCCGCATTCATGTCCACGCAGATAATAAACGGGTATGGTAGATCTCTGAAAAATTGTTCCCATAAATTATTATCGAAATTATCTGTTGTTATAAAGATATACATGAAAATGTCCTGCCTGCGGAAAATATTTTTAGCCCTACAAACTTTCAAGGATATTGAAAATTGCCTGATGTTATTTCAACAGATTGAATGTCCCTAATTAACAACGCAACACCTCCTCTCGGGCAGGTCTATCTGAGCTAAAAAAAAATTAAATTATTTATGGCAAAATTATCTTGGTATCTGAGTCAAGTTTCAAATGATATGGGTATCACGAGAAAAAATTAATTGCTCAAGGTCCACTTTTTTGTTCCTGATGCTTCTAGAATTCCATTATGTCATATTTAAATAACTGACCATAAAAAACAAACATATCCCTTACTTAGACAAATATACCTTGAACACCACTACCTGCTTTGATCCTAGCAGGTCTACGATTATGGCTATTTAAGCACCACACATTCCTTAACAACTTTTGGATTTTCCCTGTCATTGTTGCCATTAAACTTGGCAGATCTAACTCCCCTGGTGCTGAGGAAACCACGGTTACTAGGAGCGACACCACTTTAGAAACCATATTTTCCACCCCCTTACTTATCTAATGTTCCTTCGATAGAGCTTCCTGACGAATCCACGACCATATCCCCAACAACCTGTGCCGGGGTACTAAAAAGAGTCGCCGCATAGGACGTTACATTGTGTGGTCGTATTGGCATATTTGGGAATTTAGAATTGTCCATGACCACAATTGTGTCAGTGGATAAACATAAGACTTGACCTCCACCCTAGAAAAACACATGACAACATAAGACGGTAGCTCTTTGCCCACGAAAGTCACTGCTACTATACCAGAGGGGTCACACCATTCAGGTGTATCAGGATTGCATCTATTGAAACGTCGTACCTGCACTATTGAATATTCACTTTCTCTCTCTCTCTTACTTATTAAATTCCTCCGAAAACTTGAGTGGAACATTATGAATAGTTCCAATCCAATGTTCATTACGAGCCACTCTGTCAACTGATACCTTCAAAAGACCATGCAGTTTCCTATCTTCCATAAGACTATTAGCTTCCTTAATACACAATAATTAGGTTTTTCCCTTTTTCCTATTTTCATTGGATGTAAATCCTGAATGTTTAATACCAATGTATTTGAAAATGTAATTTTGCATGAGCCTGGATTTGAAGAATTAAATACATCCTCTAATTCTTTCTTTCTCTAGTATTTTATTTCTCTTTCTTAATATCTAATTACA